>CM064577.1:20469103-20514103 GCA_032716605.1 Paralithodes platypus | reverse complement strand
GAGGAGAGGGGGTTTATAAGAGATTAAAGAGAGTGGGAGGAGAGGGAGTATATAAGAGAGGGGTTAATTATTTTCTCTTTTTTTTCCAGGTATGTTGATGACAATCCTTCAGGTCACTATGTCAGACCTATGCAGGTAATGTTCAATGTAAGGTCGCGCTAATAAGTCATGTCTCAGGTGTCATTACGTTTGCCTTGCTCTGTGGTGTATTAACCCTTTGAGTACCAGCGACGTGTGTTATATATTATTATAGCTTTATTTAGACGATATTGTGTAGCTTGGGAAGGATCTGCGGTAGTTAGTAGGGTTGCTCGAGATAGTTTGAAGCGTTATTATCGCTAGAGGTCCTTCCTAAGCTGAAAACTATCATCTAATAGTGGCCAGAATATGTCTGTTGGATGTTGAATAGGGTGGGTAAGTGTAGGAACCTGTTTGTATATCTCACTCAAAAAGCATAATCATGTATAAATATTGCTGATACCAATTATTGATCAAAACATAATTGGTGCCGAGACATCACTTATTAGGCCGATTGTACAGTTGTTGACTCTAATTCTGATACATACTAAAGCCTCGAACTGAATAAGGGGGGATGGGCGTATTGCTTATTGTTTTATCTTTTTCATATATTTTTTAGTTTCCTCCCTAAAACAAACTTTAACAAAAACAACCCCTAGACCCCCCTTCGAGACAAAATATCCGGAATGCCGGTTCCTCCTAAATGTACAGGATTGCTATCACTCGCCAGGAAAAAAATCGACACCTAAATGGCACGAAAGGTCTTAATATTGACAAAGAAATTAGGTGAAAGGTTTAAAAATCGCCAAACTAACGGAACGCACGTCTTAAAATGTCAACACTATTATAATAGGCTAAACGCAAGGGAGAAGGCGGTCCAGAATAAGCGACTACCTCCCCCTTAATGAGGACCAGAACTGTTGTGGCTTGTTTTCCTTTTGTAATGATACACGGTAGGGTAGCTCATGGTGGACACTAAAGGTCAACGAGGTCACTGAGAGGTCATAGAAAGGTCACACACACAAAATTATATAATTATATAATACTGTAATTATATATATATATATATATATATATATATATATATATATATATATATATAGTATATATATATATATATATATATATATATATATAATCCATATATATCCATATATATATAACGTTTCTTGATTAAATTTAGAGATTATTACTTAGACGAATAAATGGAATAAAAGTCGCCGTCCGGTAGCTTAAATGTCAACGTATGTAAGTGGATGATAGGTTAAGGGAGCCCACTTCGCTCACTTTTTTTCTCTTTCTCTCCCTCTCTCTTTGGCTTGTATCCATTCGACCCCATTCAGCCTACTGTTTTAAGACGTTTACCCCATCTAGGTGTCAATATTTTCCTGGCGAGCAGTAGCGAGCCAGTCTATACAGTACGGTATATATATTTGTTTTGACAGCAAGATATATTTGTAAAATTGTTGATAGCAAAATTTCTCCGACATAGCCGGATTTCTCCATACAATGCTGGCTCGCTATCGCTCGCCAGGAAGAAATCGACACCTGGATGGGGATAAACGTCTTAAAACAGTTGGCTGAATGGGGCCGAATGGATACAGGCCAAAGAGAGAGAGGGAGATAAAGAGAAAAAGAGCGAGGTGGGCTCCCTTAACGCTTATCACTTTACCATATTTCTCTCGCTTGTCCTCCTCTTTAAATCATCTCCTTCCCCTCTTCTTTGCTCGTGCTCTTTACCTCTTTATCTCGCTTTCTCTTCAGGGGAGATGGGTCGTTTTTCTTGGACGTTCAGCCCAATAGTTTGTCGATTTTAAGTTTTTAAGTACTTTCGTCCCATTTGTTTTGTCAATATTAAGACCTTTCGTGCTATTTGTAAGGGTCAATAATTGTCCTGTCGAACTATAGTGAGCCTGGAATTTTGGAAGAATGTTTTTACCGAAATAATGTACATATTAATGTACTAGACGGGGAATCTAATGAGGGTTTTTAAAAGTTTGATGGAGGTCTAGGGAGGAAACCAAAACAATAATAAATATATTAAATAATCGACCAACAAATAAACCTTTCCCCTTAATATTCCTTTTGTATCTCACTTCTCACTTCATTTTTGTTCTCTACCTCTCCGTTTTCGTAATCTCCATTTTCGGCCTTTGCTTTCCACTTCCTTGTTCCTTTGTTCTACCAACTTCTTCCTCTATATCCCTTTCTTTTCACTTTTCTTGCTAATTTCTAAATTTATCATTCTATTCTCTTCCTCTCCTAGTCTTTATCGTTCCCTCTCTTGCCTATTCCTCCTGCGTGACTGCCCTCTTTAAATCTAGTGTCTAATTTTTCACCTCTCCCTTGCTCGCTCTTGCTCTTCCTCTCTCTCTCTCTCTCTGGAATGATAGTGGTTTGATAGAGAAAGAGGAATGGTATAAGAGAAAGATAGAGTTATAAAGAAGAGTCAAAGATAGCGAAATAGAGTGTGTGAGATATAAATGTAAGATTCTCGGAGAGTACAAAGGAAAACAAGCAACAACAGACCATACGACCCCTCGAGGTTACTTGCCCTCCAAAACACTGCTGTTCCAAGTGTTGCAACAGATGTGAGAAGGAAGTGCTGCCCTGAAGCTTAGTTCATGGCAGGTGGAAATTATATCAAGATCTATTAGGTTATTGAACGAACACTACTAAAGAAATGATTTATTCAATTACCAGAGAAAGAGAGAGAGAGAGAGAGGGGAATAGAGAGATAGTGATAAAGAAGACGTAAGAGATGGTAGGATAAGAGTGAACAGCGTTGTAAAAGCAAGAGAGAAGGGAAGGTGAGAGAGGGGAGGCAATGAACAGAGAGAGAGAGAGGGACAGACAGACAGACAGAGAGAGAGAGTATTTTAGTTTCCTCCCTAGACCTCCTTCAAACTTTAAAAGAAAATCCATTAGATCTCCCTACGAGATTAATTTGTACATTTTTCGGTAGAAAAATGTCACGTCCGAAGGCCGGTTGCTCCACAATTACAGGCTCGGTATCGCTCGCCAGGAAAAATAATCGTCACTTAAAAGGCACAAAAGGTCTTAATATTGTTAAAGAAATGGGGGCGAAAGGTCTTAAAATCGACAAACTAATGGGGCAAACGTCTTAAAATCTCAAAACTAATGGGGATAAACATGAGGAAGAAAGGGGACCAGGAAAACTACCGATCTCCCCTTAAATGACTCGCACCTCGCCTCCATCCTCTATATAATGTGTTTGTTTGATCATAGTCTTTGGTGGAGTTGTGGGTGGGGAGAGCGACTTTTGCTTTTGCTATCTTTACCTTCCACTTAGGAGCAAATGTTGTTAGAGTTAGGCAAGTCCGGACAGCCTACTTGGGGTCGCAAGGTCTGTGCAGTCTGTGTATCTATGTAACTCTTTCATTATCCTCTTATTAATATAGTTTTCAATATTCTTATAGTATCTCCTCTCCTCTGGGATTAATGTTATAGTATTTGAGCTCCTCCTCTTTCTCGTCCTCCTCTCCTCGTCCACCACCACCTCCACCTCCCGTCCCTGGTAGGTCAAGTGTTGGCTGGTTTTGACACACCTTGACATGACCAATATTAAGGGCCTTTTCCGGGGCTTGGGTCACCTGGCTGGAGTCTAGGACAGGTTTGGTCTCTCACTCACTCACTCACTCACTCTCTCTCTCTCTCACACACACACAGTGAGAGTATCCATTACAGAACTTAAGGTAGGTTCACACATAGGCGAGTCGGAGCGCACAACTCCAACGCGAGTGATGATTTTTTTGCACTCGCCAATGATTATCCCAAATTCGCCGACACTCGCACAGAGACTCGCGGTGGACGCGTAGACTCGCGAACGCGGCCAAAATTTTTGTGCAGACACAAAAATTGGAGAGTCAAGTGCGAGTAGGACGCCAACTCGCATAGACTCGCGTAGACTCGCGTTGACTCGCGTAAACTCGTGTAAACTCCTGTAGACTCGTGTGACACTCATGTAGACTCCCGTGACAGTCACGTTGTACTATTTAGAAATTTGATGATCGCGAGTCTACATGAGTGTCACGTGAGTCTACATGAGTGTCACACGAGTCTACATGAGTGTCACACGAGTCTGTTTATATTATCAACAAAAATCGTAGCAGCGAAACGACTGCACCTATGGCTTTCATATTTTTACCACATGTACCTTACCCTTTTGGCTACCCACAAAAAAAAATCCCAAATTCCTCCTCCCACCCACTCGCTGACTGTCGGTCCCGTCAGAAGGAAAAAATAGGAAAATCTGTGGCGGCGAAACGACTGCACAAATCGGTTCCATATTTGTGTGACAAGTCCCTTACCCTTCTGCCTTCCCCCCACCACACCCCCAACCGCCTCCCACCACCCACTTCCAGCGTATCCGTACGAAGATAAGGAAAAAAAGGAAAATCTGTGGCGGCGAAACGACTGCACCAATCGGTTCCATATTTGTGTGACAAGTCCCTTACCCTTCTGCCTTCCCACCACCACACCCCCAACCGCCTCCCACCATCCACTTCCAGCGTATCCGTACGAAGATAAGGAAAAAAAGGAAAATCCGTGGTTGCGAAACTACCTTACCAATCGGCTTCATATTTGTAACATGAGTCAATTACGCTTCTACCTTCCCCACACCATCCCCCAAACCACCCTCCCACCACCCTCCTACCCATACATAATAATAATGATGTGGAATATATGCAAAGGATAATTATATGATGACAAATAATAATATACAGATTGATATCCAACATGAAATATAAATAAATACAAGATATAAATTAAATAGAATATACACTCCTGTTAACTTCCTGTAGACTCGCGTTGTTCATCTCGTGTAAACACGTGTAAACTCATGTAAACTCCTGTGACACTCATGTAGACTCGCACTATTCGTACCCTGGAATTTGACCATTATTTTTCAAATTTTGGCGGTGCGTGTTGGGGTCGTGTTAAACTCGCCAACACTCGCGTAAGCTCGCGAGTTCAAACTCGTGTAAACTCATGTAAACTCGTGTAAACTCGTGTTAAATTCGTGTTAAATTCGTGTTCTATGCGTGTTTACTCGCATCAGCTGCTACTCGCGTTGGGTTCAGGCTCCATCAACGGCGATTTGCGGCGAGTGTTACTCGCGTTGGCCTCGCCCTCCGACTCGCCTATGTGTGAACCTACCTTTAGTGAGGCATCTATAGTTTCTCAATAAATATAGCTACCAGAAATAGTGTTATAGCATGGGAGATGAAGACATATTGATATATGAGGGCCAAGGGCCCCCCCCCCCCCCAAAAACAAAAAAACAAAAAACTATCACATTAAAAAAGAATACAAAATATATAAAAAAAATATATAAAATAATTTAAATTAAATGAAAAAGTAAGAAATTAATAAGTAATAATAATAATACTAACAATTAAAATAATAATAATAACAATAATAGTAGTAATACAAATATTATTACTACTAATAATAATAATAATAATAATGATGATATCTACTAAACATCTCCAAACGTGTTGTGTTAATTCAGCGACTATCCTTGAGTATCATGATTATCGAAAACAAAAAACTTCTTACGGCTATACTCGTGGGAATCCAAGAGAGAGAGAGAGAGAGGGAGGGAGGGAGGGAGAGAGAGTTAAAGTGAGTGAAAGTGAGTGAGAGAAATTTACATAAATTGATTGGCCACACAGATCTTGCAAGAGAGAGAGAGAGAGAGCGAGAGGGGAGTAGAGGGATCATCTTTCAATATTAACCCAAAGTTAATCGGATCTTTTCAGGTACTAGATGGAGTGATTGACCAACTCTCAGTTTCTTTCAGTCCTTCTCCAGAGATTTTGCGAAGGGTCACACACACACACACACACACACACACACACACACACACACACACACACACACACACATGTGGACAGGAGTAAAAACAGTACCGTACATTGTTATTTCTACCACCTTAAACACAGAGTAATCAATAAAATTAGCACCGAATCCAATACTTTGGTCCAGCCATCAGACCGAACCACTAATAACTTTGCCACAGCACCTTTGGCCCAACATATCAATGCAGATTAAGGGAAAATGAGTAGTTTTTTCTGGTCCCCCGTCTTCCTCATGTTTAGCCCCATTAGTATTCAGATTTTAGACGTTCGTCGCATTAGTTTGGCAATTTTAAGACCTTTCGCCCCATTTCTTTGTCAATATTAAGACTTTTCGTGTCATTTAGGTGTCGATTTTTTAATGGCAAACGATACCGAGACTAATTTAAAAGGAACCCGGCCGAATTTTTCTATCGAAAAATGTAAACATTTATCCTTAATTGTCTTGGGTGGGCGTTTTTTAAGCTTGATGGAGGGAAAACATAATGATAATAGAAAGATACATAAATGAGCCAATAAATTAGCGCATCCCCCCTTAAACGACCAATATGTTGGTAATTCCACAGCTACACCTCCACATGCACTACAGAGGTGAGGCAGAGATGGCGATAGGGAGATATTATGGAGAGATAAAGGCAGAGAGATACAGTAGACAGATAAAACTAGATAGAAGTAATAGAAAATTAGTCGAGACAGACGATGGAACATTCACACAATTGATAATTTTATAATTTATAATCGAGAATTTGCATATCTACAGTATATATATATATATATACATATACTCTCTTCCCTTCCTGTATTTCATTCGCTTTTCGAGCTAGTTAGTTCAATTAAGTTTCACTTTTTCTCGTTTTATCCTCCATTTTTACTCGTCTGCAAATCCACTTTTCTAGTCCATTCTTTTTTACCCCCCACTTTTGAATTATTATTACCCCCGGCAATGACTTTGTAAGGAAGTTATGTTTTCACAGCCGTTTCGTTTGTTTGTCTGTTTGTCCGTCTGTAAACAAGATACGGTATATCACACAATGTTGAACCGATTTTCACGAAAATTGATGGGCAGATAGGATATGCGGCAAGGAAGAAATCATTAAATTTAGGAAGCGATCCGGATCATATATAACAGGGGTATCATTGTTGTGCATTTATGGGGGTACTACTACCTTTTTCTGGACCTCCTTCTCCCTCATGTTTAGCATATTAGTTTTGAGGTTTTAAGACGTTCGTTCCGTTAGTTTGGTGATTTTGAGACCTTTCGCCTCATTTTTTTGTCAATATAAAAACCTTTCATGCCCTTTAGGTGTCGATTTTTTCCTGGCGACCGATAGCAAGTCTCTAATTTTGCCTTCGGCCGGGACATTTTTCTACCGAAAAATGTACAAATTTATCTTGAAAGGGGCTCTAGGGGGTGTTTTTCTAAGCTTGATGAAGGTCTAGCGAGGAAACACACATCAAATAATAAATTTATTAATAGCCCAAAAAACCGGCCACTGCATGCCCCCTTAAGTTTATTTAGTGACATGAGGTATGCGCTCTACCATATGACTCTAGTTTTAGTGTTGTTATTTGTTGTTCCCCCTTATCCCCTTCCCTTTTATCGGTGCATATACTGGTGTAGTTTGACCTTTGTTTCAATACATCTATCTATATACTCAGGGCCAATCCCCACTTTTCCTATTTTCCTTTTTTTTTTTTGGGGGGGGGGACCCAAGACAGACCCCAAATAGGGACAACACAACAATAAGCAATGAACACACAAAAACAAAATCCAAATTCACACACATCTAGGTCATCCAGGAGAAGACACAGAGATACATACAATAAATACTGTAGGATATTACCACCAGCGACAAAGTTGGACGAAGGTTATGGTTGCGCCTCAGTTTGTGTCTGTCTGTGAAAAAAAGATGTAACACGCAGTTATGAACTGATTTTTACGAAGTTTTGTGGGCAGATAGGATTTGCGCCAAGGAAGAAGTTATTCAATTATTTAGGCGATCCCGATCATATCCTGGAACCCAGATCTAGAAGATGGAGGTATGCGCTCTACAGAATATATATATATATATAATGCCTGTATGTGACAGGTACAGTTGGTCAAAGTTCCAGTTGACCCACCCTAGCTCTGGGGCTCTCAGAATTATCTGGCAATACTGGTGTACTGTAGGAAGGTGTACACAGATTGGGATAGGTAGATCTGATTTCGGCTATATTATTGTTAGAACATATACTAAACAAGGGAAAGTAAGCCTATCTCGAATAAAATTGCATACATCGTTATGTATGATCCCGAACATTCACCCAAAGTTCGTAGATTTGCTTAAATATTCAAGTTATTACATCCACTGATTGGCAACGCATATAAAACCTGCTGGCTGCCACAGCATACTTTACTGGATTTTATAAGAATACATATTTCTGTTTTATTGGTGGCTGCTTAAAGAAGGAGCATTTAGTCTTTGCAACGTGAACATTACATAGTCTAAATTGCAGTAATATACAGGACAGACACAGGTAACACAATAATGGCAAGTGGTATCCCTGCACCACTACACCAGTATTGCCAGCTAATTCTGCGAGCCCCAGAGCGAGGGTGGGTCAGCTGGAACTTTGACCAACTGTACCTACCTACAGTATTATGTATTTTCTTTTAAGAACGGAATATTAATGTTATATAATTTATGTTCATTTACCGACTTCTCTCTCTCTCTCTCTCTTTTGACAAGCTGTGTGGGATTCTATAAAGAGGTCTGTTTTCTGTCCCTTCTTGTTTGCCCCTAGCTTGAGTTTACAGGTCTTTCTTGGTTAGCTTTTTACTCGCGCACACACACACACACACACACACACACACACACACACACACACACACACACACACACACACACACACACACACACACCAGCCGTGTTACCACACCCACGAGGCAGGGAGCTTAAAGGCTTTTCCATTATTACCTTTACTAGGGTGCGTGTGTGTGGGTGTGTGTGTTTGCTTGTGGTAGTGTGTGTGTGTGTGTGTTTGTTTATGATTGTTTATGTGTCTGCTTGTGGTAGTTATTGTGTTTGCTTGAAGTTGTTGTGTGTGTGTTTTTGTGTGTTTGCGCGTGTGTGTGTGTGTGTGTGTGTGTGAGTGAGTGAGTGAGAGAGAGAGTTATCCTAAGACACTGTCTCGCGTTCTGTTTGCAGGCACAAATATGCAGGTTTAAGAAATTATACTACTTGAGTAAATCGAATATGATATGATCCTAGATTAGCTCAACTTTGGCCAATATACATCAACAACTGAGGTGGAGCCATTGATTTCGGGGGCTGATGAGAGATTCGTGCTTCTGAATGCTTGTGTGCTTGCTATTTGTGGGCGAACTGTTATGTGTTCTGTCACCTCTTTTTCCCTTCTTGTTGTGTCTCTTGCTGATCCTCCCTACCCCTTGTAGGATTAATGGCTGGCTACTGACTGACTGACTGACTGATGATAAATTATATGCAAACTGTGTAAGCTGTTTCAGTTTCATGTAAGTTAGATTTGTTTCCTTCGCAGTAAATCAATAGACTATCATTTAGTTTGTTATTATATGTGTGTGTGCTTGTGTGTGTGTGTGAGAGAGAGAGAGAGAGAGAGAGAGAGAGAGAGAGAGAGAGAGAGAGAGAGAGAGAGAGAGAGAGAGAGAGAGAGAGAGAGAGAGAGAGAGAGATAGAGAGAGAGAGAGAGAGAGAGAGAGAGAGAGAGAGAGAGAGAGAGAGAGACACTTGATTTGATTACCTCCGACAACAACTAATTTGGAAAGTTTAAAGTTGTGATCCCAGGCTTTATATAGGCCTAATTGTGTTTTTCTGTTGTCTATTAAAAGTTTGCGATGAAATTTTGGTGATTGCCTTCATACCGTAACATTTATATGGATGTATTTAGTAATAGAGGGGTGCTAAAGGAGAGGGAGGGGACGTTGAGGGGGTATTAGGGGTACGGGAGTGGGGGGAGGGTGGTTATTACTCGGGGTACGGCAAATGTAAGGGGTGTGTTTTTTTCTTTAACATCGCTTGGGTATACTTCATCCCCCCCCCCTTCCATTCTATCCTATCTCCCTTTTCTTCCTATCCTTCTCTCCTTTCTTATTTTTCTCTTATTGCGTCTATCTTTTCCTGTTCTTCTTTTATCCATTATATCCTTTCCTATTCTTCCTATTGTTGTATGTTGTTGTATGTTATAAACAATCGCCACCTGTAAGTGGCACCGATTAGCATGTCGCCCATCGGTAATTTGGGTAGGGTGTTTTCCCTTAGATAGATTGCCCGCCAAGGCTATCGAGTCCCATCTACCCGGAAACACCCCTTTCAGATACCAGGGGGACAGCTATCACCAGAGACACCCCTATTACAGGGGGACCACGCCCCTTTCAGATACCAGGGGAACAGCTATCACCAGAGACACCCCTATTACAGGGGGACCACACCCCTTTCAGATACCAGGGGGACAGCTATCACCAGAGACACCCCTATTACAGGGGGACCACGTCCCTTTCAGATACCAGGGGAACAGCTATCACCAGAGACACCCCTATTACAGGGGGACCACACCCCTTTCAGATACCAGGGGGACAGCTATCACCAGAGACACCCCTATTACAGGGGGACCACGCCCCTTTCAGATACCAGGGAGACACCCCTATTACAGGGGGCCACACCCCTTTCAGATACCAGGGGGACAGCTATCACCAGAGACACCCCTATTATAGGGGAACCACACCCCTTTTAGATACCAGGGGGACAGCTATCACCAGAGACACCCCTATTACAGGGGGACCACGCCCCTTTCAGATACCAGGGGGACAGCTATCACCAGAGACACCCCTATTATAGGGGAACCACACCCCTTTTAGATACCAGGGGGACAGTTATCACCAGAGACACCCCTATCCTTCGCTTCCTTTCATTCTATCATATTTCCGCTATTCTTCCTATCCTTCTCTCGTATTTTTCTTCCCTCTTTCTTCGTCTTTACTTCGCTCGTCTTTTCCACCTTCTATTCTACCCTGTTCTTCCTTTTCTATCCCTTCTATCCTTTCTTATTCCTCTCCTATCCTTTGTAACCTCTCCTATTTTTCTCATATCCCTTCTATCCTTTTTTATTCTTCTCTTATCCCTTCTATCCTTTCTTATTCTTCTCGTATCCCTTCTATCCTCTTCTATTCTTCTCATATCCTATCCCTTCTATCCTTTCCTATTCTTCACCTATCCCGTCTATCCTGTCTTATAATTCTCCTATCCCTTCTATTCTTTCTTATACTTCTCCTATCCCTTCTATCCTCTCCTATTCTTCTCCCACCCCTTCTATCCTTTATTATAATTCTCCTATCCCTTCTACCCTATCCTATTATTCTCCTATGCCTTCTATCCTGTCCTATTCTTAACCTATCCCTTCTATCTTCTCTTATTCTTTTCCTATCCTTCCTTATTTTGTTTGTGTGCCTTTTATCCTTTCTTAAGATTCTTCTCCTATCCCTTCTACCCTCTCCTATTCTTTCTATACTTTCCTATTTTGCCCTATCCCTTCTATCCTCTCCTATTCTTCTCCTATTCCTTCTATCCTATAGTATTGTTTCTTCTATCCCTTCTATCCTTCTCTCATATGTTCTCCTATCCCTTCTATCCTTTCTTATTCTTCTCCTATCCTGTCTATCCTTTCCTATTCTTATCCTATCCCTTGTATCTTTTGTTTGGTCTTCTACTACCACTATATATATATATATATATATATATATATATATATATATATATATATATATATATATGCAGTATATACAGTAAACTGTATATATATACAGGTATATTCTATTTTTTCTACTTTTTCTCATCCTCTTCCTCTTTTCTATTCAATGTTGACCCACTTTATTGTTTATATTTGCATATTCTTGCTCTCTCTTACCTCCTTCCTTTATCTGTCCCTCTCTTCCTCTCCATCTCTTCTCATATTTCACCCTTTATCGTGCCCCTCCTTGCTCTTCCTTTCTTCTACTTCCTCTTCCTGTACCTTTCTACCTACCTACCTACCTTCTATCTATCTATCTATCTATCTATCTATCTATATACCTTTCTATCTATCTACTTACCTACCTACCTAACTAACTTACTTGTGTTGCTATACTTTTGTTGAGTTCGCCACTGCTAGTGGCACTGAGGAGCCCGCCGCCCCTCGTTCTGGGTGGTGATTTGGTGCAGCAGGCTGTTCGAAGGGGCAGCACGCTCCCCTGCGAAGATGGGCTCGTCTGGCACTTTTTGCAGTTCGACATCGAGGCCTCTCTTGAAGTTGTCTAACGAGACGCCCCTCACGTCTCTTACTCGCCGCGGGAGTTTGTTGAAGAGACGTGGGCCTCTATGTGATAGCCAGCCCTCTCGCAGAGAGCCCATAGCACCCCTGTTATTCATCCGGGTGATATCGCATTCCCAGCCTCTCCTCTCACTGAATTTCATGGATATCGGGGTATGTGTTTGGTACTAAACCCTCTGCGATTTTCCACGTGTATATTTTTAGGTAACGTTCTTTTCTACGCTCCAACGACTACAGTTTCAGTGTTTTAAAACGCTCCCAATAGTGTAGCTGTTTTACCGAACTTATTATGCGAAGTGAAATTCCTTTGTACACTCTCTAGGTCATTTATTTCACATGCCTTGTATGGGGAATTGGGGATGTTAATACGCTACAGTATTCAAGCCGCGGTAGCACTAGAAATTTGTAGAGCGTTATCATAGGTAATTCACCACGTGTTTTAAATGTACGCAGAATCCAACCCGTTAGACGTTTTGCAGCCACAACTTTGACCTGGTTATGTTCTTTGAAACCCATATTTTCAGACATCAACACCCCAAGATCTTTCACAGTCTTTCCTTTCTATTATGTAGTTAGATTCTGTTAAGTAGTTCGTATTCTCTTTAACGACATTATTATCTCCATATATTATTAATTGGAATTTTTCTTCATTGAACTGCATGTTGTTTTCCCTGGTCCCGTGTCCTCTTGTGTATTTACTATCTTGCTTAGTTTTGTGTCATCAGCAAAATACGACACCGTACTGTGTCTTGTGTTGGCATCTATGTCGTAAATTAGAATGAGGACAAGAAGGGGCGCTAGCACTGTTCCTTGGGGAACTGAGCTTTTGACATCCGAAGGCTCAGATGTGACTTGGTTTACTGCTACTGATTGTTTCCGGTTTACGAGGAAGCTGTAGGCCTATATCCACCGTCCGATTTTCCCAGTTATACCTTTTTCTTTTAGTTTATGGGCTAATATACCATGGTCACATTTATCAAATGCCTTAGCAAAATCAGTGTAAATGACATCCACGTTTTTCTTTTCTTCTTGCGCTTTAAGAATGTTGTCATAATGTTCCAAAAGTTGTGAGAGACATATATATCCACCTACCTACCTACCTACCGGTACCTACCTATCTATCTATCTATCTATGTATATATGTATCTGTCTACCTACCTACTTACTTACCTATCTATCTATCTATATATCTATATCTATCTATCTATCTACCCCAGCTCATTTTATCATCCTCTTATCTCTCCTAATTATCTACGTTTACTTCATCTCTTGTCTTTATCTCTTTTGTTTTATTTTCTGTTTTATCTAATATTCCTCTCATCTCCCTTCCTCCTTCTTCCTCCTCCTCCCCATATTCTTCCCTCCTCCCCTTATTCCCCTTATTCGTCCTCCCTTCCTTCCCCTCCTCCCCTTCTTAGCCCCCCTTCCTCCCCTCATTCTTCCACCCTCTTTCTCCTCCCCTTATTCTTCCCTTCCTTCTCTCCCTTTCTCTTCTTCCCCCCTTCTATTCTTCCCTCTTCCTCCTCCCCTCGAGCCCGACGCGCCAACCCGCCAACAGCACTTCGCTCTCGCTGCTCGAAATCTGACCATAACTTGAGTACTCCATTACTCATCCCCTTATTTGTTTGCATGAGCTGTAGCTAAGCTCTAGCTTAACTGCCCTGTAGTTACTTTGCATGTAATTTTGCTGTGTTTTTGACTGATAAACATTTGTTTATCGAGACTGCTTTTGTTTACATTTGTACCGGTTAGTGACGACCGACGCTCTAAAGTAAACAAACTATTTGCTTGTTTCATATTATAAAGTTCTAGGACTTATTGTAGATATTTTAGCCCTCACTGTAGTTAAGTGCTTAGCAAACCACCCAGTAGTTATCTTGCATGACATTGTACTGTAGTTTTGACTGATAAACGTTTGTTTTTCAAAATTCTATTTGTCAAGTTAGTAGAGACGCCGCCGATACCAGCGCCACCTGTGTACGCATAAACAAACCCTCTTCTTGTATTTTATATATCAAAGTCTAGCCAATACTGTACTTGGTTGAACTTTTTATCTTGGTTATCTATATAAATCGCACACACTAACATTTGTCAAGATAATTTTAATATTGGGTTAGAATAATTTAGTTACTGTAATACTTTTTGATGGCCTATTTATTAATCGCATTTCAGATACTTGTCATAATATTAATAGGCCTCTCACACTCTTGCCAGGGATATTACTAACGCCATTATTATTATTATTGTGTCGACCACTGTATAAACTAATATACAGGCTTTAGCCTAACTGTGTCATACTGCTAACATAATTTTATTTTTATTTTCAGGCATAAAATTGTGTTCTATTGCTAACATATTCTTTTTGTGATCAACATACTCTTTTTTGTGATTTACAGGCATTAATTGTACCATATTGCTAACCAATATTTTTTGTTACTGTACTGTATACTGCTTTCCAGTTTTCTCACTAGGCTAAATTAACCCTCTCCCATTTTTTTTTTCCCAGTAAATTTTGTAACAAATTACTAGTCCATTTACAATGTTCAGGCTTTAACTGTGTCATACTGCTAACATAATTTTATTTTTATTTTCAGGCATAAAATTGTGTTCTATTGCTAACATATTCTTTTTGTGATCAACATATTCTTTTTTGTGATTTACAGGCATTAATTGTACCATATTGCTAACCAATATTTTTTGTTACTGTACTGTATACTGCTTTCCAGTTTTCTCACTAGGCTAAATTAACCCTCTCCCATTTTTTTTCCCAGTAAATTTTGTAACAAATTACTAGTCCATTTACAATTTTCAGGCTTTAACTGTGTCATACTGCTAACATCAATTTTTTGTATATTTTTAGGCATAAATTGTGTTCTATTGCTAACATATTTTTTGTGATTTACAGACATAATATTCTTTTTGTGATTAACATATTCTTTTTGTGATTTACAGGCATTAATTGTACCATATTGCTAACACATTTTTTTTGTTACTGTACTGTATACTGTTTTCCATTTTTTTCACTAGGCTACATTAACCCTCTCCCACTTTTTTTCCAGTATATTTTGTAACAAATTTCTAGTCCATTTGTGATTTTCAGGCTTTAACTGTGTCATACTGCTAACATCAATTTTTGTTTTATTTTCCGGCATAAATTGTGTTCTATTGCTAACATATTTTTTTGTGATTTACAGACATTAATTTTATCATATTGCTAACAAAATTTTGTGTGATTTTCAGGAATTAATTGTATCACATTGCTAATATACATTTGTTGTGATTTTCAGGCTTTAATTGTACGATTTTGCTAACATAAATTTGTGTGATTTTCAGGTATATTGTGATTATATCGTCATGGCGCCGCAACGAACCTGCACGAGTTGTTCCAGTAAATTTGGCCCTACCATGTTTGTTGATACTGATGTCCAAATTTGTAGATTTTGCCAGCTCCGAGAGAAGATTGCGGATGAATTGAATGCAGATCGCCGCAAGATCGATGCCCTGACTACGAAGCTTGAATCCCTTCAAGAATTTGCCACACTCAACGTAGGAGTGCCCTCGGCCCAAGAAACCACTACGATGTCAACCGCCATTCTAGTGCATACAGTACCAGTACCGGTACCCACACCAGCAGCTACCTTAGATGTTGCAGATAATAATAATGACTCTACTCTCACTCCCCCCCAGGACAACTTTCAGTTAGTGAGAAACAATGTGCATCCCAGTACCAGTACCAGGAAGGTCATCCCGACAACATGCCAAAACCGCTTCAAAATTCTGGCTATTGACGAGGAAGAGGAAACGGAAGAAGTTCGGCTTGTGGGCGACACCATGGTCCGTGGCCAACTAACCGAGTTCTGCGCCAGGGCACCCAGGACCAGAAAGCGATTCTGTATCCCAGGTGGCGGCGTGGATGACATTGTTGCGGCTGTGGAAGAGGTTTCCAGGCTCGCCCCCGCAAGCACTACGTACGTCATCCACGTTGGATCTAACGATGTCCAACAGACGCAGTCAGAGGAACTACTTTGCAAGTACCGGCGGCTGATAAGGTCCTTCAAGGAAAAATCTAATAGAATCTTAATTTCAGGAATTGTTCCCCGGATTGATGTAGAAAACCGATTCTACATCATAGCTACCAGTACAAATAACCGACTAGCCAAACTCTGCAGGGAGGAGGACATCGGCTTTGTCGACACGTGGGATCATTTTTACTATGATAAATCTTTGTTTCAGGAGATGGTGTACATCTCAATGAAGTAGGAGCTGCACGTCTTGGTCGTCTGCTGAACGATGCAGTCAAGGATTTCCGTTCAAAAAACGGGGTCAACCGGGGGCACCCGGGGGTAGTGTAAGTCAAATACGAACTGAAAATTCAGACAATGCACAATCAGTAACATCCAACTCTAATACTCTTAAGGTGTTTTATGTAAATGCTCGTAGCATACGCAATAAATTTTCAGATCTAGAGGAAATCGTGTTTACAGAACATTATGATATAATTGGCATTACAGAATCTTGGTTAAATACGGAAGACAGAGACTTTTTAGCCGAATATACGCTTCCTGGTTATACAATGTTTGAGAAAAGTCGGATCAATAGAAATGGAGGAGGAGTTCTGTTTTTTATAAAGGAAAGTCTTAGTCCGTCTTAATGTCAAAACCTCAAATTGCGAATATAGACATATCTTACGTACTATTAAATAATAAGCGAGGAACTAAAATAACACTAGCTTTATTATACAGACCCCCATCTCAATCAGTGCAAACTGACAGTGAAATTTATGAACAAATTGCAGAAATAACTAACATACAAGATACCGTAATTCTTGGCGATTTCAACTTACCCGTGACTAAATGGGGCGATATTCTTACTTCACACTCTGGACACGACCTCTATGCTAACTTACAAGAGAGTTCACTTTTTCAATTTGTACAATCTCCGACCCGTGGTAATAATGTGCTTGACCTTGTACTCGCAACAAAAGAAGAATTAATAGAGAATTTGAATGTTGGTAATGAATTCAGTAACAGCGACCATCGTACGATAACTTTCACTTTAAAGTTTACTAGTAACAAATCAAATAGCAGCATTGAGAAAGTCCCTAATTTCAAGAAAGCAAATGTTCATAAACTTAAATCAAAGCTTAAAGAAACTGACTAGAGCTTTCTGACTAACAATAAGGACATAAATACATCTTGGGAGTGTTTCACAACCACTTACCTTAAGGCAGTGCAAGACTGCATACCATCGAAAATACGGCGTCCAGGCCATAATGATAAGCCCAAATGGTGGAATAAAGATATTTCAGACTGTCTGCTTGCTAAAAAATTTGCTAATGATAGATTAAAATCCTCACAAAATGACGAAGAACGGGTGAAATTTGTAGAGCTACGACGCAAAGCCAAAAAATTAATTAAGCAAAGTAAAAAGACCCTGGAGTTACATGTTGCGAATCAAAGTAAAACAAACCCGAAAGAATTCTATAGTTACATCAGAAAGAAAAAAGTAGTTACTTCAACTGTTGGACCGTTAGTCGATGAAAATGGAGAATACACCAAAGACGAAGTACAAATGATTAATGCCCTCAATACCTTCTTTGCATCAGTTTTTACAACCGAAGACCTCAGTGATATCCCTACACCATCGCCAATTCAGATTGATAATTCAGATGTTCTAAGCAATATCACCGTTACAGAGAGAGAAGTATTGAATTGTTTAGATAAACTCAAGGTAAATAAAACGCCTGGACCTGATACAATCTCACCTAGAGTTCTAAAGGAAGCTAAGGATGAGCTCTCCAAACCACTGACATTGCTATTCAATGAATCCTTGCAGTCTGGGACTATGCCTGATCAGTGGAAGCTAGGCAACGTAACACCGATATTCAAAAAAGGCAGAAAATCCCTACCCAGTAACTATCGTCCAATTAGCTTAACCTCAATTGTATGTAAAATGCTAGAAACGGTCATAAGAGACAGACTCGTAAATCACTTAGAGGCAAATAACTTACTTAAAGATACTCAACACGGCTTTCGTAAAAAACGTTCCTGTTTAACAAACCTCTTAGACTTCTTCCACGATATCCTCAACCTCTACGATGAGAGTAAAGCTGTAGATATTATATACCTTGATTTTCAAAAGGCCTTTGACAAAGTTCCCCACAAACGTTTACTGCTAAAACTAAAAGTGCATGGAATACAAGACGGTGTGTTGAAATGGATAGAAAATTGGCTCAGCGACAGAAAGCAAAGAGTAGTCATAAACGGTAAGGCATCTAAATGGACCAATGTAAGTAGCGGGGTACCCCAGGGATCGGTACTAGGACCAATTCTCTTTCTAATTTACATCAACGACATAGATGAGGGTCTCACCTGTACAATCTCAACATTTTCTAACGATACAAAAATTGCAAATAGCGTACTCTCAAAAGAACAAGTTGACGATATGCAACACAATCTAGATAAATTGTCATGTTGGGCCCAAATTTGGCAAATGAGTTTCAATGCGGATAAATGTAAAGTACTACATATCGGATACCTAAATGAGAAAGCAAACTATTCGATGAATGGCACTCAGCTTAAGAATGTAAACAAAGAAACCGATCTGGGAGTAACAATATCGAGTAACCTAAAACTGAGTCAACAATGTTCAGAAGTTGTTAAGAAGGCAAACAAAATAATTGGCTTTATAGGCAGGGCATTTGAGCATAAATCCAAAGAAGTTATCCTAACCCTTTACAATTCCTTAGTCCGCCCTCTTCTGGAATACTGCGTTCAATCCTGGTGCCCTTATTACCAAAAAGATATAAACAAGCTAGAACGAGTTCAACGTAGAGTTACCAAAATGATACCTAGTCTAAAGAACAAACCATACGAAGGAGCGTCTTAGAGAATTAAATCTATTTCCTTTAACCCAGTGCAGATTAAGAGGTGACTTAATTCAAGTGTTCAAAATCATAAAAGGCATCGACAATATGAACTGTAGTAAGTACTTCACTATTGACCAATCTAATTACACGCGGGGAAACGGTTGCAAAATTATTGGTAAATCTTTTAACTCGCACGAATCTAAGAATTTCTTCTTCAATCGAGTTGTCAACTTGTGGAATGGGCTTCCCCGAGACGTTATAGACTACAGCACCGTTGATTCATTTAAACTCCGCTTAGACAAATATCTCGCATCAAACCCGCGACTGACTGCGTTTGTAAATGAATAACTTTATTTTATCCCCCCCTCAGTTACTAACCCATCTGTCCCCTACTAACTTCCTAATCCTGCCACGGACATTAGTTCTAGGGCAGTAGTTCCCTTTCCAATGTTCCCTTACCCACTCTAAACCACTGTTTGGACACTTGATCCTCAGTGTTTTGGAGGACAAGCAGCCTAGAAGGGTCACTAGACCTGTTGTTGCTTAATTTCCTTTGTACTCCTTTGTACTCCTCCCCCTCTTCCTATTCCTGTTCGTCATTCAATCACTTCTTTATCCCTCCCTTGCTATTTCCCATTCGTTGTTCCTCGTTCGCTGATTTCCATTCTCAACAATACATGCCTCTCTTTCTATCTATGTATCTATTTATCTATCTATCTTATCTAGCTTATCTATCTCTATCTATCTATCTATCTATCTATCTATCTATCTAACAATGTCAATTATTCTAAATTTAAAGGAACGCAAAGAACAGCTGATATATACATAGGAAATGCTGATTCAAACAGCAGTACCATAGATATTATTAATTATGTTCAAAGTAAACTTAACGTTGAGAATGTAAAATGTTTGGAACTTGAATCAAAATATGAAAGAGAATGGAAGTCTTTCAGAGTAACTGTAGCACTAAATGAAAGAGATGAATTGTTACATCCAGAGTGTTGGCCAAAAAATGTAACTGTACGGAAGTATTATAGTGTCAAGTCACAACATAATGGTTAAAATAGTGTCATATAATTGCAACTCAATAAGAAATAATATCGAGACAATTAGGGTATTGACTAATGAATATGACATTATTTTATTACAGGAAATAATGTTACTGAAGCAAGATGTTACATTTTTAAAAACAATAAACGATTCATTTGATGGTATAGCATGTGCTGAGGATAGAAGTAATGAAGGTATATTAGAAGGGCGTCCTTCAAAGGGGGTTGCAATTTTATGAAATAAATCCCTCGGTAATTTAATTGATCCTGTTTACGGTAATGACAGAATATTAGGAATTTTAATAAGGAATGAAGCTGTACAAATTTTACTAGTTAATGTGTACTGTATATGCCATGTTATAAGCAGACTGCAGATTCAGATGAATATAGAAATTCGCTGGCAATTCTTGATAATTTAATATCTGAACACAAATATAATAAAGTATTGATTGCAGGTGATTATAATGCTAACCCAACTAAAGGTAGGTTTTGGACAGATATGCCTCGTTTACTTAATGACAAAAGGTTGATTCTTGCTGATCTTTTACACCTTCAAAGTAATTATTTTACGTATATATGTCCTGCCAAAATCACTACTAGTTGGCTTGACCATATCGCAGTGAGTGAAAGTTTAAAAGATAATATAGAAGATATTGTTATAAGATATGACCTTGCGCTCTACGATCACTTTCCTTTGGCATTTAAATTAACCGACAATATATATCATAGTGACTATATATCAGTTGAAAAGAATGGACCATCAGAGTTTGTCAACTGGAATCATTTTTTAAGCTTAGACAATGTACAGAAATATAAGTTGGATGTAAATAATTGCCTTGACAAATTTAATATATCAGAATTTAGCAGTCTTGATTGTTGTACTTACAGGTGTAATGATGCTCAACATATAAATGAATTAAATAGCATTTATTATTGTTTAGTAAATGTATTATTGGTGTCATCATCTCAATTTAAGAATGAACCAGTACGAAGATATAAGATTATACCTGGGTGGAATGATAATGTTAAAAGTTTCTATAAAACAGCAAAAGTAAACAATTTAACATGGAAGCGCATGGGGTGTCCAAGGTCTGGTATAGAGTTAGAAGAAATGAAAAGGGCTAGGAAGGAATTTAAGAATGTTTTGAGATTAGTAAAACGTAACGAGGCACAGATCAGAAAAGATAAATTAGCAAAATCGCTGTGCAACAAGAATTACAAATTATTTTGGAAAGAGGTTAGAAAAGTAAAAAATAATAGAGTTCTACTTAGTATGAACATTGAGGGAGATAGTGATGCTAGCCGTATTGTGGAAAAGTTCTCAAGTAAGTTTAAAACTATATTTGATGACAGTAAGTGCCAGAGTGATTGTAATTTTAGACATGAATATTTAGAGACCACTGTACGCAAAGGTGAAATATATGGCAAGATCAATGCTGCAGATGTGTTGGCAGCAATATCGAACCTGAAATGTGGCATTGGCCCTGACAATGTCCATTCAAATCATCTAAAATATTACTCAAATGATATGATACGTGTAATTGCAAAACTGTTCTCGTCTTGTATCGTGCATGGCTATGTTCCTTATAAAATGAGCTCAGGTGTAATAATGCCCTTGGTTAAGGATAGACATAAGGATATTTCATCAATTGATAATTATAAGTCAATAATATTATCTCCAGCTTTGCTTAAATTGTTTGAATATAGTGTACAATGCAACATTATAAAATATGTAAATTTAAATGACAATCAGCATGGTTTTAGAGAGAAGTATTCTACTTCTACCGCATGCATGATGTTGAAGGAAACCATTCTGAAATATAACAGTGAAGGATCAAACGTATATTCATGTTTTATTGATCTATCTATCTACCGCATGCATGAAGTTGAAGGAAACCATTCTGAAATATAACAGTGAAGGATCAAACGTATATTCATGTTTTATTGATCTTACAAAACCATTTGATAAAGTTAATCATTATAAGCTTGTAGATAGTCTTTTAAGGCAAGGAATCCCCAATTATATTGTAAATGTTTTATTTAATTTTTATAGACATCAACATGTAGTTGTAAAATATAAGGAAACTTTATCGCAGGAATGGAAAATATAAAATGGAGTAAGGCAGGGAGGGGTATTATCGCCACTTCTATTTTCAATTTATATAAATAATGTGTTACATGAATTAACTTCATGTAAACAGGGCTGTAGACTTGGTTTACAATCTAGTAACATAATTGCCTATGCGGATGACATAGTTTTAATGGCTCCCTCTACTAAGAGCTTGCAATATTATTAAATATTCTAGAATGTGAAATAAGAAAAATGTATTTATCCATTAATTTGACTAAATCAGTATGTATGTTCTTTAAATGCAAGCATGACAAGTCAGAAAACCCGAATATGATTTTAAATGATATAAATATAAATTTGGTAACTGATTATAAATATCTTGGATATATTATTGATTGCAATCTAAATAATGATCTTGATATAATACGATGCAGAAACAAGTTCTATAATTAATTTAACTGTATGCTGAGGAAGTTTAGTAACTCGAATACAAATGTGCTACTTTATTTATTTCAATCTTTTTGTTTGAATTTGTATGGGGCTGAGTTATGTTTTAACAATAAGAAATGTTATGTACCAATGAAACAATTTGGTGTTGGTTACCATAAAGCAATAAAGAAAATGTTAAATATGAGATACTGGGAGAGTAATCACGCTGCATGTAGTAGAGGTGGACAAATGATTTTTAAGCATTTTATCAATTGGATCAAAATTAGATTTTTGCATAGGATACTATTAAAACCGTGTGCATACATTGAAAAGGGTTTACATTATTTTTTGAATAAATCTTATATTGTAAAGGATGTGGAGAGGACGCTATTGAATGAATATGGATTTCAGAACTTAATATTAAATGATATTGAAGCAATAAAATCAAGAATTTATTATGTGCAGAATACAGAGCCCACATTACGTTAAACAATATGTCTATGTATTATATTTTTTATTTTAGTATTATGTAAAAGATGTACAATGTATCTTTTATGAAATAAAACTATGACTGACTGACTGACTATCTTATCTATCTATCTATCTCTCCCTATCACACACACACACACACACACACAACACACACACACACACACACACACACACACACACACACACACACACACACACACACACACACACACACACACACACACACACACACACTGTACTCTTCGGCCTTGTAAGATTCCAATAATTCCTGGCCGCTAATAATTAAGTCCAGATACGTGAACCGATTGTACTGATAACGATATTAAGGGGATAGTGGTTGCTTTTTGGACTACTTACTTATTTCTTGGTATATTTGTTAGTTTCCTCGCTAGACCTCCATCAAGCTTAAAAAAACATCACCTAGACCCACTGTCAAGATAAATTATTACATTTTTCGGTAGAATAATGTCCCGGCCGAAGGCCGGTTCCTCCTAAATTACAGGCTCGCTTTCGGCACAAAAAGGGCTCAACATTGCCAAACTAACGATGCAAACGTCTTTAAATCTCATAAATAATGGAAATAAACATGAGGGAGAAGGGAGTTCTGATATACGCGAACCGATTGTAGTGATAACGACATTAACCCTTTCTGTACCGGTGCCGTACTTTTACCTATATTGCAGTTACTATTAGACGATACTATTGAGTTTAAAAAGGGCCTCCAGCTATTGACAGGCTTCAAACTATCTCACTTAACCCTCTTTACTACCACTGATCCTTCTTAAACGGCACAAAGTGGTCTAAATATAGCTAGAATATAATACAAAAGACGTCGCCGGTACAGAAGGGGTTAAGGGGTGATGGTTAACGTTTTGGTCGATTTGTTCATTTGTTTATATTTGTACTACTTTCC
Organism: Paralithodes platypus; assembly: GCA_032716605.1. Lineage (NCBI taxonomy): Eukaryota > Metazoa > Arthropoda > Malacostraca > Decapoda > Lithodidae > Paralithodes > Paralithodes platypus. Next base: position 20,490,057 of record CM064577.1, on the reverse strand, counting down.
TCCTTAGACCGCCATCAAACTTAAAAATAACATACATTGGATCCCCCTTCTAGATTAATTTGAAAAAAAATCGTTAGAAAAATATCCCGGCCGAAGTCTTTAAAATTTACAGGCTCACTATCGTTCGCCAGGAAAAAAAAAGACACCTAAATAACACGAAAAGTCTAATAAATTGACAAATAAATGGGGCGAAAGGTCTTAAAATCGCCAAACTAATGGGGCGAACATCTTAAAATGTCAAAACTAATGGGGCTAAACACGAGGAAGAAGGGGGACCAAAAAACTACCCATCCCCCCTTAATTTAATTACTCATCGTATTATCTATTGGGTGAGTATTATTGGGTACGGTATATGTGCGTTTTTATTTGTTAGGATAATTAATTAATCACACTAATTATTTACTAGATGTGTGTGAATGTGTACAGTATATTGTTTGTGTGTGTTCATTGTTTTCTGTTGTGTTGTTCCTATTCTGGCTGTCCTGAGTCGGCCACCCCCAGAAAAAAAAGGAAAAGTGGGGATTGGGCCTGAGTATATGGATCTATCTATTGCTTGACGCCGTGATCCCCGAAGGGGTGGCCACGAACGAACCGCCCCCATGCACCTCTGTCCCCAATCAGTCGACGCCCCTCCCCCCAACCAGCACCGCCTTCGTTCATATACTTCCTCACTCCATCCTTCCACCTCTCCTTCGGTCTACCTCTCCCTCTCTGTCCCTCCACCTCGCTCTCGTACACCCTCTTAAGGCCGCATCATACAGAAGTCGAACGTTGGCCGACTGTCGCCCGAAGTCGATGATTTGCATATTTTTCCCGAATGCAACCGAAAGTAACTCGGAGTCGAATTAACCCGACACTGACCCGAATGAATTTCGAATATAACCCGATGGACCTGAATGAAAGTCGATGATGAGTCGATGAATCCCCGTACGTAACTCGAAGAAAACCCGATGTGGAACGAAGAAGCCTCGATCATGCGTCGAATATAAATCGAATATGCCCGCCCCAAAGACGGGGAAATAACCAGGATTATTACCGAAGCTCAGCTGAAGCTCAGTCGATCAACAACCGAAATAGAAGAAGTTAGGTCGAACGTCAGTCGAATAGGTCGAAGATCATAGTAAGTTAAATACTCGCTTATATTATTTTTCGTTAACCCTTTCTGTATCGGTGACGTCATATTTATTTGATTTCAGCAATATTTAGACGATTTTATGAAGCTTAGGATGGATTTATGGTAGCTAAAGGTATTAATTGATATTGTCTGAAGCATTTCAATGGGTAGACACCCTTCCTGCGCTGAATAAAATCGTCTATTAGTTGCCAGAGTATAATGAGAGTATATTGAAGAAGGATCTGTGGTATTAAAAAGGATTAAGTAAAATAATTCGAAACCTGCTAATTGTTTTTTCACCTGAATAATATCGTCTAATGGTAACCAGAGTAAAGTTAATAGGACATCACCGGTACTGAAAAGGTTCTTATAATAAATGTGTTCTATAATGAATTTCAGATTAGTGGCGTTTCCTTCAATGTGTTAAAATACTATTCATAATATGTAGACTAGTTATGCTACAACCAAGATATGCTACATTGCACACACGAAATCAACATTGTACTCAGCTTAGAATTTATATCTTGTAGTGTGTGTTACTTAGTTACTTGTTCGTCAAGGGGAATCCACGCAATGCGAGCTAAGCTCATTATTATCGCGCCTCCTTAACTGGGAATGTATTGCGTGAAATGCATGTTAAGTGTTTTATGTACTGTTGGAATGGCTGTGGATGTGTGTGTAGTCTGTATTTTAGCCAATTGGCGACATCGGAAACGACAGCTTAGGGTGGATCTGTATGGTACCATTCTCACTATAGACGGTACCGTCTCGCCCGAAGGCTTAGGTAGCCATCAGCTTAGGTGAACCATATGATACCCATCTCGCCTTGTACCATTTTTGCCAACACATGAAAGGAGTGTGTGTGTGTGTGTGTGTGTGTGTGTGTGTGTGTGTGTGTGTGTGTGTGTGTGTGTGTAACCAAGCTGTAACAAATTTGTGGTCAATAAACTATCTACTTATCTTTCTGTGTGTGTGTGCCATCCTGACATTTGTTTTTATTTGTATGTAGGCTATGCGTCATCCCCTCGTAGTCCTCCTTGATTGATGTGCTTATAACCTGTTCTAAACAAACAGGTTAAAATTCTTAAGGGGGGGGGGTCACCAGCTTGTTTTGTTATCTCTCTCTCCGTTTCTCTCTTTCCCTGGCTTGTATCCATTCGGCCCCATTTAGCCAACTGTTTTAAGACGTTTATCCCCATCCAGGTGTCGATATCTTCCTGGCGAGCGATAGGGAGCCAGCATAGACAATGAAAAAACAGATGGATAGGGAGATATTCGACTGTTATTCGAGTGAGCATCGACTTTCCATTGTCTTTTATTCTGCCATTTCTGGTCATGGTTGCGTCAATATCGAGTCTCGTTTGACTCTCGTTTGAGTTACATTCGATTTTATGAGAGATTCATCCAGTTATCATCGAGTTTCCTTCGGGGTAATATCGACTATCATCCGGTTACATTCGCCCAAGTTCGAGTAATTCGAGTCATCATCGGCAATTCAAAATACAATCGAACACGACCCGAATAGGTCGAATGTAACCCGAATATATCCGAATGTAACTGGAACATAACTAGATCATGACTCTAGTTTTTTAACGGTTTTTTGACCCGATTCATCGCCAAAAGTTAATGCATGAATTAACTTTTGGCCGATTCACCGGATGATTCGACTCAAGCCCAGAACATCCCAAGAACTTCCCGAAGATAACCGAAGATCACCCGAAGCGTTACCAGAATTAATCAGAATCTACCGGAACTGGCTGAAATTTGAATTTTTAAATCGATTCGGCCGGGTTCGGGTGGGTTGGACTTCTGTATGACGCAGCCTTTAGTCATTCTCTCGCTTTCCATACGTTCCATATGGCCGAACCATCTCAAGTTGTTCCTTTTCACACTTTCCAGCACATCTACCTCCACACCACACCTCCTTCTTACTTCTTCATTAGTCTGTCTATCCCTCCATGTAACTCCGTACGCACTTCTTAAGTAATTAATTTCCACTGCTCTCACTCTTGGTCTGAGTCTCTCAACCAACGTCCATGCTTCGCTTCCGTAAGTCAGTGTCGGGATTACCACACTGTCATGCAAGGACTTCTTCGCTTCCATACTGAGCACCCTATTTATTGTTACGGTACTGCTTTCAGCGTTCCTACAACCCTCTTCCCCTGTTGTACCCTCTCCTGCACTTCTTCATCCATAGTCCCATCTTTACTCAACACACTGCCCAGATACTTAACGCCTTACAAGCGGGCCCGTCAGTAACTTCTACTACCCGCCAAGCGGGTGGTTTTACCCTAAACGACCTTGTGTCCGTGCTCTTTTTCATGCATAAACAAGAGCCACAGCATAATACAATTATGTATCCCTGAAAGGGCGATAATTGAGCTTTCCAATGACACCAGAACCATCCTTCTACGACCACGAGTTCTCTTGCAACGATCGTGCAACCGAAGGGCAAAATCGCTAAAATATGGTAATTTCCTTACATAATTCCCTGTGTAGCGAGGCAGTGAGTGTGGGTGTGTGTGGAGTAGGGCCCAGTGCTGGCGCGGGAGCCGTGCCGAACGGTCAGAGCCGACCTACGCTCTTCCCACCGCTCGTCTCACTCTCAGAGCCAAATATTGCTCAGAATTGCACACCGCCTTAAGTCGGTCCCCGCCACATAGTCCTTTCTTCTCTAGACCGACTTATGTCGGGCCCCGATAGACAAGGGTTAAAAGAGTTGATGATCTCCATAGCCTGACCGTTCAGCTTCACCTCACACTCTGTGACTTCACCCCTTTCGAAGACCATAACCTTGCTCTTCCCCGCATTTACCTTCAAATTCCGTTTTTCGCACACTGTTCCAAACTCATTTACCAGACCCTGCAACTCCCATTCATTATCACTCATCAGAACTGTATCATCCGCAAACAGCAGTATAGGTAGCTTCCACTCATTTCCCTCCCTTCTCAGCGATACACCAACATCCACTGCTCTTGATAGTATTTCTTTCATGACTCCATCCATATATACCTGTACAGTAAACAACCACGGGGACATCACACACCCCTGTTTCAAACCAACATTCAGGTCAAAGAACTCGCTCTGTTCACTCTCCACACATACTGCCGCTTTTGCACACTCATACATGCTCTTCACTGCTTTCAGCAACTTGCCATCTACTCCTATATTCTAAGTACTTTCCACAAACCTTCTCTATCCACTCTGTCATAGGCCTTCTGCAAGTATATGGATGGATGGATGGATTATTTACTACGGTATAGTTATGTTATTATGCGCGGAATTTCGGTGTGAGTATCCTAGGTTCGAGTCCTTGGAGTGCCACATGTATTCGTTGATTTCATTAATTGAGTTTACAAGTAAAGTTGGTTGGTGAAAACATATGAATGTGTTCTTCTCCTGTGACTGTTACCCGGTACCTCTTGTTTCCTTTCTTGTGTCTCCTCCTGATCCTCCCTACGGTCCCTACCCCTTGTGGGAGTAAGGGCTGGCTACTGACTGACTGACATATATCTTTTAGTATTCTACAAAATGCTTGATAGCGTTGTACCTGCAGGTCCCAATCGTTAGTTAAGGGGTAGTGCTTGGTTTTTGGTCCATATATTTATTTATTATTATTATTTATTTTTTAGTTTCCTCGCTATACCCCCATGAAGCTTAAAAAAATACCCCCTAGACCCCTTTTCAAGATAATTTTGTAAATTTTTCAGTAGAAAAGTGTCCCGGCCGAAGGCCGGTTCCTTCTAGAATTACAGGCTCGCTATCCCTCGCCAGGAAAAAAATAGACACCTAAATGGCACGAAAGGTCTAAATATTGATAAAGAAATGGGGCGAGAGGTATCAAAATCGCCAAACTAATGGAAGGCAACTCTTAAAATATCAAAACTAATATGCTATACATGAGGGAGAAGGGGATCCAGAAAAAGCGAGTACTACCCCCTTAACACCTTCTCTACCGGCGACGTGTTTTTAGTTTTATTTTAGCTATAATTAGACAATTCTGTGCAGTTCAAGAAGGATCTATGGCAGTAAAAAGGGTTAAATGAGATAGTTCGAAGCCTGTTAATTGCTGGAGGCTCTTTTGAAACTGAATAAAATCTAATTGTGGCCAGAATAAAGGTTTAAGGGGGTAGTACTCGCTTTTTCCGGACCCCCTTCTCCCTCATCTTTAGCATATTCATGTTGAGGTTTTAAGACGTTTGTTCCGTTAGTTTGGCGATTTTGAGATCTTTCGCCTCATTTTTTGTTGTCAATATTAAGACCTTTCGTGCCCTTTGGGTGTCGATTTTTTCCTGGCGAGCGAAAGCGAGCTTTTAATTTTAGAAGGAACTGGCCTTCGGCCGGGACATTTTTCTACCGAAAAATGTACAAATTTATCTTGAAAGGGGGTCTTGGGGGTGTTTTTCTAAGTTTGATGGAGTTCTAGCGAGGAAACTAAAACCTACATTAATAAATAAATATATATAGACCAAAAATCAAGCACTACCCCCTTAACCCATACAATACCAGAGACATCTGTTTCATCATATTCTGGCAACTATAAGACGATATTATTCAGCTTAGGAAGATCCTATAGCAATAAAAAGGCTTCAAACTATCTCAACCAATCTTTTTAACTAACACATAAGCTTCCTAAACTGCATAATACCGTCTAAATATAGCTATGAATACAATATTACACACGTCGCTGGTACTCAAGGAGTTAAGGACGGCGCCGATACAGAACGGGTTAATCCTTTATCTGACGACCAGTATTGTGGGATTTTTTTTTTTATGAGGGTAGTGTTTCGAAATCCACAAAGGCTTAAGGGGAGGTAGGCCTATTTAGTTTGTTCCCTACGTTTTCGTCAAGCTTAAAATTACACCCCCTATAGGCCCCCTTTCAAGATAAATTTGTACATTTTTCGGTAGAAAAATGTCCCGGCCGAAGGCCAGTTCCTCTTAAATTACAGGCTCGCTATCGCTCTCCAGGATAAAATCGATCCCTATATGGCACGAAAGGTCTTAAAATTGACAGAAATTGGTCGAAAGTTCTTAAAATCGTCAAAATAATGGGGCGAACGTCTTAAAACTACAAAAAGCAACGGGGCTAAACATGAGGGAGAAAGGAGTCAAGACAAAAATACCTCAAGTGGAAATCTCCCCTTAAGGGGGTAGTTCTTGCTTTTTGGACTATATATTTATATATTTAATTATTTTTGAGTCTCCTCGTTAGACCTCCATCAAGCCTAGACAAACACCCCCTAGACCCTCTTTCAAGATATATTTGTACATTTTTCGGTAGAAAAATGTCGCGGCCGAAGGCCGAATCCTTTTAAAATTAGAGGCTCGCTTTCGCTCGCCAGGAAAAAATCGACACCTATAGGGTACGAAAGGTCATAATAATGAATACAAAATGAGGCGAAATGTCTCAAAATCGCCAAACTAACGGAACGAACGTCTTTAAACCTCAAAATTAATATCCTAAACATGAGGGAGAAGGGGGTCCATACAAAAGCGAGTACTACCCCCTTAAAAGGACGGCGCCGGTACATAAAAGGTTAATCCTGCATCTGACGACCAGTATTGTGGAAAAAAGGAAAACAAAACAATTATGAGGTGAGTGTTTCGAAATCCACAAAGGCTTGAACAAAATCTGACCATTGGAAACACACTGATATATTGCACTGTGTGTGAATTTGTATTTTGTTTTTGTGTGTTCATTGTTTTCTGTTGTGTTGTCCCTATTCTGGCTCTGGCTTGAGTCGGCCACACCCCAAAAAAGAAAAGAAAAGAGGGAAAAAGAAAAGACAAAAATAAGATAAGTGGGGATTGGACCTGAGTATATAGAATATAATAGAATATACAGCGTTTTACCAGCATCGAACCTGCGTAATTATTGCAGGACATGAAATGCCAAAGAAATGTTGGACAGTATTTTAGATGTTTCGTTTGAAGGTATAAGTTTTTTTTTTTTCTTTTTTTTTTTAGTCGAAAGTATGATAAATAATTTGACCCATCTCTGGATGACAAACTGGAAACAATTGAAATATAATATACACGTTTTTCACACACACACACATACACACACATACACACACTTACACACACACACACATACACACACTTACACACACAGCCCGTAGCCTAGTAGGTAGAGCTCTCGTCTCACACACGAGGAGTCGGTGGTTCAATCCCTGGCCGGGCGGAGACAAATTGGGCTTGTCTCCTTTCATGTGTTAGCCTCAGTTCACCTAGCTGTAAATAGGTACCTGGAATAAGTGGACGACGTTGTGACGTCCCATCTGGGGTTGGCAAAAATGGTACAAGGCGAGATGGGTATCATATGGTTCACCTAAGCTGATGGCTACCTAAGCCTTCGGGCGAGACGGTACCGTCTATAGTGAGAATGGTACCATGCAGATCCACCCTAAGCCTTCATTTCCGATGTCGCCAATTGGCTAAAATACAGACTACACACACATCCACAGCCATTCCAACGATACATAAAACACTTAACATGCATTTCACGCAATACATTCCCAGTTAAGGAGGCGCGATAATAATGAGCTTAGCTCGCATTGCGTGGATTCCTCTTGACGAACAAGTAACTGAGTAACACACACACACACACTTAAGAAGACAGTGGCTGTTTTGTTGTCTATTAATTAATATAATTAATTTTAAGTTTCCTCACTAGACCTCCCTCAAACTTAGAAAAACACCCTCTAGACCCCCCCCCCCCCCCTTAAGATAATTTGTAAATGTTTCGGTAGAAACATTTTCCGGCCGGTTCCTTTTATAATTACAGGCTCGCTATCGCTCGCAAGGAGAAAATCGACACCTAAATGGCACGATAGGTCTTAAAATTGACAACGAAATGGAGCTAAATGTGTTAAAATCGCCAAACTAATAGGCCGAACGTCATAACATTTCAAAACTAATGGGGCTAAACACGAGGGAGAAGGGGGTCCATAAAAGCGACCCATTTCCCCTTAACTGTATTCTGTAAGCTAGGACTGTCAAATAGATAAAGGTAATTTCATTCATTAGACGTCAACATTTCGTACACGCCACATCTCACCGTGTTGCTTGATGAGTATTGCCATATCACGGTCTCAGATTAACCCCTTCTATACCAGCGACGTCTGTATAGTTTTGTATTAGCTATATTTAGACGATTTTGTACAGTTTAAGAAGGACCTGGGGTATTAAAAAGGGTTAAGTGAGATAGTCAGAAACCTGTTAATTGCTGGAGGTCCTTATTAAACTGAATAAAATGTCTAGCAGTAACCAGAATATAATGAAAAGGATTGTCACTGATACTGAATGGATTAAGGGGGGATGAGCGTATTTATTTGCTAATTGTTGCATCTCTCTATATATATATATATTTTTTTTTTTAGTTCCTCCCTAGACCTCCATCAAGCTTTAAAAAATCCGCCCAAGACCCTCCCTCAAGATAAATTTGAATCGAAAAACAATATCTCGGTCGAAGACCGGTTTCTCTTAAATTACAGGCTCGCTATTGTTCGCCAGGAAAAGATCGACACCTAAATGACACGAAAAGTCTTAATTTAGACAAAGAAATGGGGCGAAATGTCTTCAAATCGACAAACTAATGGGCCGAACATCATAAATTATGAAAACCAATGGGGCTAAACACGAGGAAGAAGAGGGACCTACATAATTATCTACTTATCTGACTTTATATCGGCCTATTTTATTAGCTGACTGTCTGCCTTTCTTCCCTTCCTCCTTCCTTGGTGTCTGACTAACCAACTTACCAACTTACCTACCTACCTACCCCCAATACTATAAATTACCTATGATATGTTACTACCTACGTCCTCACCTTCTTAGCCATATACCTACCAGCCTACTAACAACCTACTTACCTAATGCACTTACCCATACACATTCTCACCTGTTCAGCTACGTATCAACACTTAGCTATCCACCTCCTTCTTACCTACATAATGACTTACCAGCATACCTACTAACCCATTTTCCTACCTACCTACTTCAACACAAACACTGACCTACTAACCAACATACATACCTACCCACCATATTGTTGTTTATTTGCGTATGTAGTTATGCGCCTTGCTTATTTGTGTATGTAGGATGTGTACGCTTTATTTGTATATGTGTGTTCTGTGTGTGTGTAGACTATATGTGTGTGTGTCGGTGTATGTATGTGTGTATGTACAGTAGGTATGCGTCTTGTGTGTGTGTGTGTATGTAGGAGGTGTATGCTTTATGTGTACGTGTGTGTTCTGTGTGTGTATATATGTACTGTATATGTATGTGTGTGACTGAGTGTGTATGTGTGTGTGTGTCTTATCTGTGTGTATGTAGAAGGTGTACGCTATATTTGTATGTGTGTCTTCTACGTGCGTGAATATACTGTATATACAGTATATGTGTGTGTGTTTGAGTGTTGGTTATTTTTCCTGGCGAGCGATAGAGAGCCAGTACGGTATTATAGTAGTATATAATCGGTATCGAAAAATGTACACATTTATCTTGAAAGGGGTTCATAGGGTGTTGTTTTAAAATTTGATGGGAGTTATAGGGAAGAAACTAGAAACAAATAGTAAAAAGATAAATATATATAAATAATAAATACCCCCCCCCCCTCCCCGCTTCAAAGGGCTTACTTCCGCTTCCAACTTACAGTATGAATTTTGTTAGTGAAGATATGCAAGTTCCCCAATAGTGTTCCATCTCTCTCTCTCTCTCTCTCTCTCTCTCTCTCTCTCTCTCTCTCTCTCTCTCTCTCTCTCTCTCTCTCTCTACTAGAATTAAGTCCTGGCTACCTCGTTTGGATCGTAGGTCTGTGTGGCCAGTGTATCTATGTAAATCTCTCTATCTCTCATTTTTTAATTTAATATTCTACCTTATAAATCCTGTAGTAATAGAGTCAGCCATAATTTAATATTCTACCTTATAAATCCTGTAGTAATAGTCAGCCATAATTTTCATTGGAGTCCATTTGGGCGCCCTATCATGCAACTGCGTGAGACTTAAGGGGGTAGTACTCGCTTTTTATGGACCCCCTTCTCCCTCATGTTTAGCAAATTAGTTGTGAGGTTTTAAGACGTTTGTTTTATTAGTTTGGCGATTTTGAGACCTTTCGCTTAATTTTGTTTTGTCAATATTAAGAACTTTCGTGCCCTTTAGGTGTCGATTTTTTCCTGGTGAGCGGTAGTGAGCCTCTAATTTTAGAGGGAACCTGCCTTCGACCGGGAAATTTTTGTACCGAAAAATGTACAAATTTATCTTGAAAGGGGGTCTAGGGAGGGTTTTTCTAAGCTTGATGGAGGTCTAGCGAGAAAACTCAAAAATATGTAAAAACCGTACATAAATATATAGACCAAAAACCAAGCACCACCCCCTTTATATTTGATCATGACATTTGTTGATCGAAAAAAAAAAATATTTATATACAGTATATATATATATATATATTATATATATATATATATATATATATATATATATATATATACCGGTATATATATATATATATATATTTTTTTTCTTTTCTATGTGATTGAGGGAGACAAAAGGTATAACTGCCTATAGCGAGTGCCTCCCCCATAGTTGAAAGAGTGACAGGGCCAAAATCAAGGGACGTTCGAGCCAAAATGCCTGAACACACGGAGTTTGAAGCAATTTAAGTCATAGGAAGAGGGAAAGACTGATTTTGGGAGAGAGTTCCAGAGCTCAGCTGTTGAGTAGAAGAAAGTTGAGAGTAACGTTTCACTCTTGGGTTGGAGAGTTGCACAGAGTAGGGGTGGGATTGAGTTGCAAGACGGGTACCACGTGCCCTACGTAAAGGAGGTGGTATACACTGGGAAAGCTCTGAGGAACACTGATTATTATAGTAGCGATAGAATAGCGAGAGAGATGTAACATTGCGGCGGAGAGAGAGAGATTGCAGAGTTGGTGAGTGGACGGGAGTTAATGATACGAAAGGCCTTCCCTTCAACTTTGTCTAGGAGAGCGGTGTGAGAGGAACCTCCCCACACATGTGAACAATACTCAATACAATGGCGCACTATGCCCCTGTACAGAGCAAGAAGCTGTGCAGGGGAAAAGAACCCCCTAAGGCGGTTGAGCACACCGAGCTTCTGGGAGGCTGCCTTAGCAAGACTGGTAATATGGTCCTTCCAACTGAGAGCAGAAGAAAAAGAGACACCAAGAATATATATATATATATATATGTACTGGTAACAGTGTGAAGAGAGGCTAATAACAACAATGGTACCAAAATGGCGGAAAGTTGGCCGATCTCTCTGTCTCTCATAGGGTCTCTACAGTAGTCTACCCTTAGTAACTGCTGCAGGGTTCCCAGTTCTTTTTCCGGTTCTTTTGTGTCTTGCTTTCCTTAGTAACTGCTGCAGGGTTCGGAGTTCTTTTTTTATGTTGTTTCTTGCTTTTCTTTGTACTCCCTTGTGAGGTGGAGTGTTTGATGAGTGGCTCACTGTGTTGTCTTACTTTTACCGGGTTAAGGGGGTAGTGCTTGGTTTTTGGTCTATATATTTATTTATTATTATATTTTTGAGTTTCCTCGCTAGACCTCCATCAGGCTTAGAAAAACACCTCATAGACCCCCTTTCAAGATAAATGTGTAAATTTTTCGGTGGAAAAATTTCCCGGCCCGAAGGCCGGTTTCTTCTAAAGTTAGAGGGTTGTTGTCGCTCTCTAGGATAAAAATTGACACCTAAAGGGCACGAAAGGTCTAAATATTGACAACAAATGGAGGCGATAGAGCTCAAAATCGCCAAACTGACAGAACGAACGTCTTAAAACCTCAAAACTAATTCTAGTTCAGGGACAGTATAGATGTGAGGACGGTCTGTACTAGTGGCAACATTAGTATACGACGTGTTCCCCATGTACTGTCCCTTCCTTTACTTGTACTCGTTGACGAACCAGGACCGGCCACGGACTATGTGTCAGAATATTCTATGTACCCTCGCACCCGGCAAAATTATAAAAACTTAAATAATGAAAAATAATAATGAAAATAACCGGCGTCTTTTCGATGATAACTGTAAATGTAAACTCTGTGTGAATGAATTTGATTTTGAACATCAAACATTTTTTAAAAGTTACATTACCAATACAAAAATGTTGTTTCTAAATTCTACTGTTAATGTAACATCTCCATGTAAAGTAAAGAATGTTATCTATTTAATAACCTGTGAGAAATGTGGTATACACATATGTTGGAAGACGGAGCAATGTTTAAGAGAAAGAGCCTACGGGCATAGATCAGGAATTAAGAACGGCATCGACTCCAAGATTCTTCTATATAAGCATTTTAACACAGATTGTACTAAATTTGATTGTAAATACAAAATTATAGAAATTGTTCAAAGTAATCAAAATGTTTTAGATAGAGAAAATTATTGGATTGGAAAATTAATGACCATCTATCCATTTGGACTTAACAATCAAATAAAAATGTAGGCAACATTTTGTATAAAGATTTATTAAAAAAACGATTTTAATAACCCATATTTTAACTTCCCTGTTTTAAACAGAAGACCTGGTAGACACGGTAATAGAAGACTAAATACATTTAATACAAAGAAAAGCAGGTCTGATATTAAAATTATTGTTAATAATTTATATTCATTATATCGAAATTTCGGAATTAAAAAATTAAAAGATTCATTGAAAGGCCTACAAAAGAAAAGTTTTGCTCCTTTTATAGAAAATATTCTAAATAATAAACATAATTTCACAAATAAATTTAAGAATATAGTCTTTGCTTTTATGGGATATATTAGAGCTAATTCTAAGAAATCCAAAGATAACCGTATTAAAGATAAAGTCATGTCCACTTTAAATTATTCCTCTAAAATTTTAGACAAAATTAATGTTAACAGTCTTATTAATTCAAATAAAGTTAAGTCCATGTTACCAGATGGTTGTAAAGATTTCAAACCATTAATAGTGTATTCATATGAACGACCTGTTGGGTCTATTATTTGTAATTATAATAAAGTTTTAGGAAATCTTTCAGATAATGATATTTTCAATAATAATAAATGCGTGTGTGAAAGAGTCATGGATATGCCAGCTAGCAGACGTGATGCACTAGCAAAGTTCATTTATAGTCCGATATGTCACATATTAACAGGTGATGTAGAACTAGTTAAACATTTTGCAAACGACAAATTAGCGGAGCTATGTCGTAAAGGGTTTAAATTTAGAATAGGGAGTAATAAAGTAACATGGGACATAATTTTAAAAGATATTGTTTTTTCAGTCAATAAATTAAAAGATAAATTGTTAAAAATTGCGTGCTGCAATGCGAGAGAACTAGAAGCATGGTCTAAATTATTAATTAAGTTAATTAGCAATAAAATTTTCTCGCTTAAAAATGAATTTAATCTTTCAGATTTTATAGACTATAATTATAATAAGCTTAAAGCTGATTTAATAAATTTACATAAACATTTTGTAATCACTACAGTAGATAAAGCCAGCAATAATTATAGCTTCACATGTAAGAAATTTTATCTTGAAAATATGAAAAAAGAATTAGGTATTAAGGGTAACATATTACGTAAAAATATTTGCGGTAATTCTGTTTATGAAATTCAAAATAATCTGAATATTGATAACTTAATCGATGAACATACCAAGAAAAATATAATATTTGATATTAAACTTTCTGATAAGAACAAGTGCATTGCAAAATTATACATGTTACCTAAATTTCATAAAAGACCTTATAAATATCGCTTTATTGCCGGAGCAAAATTTGCTACCACTAAAACTCTATCAGAACAAGTAGTAAATTGCTTAAAATACATTAAAAGTACTCATAAAAGATATTGTAATACCATCATGAGAAGAACTGGCATTAACTATTATTGGAGTGTTGACAATTCGTTAGAAGTTATTGATAAAATAAATACCATGCCGAAAGTTACCTCGGTACATAGCTTCGACTTTTCAACTTTGTATACCAATTTGCCTTTAGATTTAGTATATTCAGAGCTTTGCTTTATTATAGATTTGCACTTTGACAGGTTCGTTAGGAATGGTAATTATTTCATAAATGTTTATACATATTTTAATAATGCATCACTTAGCTCTACTCCCACTAGTTCTGTATATTTTGATAGAACTAAACTTAAAGATGCCCTTAAATTCCTCCTTTCAATACTTATGTTAGATTCGGGCCGTACATTTTCAAACAAATATTAGGAATTCCTATGGGTGGAAATGCTAGCCCTTTAATTGCAGACTTATTCTTGCTTGCTTTAGAATTTAAATATATAAAAGACTTAGTTGACAGTAGCAAGAAAAATAAAATTCCAGAAAAATTAGCACTTGCTAAACTGTTAAGTAATAATAGTAGATATATTGATGATATTCTTGTTTGCAATTTGTTAAATTTTAATCAAGTTGCTAAACTTATTTACCCTAATTCTATTCCCCTCACACAATGTAACGTAAATTATAAAGTTGAAAATTTTCTTGATATAAATATAGAGATTGTTAATGAACAGTGCATACTTAAAGTATATCACAAAGTTGATGATTTTAATTTTAACGTAATAAACTTTCCTTTCCCTAGTAGTAATATCGATAGTAAAATAACTTATAATTGTTTTTATTCCCAATTAATAAGATTTTGTAAAATCTGCACTAAAGTAGATGACTTTTGGGCTAGAGCTAGGTTACTATACAGACTCTTAGTGGACAGAGGTTTTGAGGCAAGTAAATTGTTCCATAAATTTAATCTTTTTAGGGTCAATTATTGTGACTGTATTCTAAAATTTGACATCAATAATTTTAATCAAGCATTTTTAACTTGAAGTTTCTTGTATAACCTCTGCTTACTTTTTGTCTGTATTTATTGTTTATCTTTTTCTTTTTCTATTATTATTATTATTATTATTATTATTAATATTGATGATTTTTTAAATGTATTGTTCTTGTTAAAAGAGTACTCTTTGTTTAAATCTGTTGTTACTTCATATTTTGCAATTATTTGTCTTTATATTATATGTATTCATTGTCGATAGTATCAATTGCTTACTTTTGCGATTTCCTTAGTTTATTTGTGCTATAAATGTAGGTTATTTGTAGGGTAGTTATTGATAGGGGTCACTTGAGGCATGCTATGCTTACAGGTACCTACCCGATAGCACTATCGTTAGTGAGTGCTGTACTGTATTTTATATATTATGTTGTAATAGTATAGATATCTTATCAATATTTGTATTTTGTACTATTGTTAATGTCTTGTCATGTTGCAAATTTGATTTTAAATAATATTTTGACATTTAACATGTAGTTTCTTTATTCATGCAGAGTTTAGTAAAATTTGCCAGAACGTCCCGGACTTCCCAAACTTGACTACTTCCTTTAACGTGACGATAGTGCGTTGTTATATGTGCGATTAGTTTGCTTGGGAAACAGATTAACTTGCTCATGTAGTAATGTACACCCTATGTGGTGGAGTGTGTTCTTTTATTTAATAATTTTCATTTTAGTAAGCGTTGTTTCCACATAGCGATTTTGATAATTTAATTTGACTTTATATTGTCCTTGTCCCAATTTTGGTTTGTTTAGTTTGC
Source organism: Paralithodes platypus (assembly GCA_032716605.1). Lineage (NCBI taxonomy): Eukaryota > Metazoa > Arthropoda > Malacostraca > Decapoda > Lithodidae > Paralithodes > Paralithodes platypus. The sequence continues at coordinate 20,474,349 of CM064577.1, read as the reverse complement.
AAGTTTTACATTTTAATGCTAAGCATGAGGGAGAAGGGGGTCCAGAAAAAGCGAGTACTACCCCCTTAAGTCCTCCCGGGATTCGAACTCGGGACACCACACCCAGAACATAAGCATCTAAACCATTAGACCACCAGATATCTCACAAAGTTATGAACCGATATCCACGAAATTGGACGGACGTTATGTTTTTGTCTCCATTTGTTTGTTTGTCTGTTTGTTTGTCTGTAAACCAGATATCTCATAAAGTTATAAATCGAAATTTGGTTGGCAGATAGGATATGTGCCAATGAAGAAGTAATTCAATTTAGGAGGCAATCCGGAGATGTTCACGAAATATGGTGGGCAGATAGGATATGCGACAAAGAAGGAGTGATTCAATTTTACGAGTTGATCCGAAGATTTTCAATTTGGTGGGTAGATAGGATGTGCTCCAAGGAAGAAGTTATTTAATTATGGAGGCAATTAGGATCATATCCTGGACCCAGAGTCAGAATAATACATTAGGCATATGGTATTAACCCCTTTTGTACCGGCGACGTCTTTTTAATTTAATTCTTACTATATTTAGACGATTTTGTGCAGTTTAAGAAGGATCTGAGGTAGTAAGAAGGGTTAAGGGAGATAGTGGTAAATATGTTAATTCCTGGAGGCTCTTTTCAAGCTCAATACAATCGTTTAGTTGTGGCCAACGTAACGTTAAAAGGACGACACCGGTACAGAAAAGGGTTAATGGTTTAAAGCCAGCCAGCGTAGGCGGAGGTTTGCGCTCTACCTTTTTATTTTTTTCCTAAACGTCTCTTCTCTTACCCATATTATGCTAACCGTCTCTTCTTTTCTCCTAATGTATGTTTGCCTATATATCTCAAATGTCTTTATGCTCTCTTAACTGTCTTTTTTCTAATATATTTTCTCCTAACTATCTTAAATATCCTTAATTTCCTTCTGTCTCTTCTTTTATTTTATTTACGCCTAAGTTTCTTATTTATATTGTATTTTCCCCTAACCGTCTTTTCTGTTTACTTTCTCCTTTCTCATATTTTGATTGTATTTTCTCTTTACTGTCTCTTTATTATATTTTCTCCTAACTGTTTCTTCTATTTGTATTGTCTGCTATCTGTCTCTTATTTTTCATGTATTTTCTCCTAACTGTCTCTTATTTGGATTGTATTTTCTCCTATCTCTGTATTAATTTTTCTCCTAACTGTCTCTAATTTGTATTGTATTTTCTCCTAACTGTCTCTTATTTTGATTGTATTTTCTCCTAACTGTCTCTTCTATTTATTGTATTTGCTCCTAACTGGTTCTTCTATTTATTATATTTTCTCCTAACTGTATCTTCTATTTGTATTGTCTTCTATCTGTCTCTTCTATTTATTGTATTTTCTCCTAACTGTCTCTTCTAATTATTTTATTTTCTCCTAACTGTCTTCTTTTATTGTATTTTTTTTATCTATTTATTGTATTTTCTTGTCCATCTATTTATTGTATATTTTTCTCTTTTATTTATTTTATTTTCTCCTAACTGTCTCTTCTTTTTTATTGTTTTTTTCTCCCAACTGTCTCTTCTCTGTATTGTGTTTTCTCCTGTCTCAGATTTTTATTGTATTTTCTCCTAACTGTCTCTTCTATTTATATTGTCTTCTATCTGTCTCTTTTTTTTATTGTATTTTCTCCTAACTGTCTCTTCTCTCCTGTGCCCCCCCCCCCCCCCCTCCTAATTCCAGCTTCACTCTTGCCCCCACTCACGTTCCTCCACCTCTCTCTCTCTCTCTTTCACTTTAAAGGTGCCTTACGTTTTGCCTCGTATTTTTGGCCTGCTCACCTACTTCTGTTGTTTTCGTTCATCTTTCTTTTCGCCTTGGTAATTTTTGTTTATTTTTAAATTTTATTATTATCTGTATTTACTTTGTCCTTGTTCTTTTTTTCCTTTTTCTTGTTATTTATCATTGTTATTTATCATCTCTATATTTCCTTTGTCCTTTTTTTTTTTTTTTTTTTTTATTCATATGTTTTGTTTTTATTATTTCTCTTCTTTGTCAGTTTTCTTAACCCCTTCTGTACCATCGACATCTTTTTTATATTCAGTTTAAGAAGGATATCTAACAGTTTTAAGGCTTTTAATTAATTAACGTCGCTAGTACAGAAAGGGTTAATTTTCAAATTCTCACTGTCGATTATTTGTCCCAGTTTTCTCCTTTCCTTCCTTTATCCGTCTTCCTTTGCTGTTCCTAATTTATTCTTGGATTTTTCTCGTTTCACTCTTCTACATTTCTTTTCATATTCTTCCTCATTTCATCCTACTAAGATTTTTATTCTTGGCCTGCTCTCTCAGTTCTGTCTTTTCGCTGTCATTCTATATTTATGTATTTATTTATTTTGTTGGTCTTTTTTTCCTTTTTCTTGTTCTCTTTATTTATATTTTTCCTTTTAAATTTCTTGTCATATGTTATTTTTATTACGTTTTTCGTATTTTGCATATGCTCATTGCCGATTTGTGTGTATGGGTGTTTTCATTGTAAGGGCATCGATTGAAGATATTGTAGACACCAATCGAACAGAGCAATACCCATGTGATAAGGAGTTGCTGGAACTCCTGTTCATTTATCTGGCTTCCCTCACTGTTTCTGTTTGTGTCTCACAAACACTTCTTCCTCCTATCCATTGAACTACACTACAATGTTGTACGGCCAAAAAATTAAAATAAATAAATTAATATATACCGTATATATATATATCTTATAGCTATATATATATATATATAATACAAAAATAAGTTAATTTGGATCTCATCACTCAACTTTTGGGGAGACATTTGTTACAGGCAGCTTGCATTTTGTTTCCTTTATAAAGGTTGCCACACAATGTTTGACCCCCTCTCCTCAGCTTAAGCTAAAAATGACACAAGGAAGTTGAAAACACTGGTTTGTAGGCAATTTAATACTACATCTTTGTAAACGAAATACAAATTCGGTGTTGATTCCGCCCGCCTGAAGAACAACAACCTGACATCAACGTGGGTAGAGATGAGGAGCAACTCGAAAAGAGCGGTGTCGTATTCAAGACTTCGGAGCACCGTCTCAACATGTTTCTCCAACTTCTGACGAGAGAATCAAGTGGCAGGAGGTTCCTGGAGCATGAGAGTTTCCACACGGTCCTTTAAGATGGATCCCATGTGTTCGCACTCATTGAGATAATATGAGTTTCCGGGGCACTCCACATTGCCAAAACAATCGACATTGTTTTCCCTCAGGAGCTGTTGCGGGTGTAGGGCCTTCATGCAGGGGGCTTTATCATGCAGGTAGGTCACTTCCTCAACATCCAGGACATTTTGGGGGTTTCGTAGAAAGGATATGACGTGTTCAAGGAGGATCACTTCCCTCGCCGAAGTTGGATCTCAAGAGCGAGTTGGCTACAGCTTTTGCGGCAACGCCGAGACCCTTCCATGTTGATTTCCTTCGTCTCTTGGGATAGCTTTTCGGGTCGTCCTCCTTAAAAATTATTCTCACAGTCTGTGAGGGATTTCTTGCAATTCCTTTTGATGAACTCCTCAGACCTGCCAAGGCAAATGGCGACCCTGGTTCGAGTAATAAACGCCGAGCCAGCTTCTCAAGCTTCACAAACCGTGACCGGTCTGATGCGGTCTATGAATCGCATTTTCTCAGAGTCATTCAACACTGCAGACGCCATGTTGATACTTGAAAAGATAAAAATTTGATGTATTTTTGAGTTATAAGTCATATTTGTTCAGGGTATAACCAGTTTTCCTGGGCGGGGGGGGGGGGGGGGTCAATCATTGTGTGTCACCCTGTACACAGACAAAAATATCCATATTATTTTCATATTCCTCCAATGTTTTGTCTAAGTTTGTATTCGTATAATTTGCCTCACGTATTCCACAAAGTACTAGAGAATATATTTTAAATAAGTAACTATCCTGTATGTAGTTCTATGTGTGAGTGTTAGCCAATGTATGTCCGGCGAAGCCGGATTTCTCCATACAATGCTGGCTCGCTATCGCTCGCCAAGAAGAAATCGACACCTGGATGGGGATAAACATCTTAAAACAGTTGGCTGAATGGGGCCGAATGGATACAAGCCAGGGAAAGAGAGAAAAGGAGAGAAAGATCAAAAAACGCCGGTGACCCCCCTTAAACAATATTGCTCCGGTGTGACACCCTGCTCTCTTGTCTTATAGTTTTATCCAGAAGATCGAGTCTTCCAACCAGAAAGCTCAGATCATCCAAATGTTATGGAGATCACCAAATTTCCCCTCGCTTTCGCTCTCTCACTCTCTCACTCATTCTCTCTCTCACACACACTCTCTCTCTCTCTCTCTTTATCTCTCTCTCTCTCTCTATATATATATATATATATATATATATATATATATATATATATATATATATATATATATATATACCGGTATACTTATATTATAGGTATATACTGTATATCTGTTTTACTATCACTTTCTTCCATTTGCTTGGAGAGCTACTGTCTCGAGTAGCATAAACACATTTGTTTTACGATAACGATGGTCAATGTACAGTTGCCCACATAAGTTCTGTTCCTCGTTGTGATCTTATGTGTGAAAGTCAAATTAGTATGAATGAATTACGAGTGTGATTTCTTTTAATCATCAGTTGATTAAGCAGAAGAGTTAAACACTGCATAAGAAACTACAATCGTCAACCAATCATGCGCTTTATATTTCCATGTATAAATAAGATCACGGAGAGAAAGAGAACTTACGTGGCCGACTGTACAGTATCTATCTATCTCTCGGCATATATATCTATCCATTCACCCATCTGTCTATCTATCTATCTGTCTATCTATCTATCTATCTATCTATCTATCTATGTATGTATCTCTCGGCATATCTATCTCTCTCTCTCTCTCTCTCTCTCTCTCTCTCTATATATATATATATATATATATATATATATATATATATATATATATATATATATAATTATATATATATATATATATATATATATACGGTATACAGTATATATATATCGGCAAATCTATCTATCCATCTATTTATCTATCTGTCTGCCTAACTATCTGTGTCTATGTATCTATGTATCTATCTATCTCTATCTATCTATCTATCAGCATTTCTCCCCTCCTCTCTTTCTCTCTCTCTCTCTGGCCATTCTTGTTTAGCGTGATTCCCTCTGTGTCCCCTTCCTATCTTTAATTACGCCCCTTTATCTCGCTCTCTCCTCTTGTTC
>CM064577.1:20462229-20469003 GCA_032716605.1 Paralithodes platypus | reverse complement strand
TGTTCCCCATGTACTGTCCCTTCCTTTTTACTTGTACATCGTTGACGAACCAGGAACGGCCACGGAATATGTGTCAGAATATTCTATGTACCCACGCACCCGGCAAAATTATAAAAACTTAAAAATAATGAAAAATAATAATGAAAATACACCGGCGTCTTGTCGATGATAACTGTAAAATGTAAACTCTGTTGTGAAATGAATTTGATTTTTGAAACATCAAACATTTTTTAAAAGTTACAATTACCAATACAAAAATGTTGTTTCTAAATTCTACTGTTAATGTAACATCTCCATGTAAAGTAAAGAATGTTATCTATTTAATAAACTGGTGAGACATGTGTATATACAATATGTTGGAAAGACGGAGCAATGTTTAAGAGAAAGAGCCGACGGGCATAGATCAGGAATTCACGAACGGACATCGACTCCAAGATTCTTCTATATAAGCATTTTAACACAGATTGTACTAAATTTGATTGTAAATACAAAAATTATAGAAATTGTTCAAAGTAATCAAAATGTTTTAGATAGAGAACTTTATTGGATTGGACAATTCATGACTATCTATCCATGTGGACTTAACAAATCAAAAAAAAATGTAGGCAACATTTTGTATAAAGATTTATTAAAAAACGATTTGAATAACCCATATTTTAACTTCCCTGTTTTAAAAACCGAAGACCTGGTAGACACGGTAATAGAAGACTAAATACATTTAATACAAAGAAAAAGCAGGTCTGATATTAAAATTATTGTTACTTAATTATATTAATTATATCGAAATTTCGGAATTTAAAAAAAAAAAGAGTCATTGAAAGGCCTACAAAAGAAAAGTTTTGCTCCTTTTTATAAGAAAATTATTCTAAATAATACACATAATTTCACAAAGAAAAGTAAGAATATAGTCTTTGATTTAGGGGAGATATTAGAGCTAATTCTAAGAAATCCAAAGATAAAACCGTATTAAAGATTAAGTCATGTCCACTTTAAATTTATTCCTCTAAACGTTTAGACAAAATTAATGTTACCAGTTCTTATTAATTCAAATAAAGTTAAGTCCATGTTACCAGATGGTTGTAAAGATTTCAAAAACAATCATCGTGTATTCATATGAACGGACCTGTTGGGTCTATTATTTGTAATTATAATGAGTTTTAGGAAATCTTTCAGATAATGATATTTTCAATAATAAGATTGCGTGTGTGAAAGAGTCATGGATATGCCAGCTAGCAGACGTGATGCACTAGCCAAAGTTCATTTATAGTCCGATATATTCACATATTAACCAGGTGATGTAGAAAATAGTTAAAAACATTTTGCAAACGACAAATTAGCGGGAGCTATGTCGTAAAGGGTTTAAATTTAGAATAGGGAGTAATAAAGTAACATGGGACATAATGTTAACAGATATTGTTTTTTCAGTCAATAAATTAAAAGATAAATTGTTAAAAAATTGCGGGCTGAAAGGCGAGTGAGAACTAGAAGCATGGTCTAAATTATTAATTAAGTTAATTAGCAATAACATTTTCTCGCTTAAAAATGAATTTCATCTTTCAGATTTTATAGACTTATAATTATAATAAGCTTTTAAAGCTGATTTAATAAATTTACATAAACATTGTGTACTCACTACAGTAGATAAAGCCAGCAATAAATTCAGCTTCACATGTAAGAAATTTTATGCTTGAAAATATGAAAAGACAATTAGGTATTAAGCGTAACATATTACGTAAAAATATTTGCGGTAATTCTGTTTATGGAATTCAAAATAATCTGAATATTGATAACTTAATCGATGAACATACCAAGAAAAATATAATTTCTGATCTTAGACTCTCTGTTAAGACCAAGTGCATGGCAAAGTTATACCTGTTACCTAAAATTTCATAAAAGACCTTATAAATATCGTTTTATTGGCGGAGCAAAATTTGCTACCACTAAAACTCTATCAGAACAAGTCGTAAATTGCCTAAAATCCATTAAAAGTACTCATAAAAAGATATTGTAATACCATCATGAGAAGAACTGGCATTAACTATTATTGGAGTGTTGACAATTCGTTTAGAAGTTATTGGATAAACTAAATACCATGCCGAAGTTTACCTCGGTACATAGCTTCGAATTTTCCACTTTGTTATACCAATTTGCCGTAGATTTAGTATATTCAGAGCTTTTGCTTTATTATAGATTTGCACGTTGACCGGTTCGTTAGGAATGGTAATTATTTCATAAATGTTTATACATCATTTTAATAATGCATCACTTAGCTCTACTCCCACTAGTTCTGTATATTGTGATAGAACTAAACTTAAAGACTAAACTTAAATTCCTCCTTTCAATACTTATGTTTTAGATTCGGGCCGTACATTTTTCAAACCATATTATGAATTCCTATGGGTGGAAATGCTAGCCCTTTAATTGCAGACTTATTCTTGCTTGCTTTAGAATTTAAATATATAAAAGAAACTTAGTTGACAGTAGCACGAAAAAATAAAAGTCCAGAAAAATTAGCACTTGCTAAACTGTTAAGCACTAATAGTAGATATATTGATGATATTCTTGTTTGCAATTGTTTAAAAGGTTTAATCAAGTTGCTAAACTTATTTTACCCTAATTCTTATTTCCCCTCCACACAATGTAACGTAAATTATAAAGTTGAAAAAATTTTTCTTGATATAAATCTAGAGATTGTTAATGAACAGTGCATACTTAAAAGTGAATCACAAAGTTTGATGCTTTTAATTTTAACGTAATAAACTTTCCTTTGCCTAGTAGTAATATCGATAGTAAAATAACTTATAATTGTTTTTATTCCCAATTAATAAGATTTTGTAAAATCTGCACTAAAGTAGATGACTTTTGGGCGAGAAGGCTCGGTTTATATAAAGACTCTTAGTGGACAGAGGTTTTGAGGCAACGTAACTGGTTCCATAAAATTAATCTTTTTAGGGTCAATCTTGGTGTGACTGGATTCTAAAATTTGAAATCAATAATTTTAAATCAAGCATTTTTAACGTGAAGTTTTCTGTATAACCTCTGCTTACTTTTTGTCGGTATTTATTGTTTATCTTTTTCTTTTTCTAGTATTATATTATTATTATTAGTAATATTGATGATTTTTTTAAATGTATTGTTCTTGTTAAAAGAGTAATCTTTGATTAGATCTGTTGTTACTTCATATTTTCCAACAGTTTGTCTTTATATTATAAGTATTCATTGTCGACATAGTATCAATTTGCTTACTTTTGCGATTTCCTTAGTTTATTTGTGCTATAAATGTAGGTTATTTGTAGGGTAGTTATTGATAGGGGTCACTTGAGGCTTGCTTATGCTTACAGGTATACCTACCCGATAGCACTATCGTTAGTGAGTGCTGTACTGTATTTATTTATATTAGATGTAATAGTATAGATATCTTATCAATATTTGTATTTTGTACTATTGTGAATGTCTTGTCATGTTGCAAATTTGATTATTTTAAATAATATTTTGACATTTAACATGTAGTTTCTTTATTCATGCAGAGTTTAGTAAAATTTGCCCGAAACGTCCCGGACTTCCCAAACTTGACACTACTTACTTTAACGTGACGACGATAGTGCGTTGTTATATGTGCGATTAGTTTGTTTGGGAAACAGATAAATTTGCTCAGGAGGAAATGAACCCCCTATGGGGGGGTTTGTGTTTTTTTATTTAATAATTGTCATTTTAGTAAGCGGTGGTTTCCACATTAGCGATTTTGATAATTTAAATTGACTTTATATTGTCCGTGTCCCAATTTGGGGTTTGTTTAGTTTGCAAGTTTTAAATTTTAATCGAAGCATGAGGGAGAAGGTGGGGGGGGGTCCAGAAACAAGCGATTAATAACCTTAAGTCCTCCCGGATTCGAAATCGGGCCACCCACACCCAGAACATAAGCATCTAAAACCATTAGACCACCAGATATCTCACAAAGTTATGAACCGATATCACAGAAAATTGGACGGACGTTATATTTGTCTCCATTTGTTTGTTTGTCTGTGTGTTTGTTTGTAAACCAGATATCTAATAAAGTTATAGATCGAATTTGGTTGGCAGATCGGATAGTGCAGAAGAAGTAATTCAATTTAGGAGGCATCCGGAGATGTTCACGAAATATGGTGGGCAGATAGGATATGGCGACAAAGAAGGAGTGATAAATTTTTTTTCTACGAGTGGTTCCGAAGATTTTCAATTTGGTGGGTAGAGAGGATGTGCCCCAAGAGAAGTTATTTATTATGGAGGCAATTAGGATCATATCATGGACCACCCGCCCAGAGTCAGAATAATACATTAGGCATATGGTATTAACCTCCTTTGTACCGGCAACGTCTTTTAATTTAATCTTACTAGATTAGACGATTGTGGGCAGTTCAAGAAGAATCTAAGGTTAGTAAGAAGGGTGTAAGGAGGATAGTGGTAAATATGTTTAATTCCTGGAGGGCTCTTTTCAAGCTCAATACAATCGTTTAGTTGTGGCCAACGTAACGTTAAAAGGACGACACCGGTACAGAAAAGGGTTAAATGGTTGAAAGCCAGCCAGCGTAGGAGAGGTTTGCGCTCTACCTTTTTATTTTTTTTCCTAAACGTCTCTTCTTAACTCATATTATGCTAACCGTCTCTTCTTTTCTCCTAAGTTATGTTTGCCTCTATATTCAATGTCATTTATGCTCTCTTAACTGTCTTTTATAATTATTTTATCCTAACTATCTAAATATCCTTAATCCTTCTGTCTCTTCTTTTATTTAGTTACGCCTAATGGTTCTTATTATATTGTATTTTCCCCTAACCGCTTTTCTGGTTTAACTTTTCCTTTCTCATATGTTGATTGTATTTTATCTTTACTGTCTCTTTATTATATTTTCTCTAAACTGTTTATTCTATTTGTAATTGTCTGGCTATCTGTCTCTTATTTTCATGTATTTTCTCCTAACTGTCTCTTATTTGGATTGTATTTTCTCCTATCTCTGTATTAATTTTCTCATAACGTGCTCTAATGTGATTGTATTCTCCTAACGGTCTCTTATTTGATTGTATTTTCGCCAACTGTCTCTTCTATTTATGTATTTGCTCAACTGGGTTCTTCTATTTATTATATTTTTCCCTAACTGTATCTTCTATTTGTATTGTCTTCTATCTGTATCTTCATTTATTGTATTTTCTCCTAACTGTCTCTTCTAATATTTTATTTTCTCCTAACTGTCTTCTTTTATTGTATTTTTTTATCTATTTATTGTATTTCTTGTCCATCTATTTATGATATTTTTCTCTTTTTTTATTTTATTTCTCCTAACTGTCTCTTATTTTTTATGTTTTTTTCTCCCAACTGTCCCCCTCTTCTCTGTATTTGTGTTTTCTCCGGTCTCAGATTTTTATTGTATTTTCTCCTAAAGGTCGCTTTCTATTTATATTGTATTATATCTGTCTCTTTGTTTTATTGTATTTTCTACTAAACTGTCTATTTCTCCTGTCACACCCCCCACCCCTCCTAATCCAGCTTCACCTAGTGCCCCCACTCACGTTCCTCCACCTCTCCTCTCTCTCTTTGCACTTAAAGGTGCCTTACGTTTTGCCTCGTATTTTGGCAGATCATACTTCTGTTGTTTCGTTCATCTTTCTTTTCGCCTTGGTAATTTTTGTTTATTTTACATTTTATTATTATATGTATGACTTTGTCATTGTTCTTTTTTTCATTTTATGGTTATTTATCATGTTATTGATTTTTTTTTCTCTCTATATTTTCTGTGTCCTTTTTTTTTTTTTTTTTTTATTCATATGTTTTGTTTTATTATCTTGCACTCTTCTTTGTCAGTTTTCTTAACCCCTTTCTTTCACCAATCGACATCTTTTTTATATTCAGTTTAAGAAGGATATCTAACAGTTTTAAGGCTTTTAAGTAATTAACGTCGCTAGTACGAAAGGAGTTAATTTTCAAATTCTCACTGTCGATTATTTGTCCCAGTTTTTCTCCTGTCCTTTCCTTTATACGTCTTCCTTTGCTGTTCCAATTTATTCTTGGATTTTCTCGTTTCACATTCTACATTTCTTTCATATTCGTCCTCATTTCATCCTACTAAGATTTTTATATTGGCCTCTGCTCTCTCAGTGTTGTCTTTCGCTGTCATTCGATTTATGTATTTATTATTTGTTGGTCTTTTTTTCCTTTTTCTTGTTCTCTTTATTTATATTTTCCTTTTAAATTTCTTGTCATATGGTTATTTTTATTACGTTTTTCGTATTTTGCATATGCTCATTGACGATTTGTGTGTATGGGTGTTTTCATTGTTAACGGGCATCGATTGAGGATGTAGACACCAATCGAACAGAGCAATACCCATGTGAAAGGAGTTGCTGGAACTCAGTTCATATTTATCTGGCTTCCCTCACTGTTTCTGTTTGTGTCTCACAAACACTTCTTCCTCCTATCCATTGAACTACACTACAATGTTGTACGGCCAAAAAATTAAAATAAATAAATTAATATATACCGTATATATATTATATATATATATATAATACAAAAATAAGTTAATTTGGATCTCATCACTCAACTTTTGGGGAGACATTTGTTACAGGCAGCTTGCATTTTGTTTCCTTTATAAAGGTTGCCACACAATGTTTGACCCCCTCTCCTCAGCTTAAGCTAAAAATGACACAAGGAAGTTGAAAACACTGGTTTGTAGGCAATTTAATACTACATCTTTGTAAACGAAATACAAATTCGGTGTTGATTCCGCCCGCCTGAAGAACAAC
>CM064577.1:20292229-20457229 GCA_032716605.1 Paralithodes platypus | reverse complement strand
GTTGTAGGCCACACACGATATTGACACGGCAAAGGAACCGCCCTATGTATATATATACTGTATATATATATATATTTATAAATAACACCCCATTCTACACATTAATCATCAATTACAAACCCCAATATACTTGAATAAAACTATAATAATAATACGCTGGGCTGTAGTTAAGTAGTCGATAGGTGAATGTATACCTATATCATTACACGATCTGGTATACACTGACTTTGATGCATTATATCATTAGTTTACAAGTGGCTGTATTTTAATAAACTTGTAGATGTTTATGTTAACTATAGGCTACACCCACACACACACACACACACGCACGCAGAGAGAGAGAGAGAGAGAGAGAGAGTGAGAGTGAGTGAGTGAGTGAGAGAGAACTACTCGCAGACATACAATACAGTATATAGACTAAAATAATACACACACACACACACACACACAATATATATAAACTAAATAATACACAACCAACCACACAAACGCACACACTCACACACGCACACACACACAATATATATAAACTAAATAATAAACAACCAAACACGCAAACGCACACACACACACAATATATAACACTAAATAATACACAACCAACCACGCAAACGCACACACACACACAATTTATATATAAACTAAATAATGCACAACCAAACACGCAAACGCACACACACACACACACACACAATATATATATAAACTAAATAATACACAACCAACCACGCAAACGCACACACACACACACACGCACGCACACACAAACACACACACACATACACACACACACAATATATATATAAACTAAATAATACACAACCAAACACGCAAACGCACACACGCACACGCACACAATATATATATAAACTAAATAATACAAAACCAAACACGGAAACGCACACACACACACGCACAACAACACACACACACACACACACACAATATATATAAACTAAATAATACACAACCAAACGCGCACACACACGCACACACACACACACAAACACACACACAAACTACTCACACACATATAATATATAGACTAAAATCATACACAATCAACCATCGATCAGAGGATGACAATAAAGATATCCCAGGATTGACATACGCTCGTTGCACAACATATACACGGACGTCACACGATGAAATTTAACCGTTTTTTAACCGTTTTTTCTGCCGATTATCCGCCAGAATTTAGTGCAGCCACTATTTTTTGGCCGATCACCGCCGACCATTTCCGCGCCACTCGACCACCCCTCGCCTATCACGATACGAGGCGATCTTTTTACACGATCACAGACGATGTCAGACAATCCCGGAAAAATTCAAATATTTTGAAATGATCGGCTGTGGTCGGCGGCTAACGTACTGTGTGAGACGCGGCCTTAAGGGGAATAACGCTTAAACAAACGAGCAGCGAGGATTTAGGATCTCGGGAAGAAAGTATATATGATAATTGATAACAATTCTTCACAACGAGGGAGGACTGAGATAAACAAAATATGAAATTGAGCGTAGGTTCTAGGTCACAGGTTCTTATTTAAAGAAGGGAATAATTACACGTTATACACTTCGACTTCAACTTGTAACATACATAATAGAATTAGACATATACAAGGAAAGTCTGTGAGTATTGAGCTAAGTGCGTTTTATGAACACAAGTATGTAACGTATGTGTAGTACGTTATAGAAGGTAATTATCAAAGTTGAACACTTACACCTTAGGCACAGATCTATATGACAGTTACTACAAATTCTGAGGGATTAACACATATGCAAGGAACAGGGATCTTGGACACAGATCTCTAGATAATTAAGCACTGTATTATTTACATACTTTAACCTTACCTTCACATCAATAATCACAACGTAAGATACTCAGAAACACTTAGGGTAATTAAGGAGGGTAGAGGGCTGAGAGAAAGTCTGGCCGACGTTGAACGTAGGTCCACAGGGCAGCACTTCCGGAAGACGTAGGTCCACAGGGCAGCACTTCAGGAAGACGGAGGTCCACAGGGCAGCACTTCAGGATTAACTGGTCCTCACAATCAGGACTTCAGGATCCGGACTTCATGAGGCACACAGCAGGTTCGGCGAGCTCTCAGGGCAGGGGGGGAAGGCAAGAAATTGTTTCCACTGCTGTCATAATTTATATCCCGTTCTTATTCAGAGTTAAGGATATTACCCCAGTGGTTGTTTGCATACTTTTCCTATATTTCGTTGAGACTATGTTTGGCTTAATTCTCGTCTCTTGCTTATAGGACTTCAAGGTAAAAGGGATATTGTAATACGTTGTGATCAAGCTTTGAAGATTAATACTTAACTAATACATACATGGGAATGATTATTAGGTACATAGATATAATGGCTATTTTATTGAACACTTAGGGGTTTGTTACGTGGCCTAGTATACATGCGAACATGATTATACTGATTACTTCATAATTGAAGCTCTTTGGCCAATGTGGTAATAATTCGCCTAGGCTGTCTTCTACTATTATGTTAGATGGTTCTCCAGGCCCATCATAATTTATAGGCCTCCCTGGTTCTATTTGTTCCGGTAGCATTCAGGCCTTTGGTGTTTCATTTGCATAAATATTTCTTCGTTATACTGCAAGTCTGGGGTTTGAACAAATGGGGGCTGGTGATTGGTGGGTGTGTTTTGAAACCTCGGCCCTGATAGGACATCAGGTTTTCCCTTTAACTGGGGTGACTGTCCTAGGTATTCCGTGTCCCATAGAATCTGGGAAGCTCCCTAGGTCATGGGGTGCTCAGGTAAACTTGGCTTCCTTCGCTCCCTCCTTGTTTTGATGCTTGCGATCTAATATGCACTGGAGCCCGTTCTTGCCAACCCCGTCATTTCAATATATATATATATATATATATATATATATATATATATATATATATATATATATATATATATACCGGTATATATATATTTATATTATGTATTGTTTGATTGATTGATTGATTATTTTATTTTATTGTATTTTATTTTTTATTTTTTTAGGGGGGAGGGGGGCAGTGGGTAAGGCCTAGGAGTAAAGGAAGGGGGGAGGGTGTTTATATATTGATGCGTTAATGGGACCCTGTGATTGGTGACTAATTGGTGGAAGTGGAGGAGGAGGAAGAAGAAGGAAGAGATGGTGGATGTGGAAGTGGATGGTGGTGGAGAAAGAAGAAGAAGAAGAATAACTACAACAACAACTTTCAGAATTATGATATCTTGATAAACACATGGTCAAATAAATTGAAGTTAGATGGGTTTGTGGTAAGCTCTTCGACAGTTATTTTCAACAGGCAATATCTCTGTAAAGAGTAAAATTTGGTATTTTGCTTATAGAACATTTTATCTTGGAATATGTTTCTTATGTCACCTGCTTTTTTTAATCTTTCTCTCCTTTTCTCTCCTTTTCTCTCTTTCTCTGACTTGTATCCATTTGGCCCCATTCAGCCAACTGTTTTAAGACGTTTATCCCCATCCAGGTGTCGATTTTTTCCTGGCGAGCGATAGCGAGCCAGCATTGAATGGAGAAATCCGGTTTCGCCAGAGGAACAAATTTAGCTTGCTGTAAAGCAAATAAACATATATACTGGCTCGCTGCCGCTCGCCAGGAAAATATTGACACCTGGATGGGGGTAAACGTCTTAAAACAGTAGGCTGAATGGGGCCGAATGGATACAAGCCAGAGAGAGAGGGAGATAAAGAGAAAAAAAAAGCGAGGTGGGCTCCCTTAACCTAATCCTGAAGTTTGGCACGTCTATTTTGGGACACTCTGTGTAACCCATTCAGTATCGGCGACATTTTTAAACTTTAATCTGGCTACTATTAGACGATTTTATTCAGCTTAAATAGAGCCTGCAGTAGTTTATGGCCTTCGAGCTATCTCATTTTATTATTTTTATACTTTTACTACCACAGATCCTTTTTAAGCTGCACAAAATCGTCTAAATATAACTAATATAAACTTAAAAAGACGTCGCTGGTACAGAGGAGGTTAAGCTGCTATATGCAAACCTGTCATGACCCTTGATTTTTGTATTATTATTATTATTCTCAGTGTAGTGTCGAAGATCATTATGAAATAAACGGAACAAGCATAAGCAATATAGCAACACCAAAGTAATTAAATTGTTGATGGGAGACAGGCAAAAAGATGACCAGTGAAGAAAGATGTTAAGAAATAAACGTGGTATTCGTATGAGGAAGAAGGGCGAGAAAATAGCAAGAGCGAAAATAGATTGGGCATATAGCAAGCAGGGGGTGTGTGTGATAGGTTCATGAATGTTGTGAAGCAAGAAGAAGAGGAGGAGGAGGAGGAGGAGGAGGAGGAGAAGAAGGAGGAGAAGGAGAAGGAGAAGAAGGAGGAGGAGAAGGAGGAGAAGAAGAAGAAGGTAATAAGTTGAATACAAAGAAGATACCAATAGGAACATGAAGAAGCGAAAATAGACTGCATGTATAGAGAGAGAAGGGAGTGTGACAGGTTCATGAATTTTAGAAAGCAGGAAGAAGAAGAAGAAGTTAATAAGACAAATACATAGAAGGAAAATATATACAATGTGTAACGAAAATAGTCTGCATAGACTCGAGCATGAAGGGAGAGAGACAAGTTTATGCATTTTGGGAAAGAAGAAGAAGAAGAAGAAGAAGAAGAAGAAGAAGAAGAAGAAGAAGAGAAAGAGAATGAAGTCTCCAACACCACTTTTCCCCTCTCTACACTCTTCAGAAACTAGGAAAACGTAGATTGTAGATACTAGGTGCTGTTGTAAAGGCTTATCCCTCAATACCTTCACTTGACCTGACCTGACCTGACCTGGAAGAAGAACAAGAAGATGAAGCAAGAGGAGAGAATAAGTTCATGAATTCAACGCAAAAGGAGGAGGAGGAGAGAGAGAGAAGCAGAAATATTAAAAGAAGAAGAAGAGGAGGTAGAAGTAAAGGAAGAAGAAGCAATAGAAGTAGGAGAATAGAATTATTAAGAAGAGGAAGGAGACGCAAGGGGAAAGAGTAAGTTCATGAATTCAGAGAGGCGACGGCAGAGAGAGAGAGGGGAAGGGTGAGAGAGAGAGAGAGAGATATGTAGGAAGTTGGTTGAGGAAGAGGGGAAGTGAGGCATAATACTGAATAACTGGTGAGTAAAGCAAGGAGAGAGAGAGAGAGAGTTGAATCGAACAATACGATTTTCATTTGGACAAGCTTGAAAACATCCTGGAAGCGAGAAAAACGTATTGGGGTCGCAGCAAAAATAAACGTTGATATTTTGGAGACAGGCCAGAACTAATGGGGCTAAGTATGAGGGAGAAAGGGTCCAGAATAACCAATTACCTCCCCTAAGTAATCAATAACTACTGTATAACTGGAATAGGTTAATTGAAAAAAAATAATGATGTAATTAAACAGTTGAATCGAACGAAACTATTTGACAAGCTCAACAAAAAATGAAGAAAACATAAATAAAAACAAAAATGAAAGCGAGAAAAACATTTTGGGTCACGGAATAAATAAACGTTGATATTTTGAAGACAGGCCATTAACCAAGAATATTGAAGAATAGAAACGTTTTAGCCCCAGTAAAAAAAAAAAAAAAAAATGTGATGACAAAACATTTCTTACTTGGACTTAAAAGAGGAAATTAGCTCTGTCGACAAGGAAATAACAAACACAATTGAATAAAGAACATGTTTCTATAAATAAACTTTCTGATTGCAGCCATCATTAAATCTAATCATTATCATCGTCATCATCATTTCCGCCAACAAAATTTGACGGAGGTTATGTATTCGCTTCCGTGTTTCTGTATAGAAGATATTTCATAAAGTTATGAACCGATTATCACGAAATTTGGTGGGAGATAGGATATGTGTCAAGGAAGAAGTGCTTCACTTTTAAGAGGTACTTGGTAGAGCGCATACCTCCACCAGTGTAGGCGAAGGTATGTGCTCTACCAAGTGCCCCACTTGTTTATCATCATATACTGCATATATTGTCATCTTCAACATTTTCACTATCGTCATAAGTCTAGTAATAATCATCATCATCATCATCATTATAGGTAGCGCCAATGAACTTGACAATTTTCTTGACACCTTAATTTCTCATAACTCAGCGGCGGCTTGCGGCGACCCAACGATGCCCTAACGGTCAATATATAAATAAACGACATAATTAACCCGCTGAGTGCCAGCCAATTTTGACGGTGTGCTTCTGCCAGTGCCAGATTTTATTTTTTTGGCTAAATCTATCAAATTGGGAGAGAAAGGAAGGATAATGGTAAAAATAAAACTCCCATTGTCCATTTTCGCCAGAAATCAGGTCCCCGATGGTCCCGAAAGTAGCTGAAAAGACACTATAGACTACAGAGACTTTTATGGTATCGGAATGTATGGGTAGGAGGGTGGTGGGAGGGTGGTTTGGGGGATGGTGGGGGGAAGGTATAAGCGTAATTGACTCCTTACAAATATGAAGCCGATTGGTGAGGTTGTTTCGCCACCACGGATTTTCCTTTTTTTCCTTATCTTCGTACGGATATGCTGGAAGTGGGTGGTGGGCGGCGGTTGGGGGTGTGGTGGGGGGAAGGCAGAAGGGTAAGGGACTTGTCACACAAATATGGAACCGATTGGTGCAGTCGTTTCGCCGCCACATATTTTCCTTTTTTTTCCTTCTGACGGGACCGACAGTCAGCGAGTGGGTGGGAGGAGGGATTTGGGATTTTTGTGGTGGGTAGCCAAAAGGGTAAGGTACATATATACGTCCCTGGCACTGGGCGTGACAACACCCTAGGATGTATATATACGTCCCTGGCACTCAGTGAGTTAAATAATTAAATAATAAATATATTATCAATACCATCAAAATATAAGATTAGGTATATTAATTACAGAAAAAATGAATAATAACAACATTCAATACATAATTAAATTAATAATAATAATAAATTAACAGAATTAACTGAAATAATCAGTTAATAATCAGCGTCCATACTGAAGGGGTCGCCGTTCATCGGCACAGTAATGCATATTGACGCCGCCCTACCTCCTGTCGACGCCGTTCGTCGGGTCGTTGTCAACGCGCTACGCCGCAGATCGGCACTCCAGCGGCGACCTAGGTCTCACCTTCAGTCCTGCATGGGCGCCGCTCTACCCCGCCAGGTCGCCATCAGGCGGCGTGGCCATCCATACTGTGTCCCGTCCAAAACTCACCCCCCCAAATCCTTAAGCTCTCCGCCGAAGGTCGGCGACTAAAGGTCGTGGTCAGTCGTGGCTCAAATCGGCATGGTGTGACGGGTGCTTTAGGCTTTAGACCCAGTAAACGGGGTGGTGGTGGTGGTGGTTGGGGGGGGAGGGGGGGGAGTACCAGGGAGGATATGGTCTTGCTTGTTAGTGTGGAGTTAAGTCTGTCTATCTATCTATCGATCTATCTATCTATCTATCTTACACACACACATCATCATCTTTTGTATATGTTCTGCCTATGCCTGAAAGTTGTAAATATAACGTTTATAATTATTAGACACACACACACACACACAGTACACCACCAAGCTCAACCCAAACCAACATCTATTCTCTTGCAAGCCGAAAGCCAAATTTAGACCTATCTTGCCCCCATCTCTATTTTTCATCGCTTTTTGGGGGGCCGGGGTGGGGGGAGGGGGGCGGGGGGGGCTTATTCGAAGCTCTCCAGGAAATGGTTTGAGAAGCTTTGTGTGGTGCGGTGTATGACGGTGTTTGGGCCGAGCTGTTCTGATATGCAATTGGGAAAGATTTTGAGTTGCTATTGGGTGTATATTGTTGTCCTGGTTGGCTGGGCTTGAGAGAGAGGGAGGGAGAGAGAGAGCTTTGAATTGTTGTTGGTTGTATATTGTTCTCGTCGTTGGCTTGGCTTGATGCTGGGGTCATGTTGAGTGTGTGTGAGTGTTTGTGTGTGAGAGAGAGAGAGAGAGAGAGATAGATTTGAATTGCTGTTGGTTGTATATTGTCCTGGCTGGCTTGGCTTGATGCTGGGAACAAGTTGAGTGTGTGTGTGTGTGTGTGAGAGAGAGACATAAATGAGAATGGGAGAGTACTCTATGTGAAAGATATGTTCTTTTGGTGTGTATGTGTGTGAGAGAGGTAGAGAGAGAGAGAGAGTAAGTGTGTGTGTGTGTGTGTGTAAGAGAGAGAGGTATGTGTGAGAGAGAGAGAGAATGTAGTAGAGAAAAAAGCGTTTTATCTCTTACCTTACATATATAGGCCTACTGCATACACCCTGTTAGCCCTGACAGAGTGGATGAAAGGATGCTGTGTGTGTGTGTGTGTGTAGCCTCTTACCTTGCATACGAGTATACTGTATACTGCACAGAGTGCACACACCTAAATGGCACAAAAGGTCTTAACATCGCCAAACTAATGGTGCGAACGTCTTATAATCTCATAACTAATGGGGTTAAACATGAAGGAAAAATTAGTCCAGAAACAACAATACTAATAACTCCCCTTAAAGCTAACATGAAACAGGCTTTTCACACACACACACACACACACACACACACACACACACACACACTACTGACTTTGCATGCGTGCGAAAAAGTGTGCGTGTTTGAGTGCGTGTGTGTGCTAAAGAGAGTGGCCCAGTATTTACCCACTGCATAACACGTATTTTACGACTCGTGTTGTGGTCGCTCTTAACCCCCTCCGTCTGATATGACGCGATCGAGTATATAAGTACTTTGGACCGAACACCGATTTTGACGCAATCGCGTATATAATCGGGGGCGAAACTTATGTAAACCTAGCAAAGTCACTGACAATCTAAGGATTTACGTAAGGTAACTTACAACACTGTAAGTTAAAATATCCCTATGCGAGTAAGCTCTAAACGTCGAAAAACCCCAGTTTGCCTGAGACAGCCAAGCCTGGAGGAGGCATAGCGGCGCCATTTAAAAATGGCCACCCCCTGGATATATCGTCTTATAGTGGCTTTATGTGATATCATTGATAATGTATAGCATTGAAAATGACTGAAATGTGATGGAATACCCTCAATACATATAGTGTTAACATATTACGTTCAACGGTAAGGTAAGTAACGGTTAAATTATTTTGTTGTAAGGTATGCGCATATGAAAATATTCATAAAAAATCGAGTTTTAGTCGTACAGAGCTGGTTCTTTGAAAATAACAATCTGTATTCATTGCCGATATACGAAATTAATATCTAAAAACTGTATCGATCCTTAAATGATATATAAATAGAGCGTGAATTGAAGCGAAAATATTTACCAGTGGGTAACCGCGGCACACGGACAAAGAAATATTCGTGAAAAATATAAGTTTTGATCGTACATTGATGATATACTGTAGATACCATTCGAAAGCTAATGAAAAATTCTAAATAGCGCGATTTAAAAAATATCCATTGTCCCTCATTTTATCAGTGAAAATGGGGAGGAAGAGAGGAGGGAAAATACGGGCGGACTAAACATTTCTCTACGTGTATGGTGCGCATATGAAAATATTCATATAAAATATAATTTTTGTTGTACAGAGCTGGTTCTTTGAAAATAACAATCTGTATTCATTGCCGATATACGAAATTAATATCTAAAAACTGTATCGATCCTTAAATGATATGTAAATAGAGCGTGAAGTGAAGCGAACAAATTTACAAGTCGGCGAGGGCGGAACACAGACTAAAAATATGCGGCAAACGGACAAAACTATTCGGGGAAAATTGAAGTTTTTATCGTATATTTATGATAATCAGTAGATACCATTCGAAAGCTAATGAAAAATCCTAAATACCGCTCGCTTAATAAAAAAAAAAAACTTTGTCCCATAATGTAATGAAAATGGGGAGGGCAAATACGGGGCGGACTAAAGATATGCTTTCACCTCCGGTGAAATTCCACATATTATAATTTGTTTTGTTTTGTTGATAAAATCTTATAGAATAACTTTTCCTCTTGCCGTTCATAAAATAAATACAAAATAAAAAGCAATTATTATGGGTGAAAACCGACTGAGAGTGAATATTTTGCTGCGGCATGGATTCTATAAGATCGAATAACTATCGTTATAGATTTCTATAAAATCCAATATTGATGATAGAATATTCTAAACACCGCCATCATGTTCAGCGGAAAAAAAATAGCTGTGATTTAGTATAAAAATAAAAATAAGTGTGAAGTTCTTTACTCCGATGACACTGTGTTGAGGTGAAATCTTCAGTAGGCCTCTCTGTGATAAATAATGTTTGTAGAAAACTGCCACCACTAATAGTTTATAGACATATTAGGAGTCTGGAATCAATCAACCCATGCGATCAGCCTTTCCTTTATTTGTTGTATAAGTATGCAGGAACACAGTCAGGAATCAAATCAGGTGTGAAATGATGGAATGGTGAAAGGGGTGTGTGAGAACGTGGTGAGTGGACCTCCGCCCTCGACTCGTGTCTGTCGAGTTCTCTTCGTGTGATCGCCGTCATGCCTAGGTTCAACCGCACCTCGCCTTCCGAGAATGCATAACCAATGATGAAAGCGTGAATAATCCTGAATGACGAGTGAATAATCGTGCATAACTCCAGTCCAGAGGTCTCCTGGTGTTTAGGTTAGGAACTCGTTACTATAGGAACGAAATGATTAATCAGCATGTTTACCTTAGCTATTGATAAGGACACCTGTGGTCTTGCCTCTGGACCACAGCTAACAGCTCCTTGTACCACAAAGGATGCAAATGAAAATACCCTTTTTGTCATCCATGCTGGTTCAAATGACGTCATGCGCACCAGATCCGAAGAGTTGATGGAGAAATATCGCAAGATGATCCAGCACTACAAAAACAAGTCAAGGAATATCATCATCTCAGGCATTCTCCCCAAGATCGACGCACCTGATAAATTCTAGGACAAGGCCTTCAGCACAAATAGCCGACTAAAATATTTGTGTCTGAGGGAAGAAGTTGAATTCATCAACCTCTGGGACAACTTCTACAACCAGCCTACTCTGTTCCGCAAGGATGGCACTCATCTAAACCCTGTGGGTTCAGCACGCATGGGTCATCTCCTACACGAAGCAGTCCGCAGCCATGGATCAAAAAACGCCATCCGAGAAGAAGCAGCAGTGACATAAATCATCCAACGCCAAGAAAAAAACAGAGGCAACCGAGGACCACCAGCGATAAGGACCGAAGACAGCGAGGACCGAGGATAGCCATGAACATAAATGTAGATCCGACAAGAACCAAAAATATTATTAAAGAGAGTTCCGTGAGTTATAAAATAACAAATTTAAAGGTTTTCTATGCAAACGCTCGTAGCATACGCAATAAATTTTCAGATTTAGAGGAGCAGGTATTTACAGAAAATTATGATGTGATTGGCATAACAGAATCTTGGCTCAATACAGAAGATAGAGACTTTTTAGCAGAGTATTCACTTCCCGGTTATGTAATGTTTGAGAAAAGCTGAATAAATCGAAATGGAGGTGGCGTTTTGCTTTATATCAAAGAAAGTCTTAACCCTACCCTCTTGTCAAAACCTCAAATTGTGAACGTCGACGCATCTTTTGTGCTAATAAAGAATAATAAAGGTACAAAAATAATACTTGCATTAATATACAGACCTCCAGCTCAATCAGTGCAAACTGACCGAGAAATTTATGAACAAATTGCAGATGTAAGTAACTCACAAGATACCGTAATTTTTGGCGACTTTAATTTACCTGTGACCAAGTGGGGCGATACTCTTACTTCACACTCCAGACATGACATGTATACGAACTTGCAAGAGAGTTCGCTTTATCAATTTGTTCGAACGCCGACCCGTGGTAATATCGTTCTTGACATTGTACTTGCAACAAAAGAAGAATTGATAGAGAATTTGAATGTTGGTGATGAATTCAGTAACAGCGACCATCGTACGATAACTTTCACTTTAAAGTTTACTAGTAACGAACCAAATAGTAGCATCGAAAAAGTCCTTAATTTCAAGAAAGCAAACTTCCATAAACTTAGAGCTATGTTTAAAGAAACTGACTGGAGCTTTTTAATTAACAATAATGACATAAATACATCTTGGAAGTTATTCGAAACCACTTACCTAAAAGCAGTGCAAGACTGCATACCATCGAAAATACAGCGTCCAGGCCATAATAATAAGCCCAAATGGTGGAATAAAGATATTTCAAACTGCCTGCTTGCAAAAAAAATTTGCTAATGATAGATTAAAATCCTCACAAAATGACGAAGAACGGGTGAAATTTGTAGAGCTACGACGCAAAGCCAAAAAGTTAATTAAGCAAAGTAAAAAGACCTTAGAGTTACATATTGCGAATCAAAGTAAAACAAACCCGAAAGAATTCTATAGTTATATCAGAAAGAAAAAAGTAGTTACTTCAACTGTTGGACCGTTAGTCGATGAAAATGGAGAATACACCAAAGACGAAGTACAAATGAGTAATGCCCTCAATACCTTCTTTGCATCAGTTTTTACAACAGAAGACCTCAGTGATATCCCTACACCATCGCCGATTCAGATTGATAATTCAGATGTTCTAAGCAATATCACCGTTACAGAGAGAGAAGTATTGAATTGTTTAGATAAACTCAAGGTAAATAAAACGCCTGGACCTGATACAATCTCGCCTAGAGTTCTGAAGGAAGCTAAGGATGAGCTCTCCAAACCACTGACATTACTTTTCAATAAATCCTTGCAGTCTGGAACTATGCCTGATCAGTGGAAGCTAGCCAACGTAACACCGATATTCAAAAAAGGCAGCAAATCCCTACCCAGTAACTATCGTCCAATTAGCTTAACCTCAGTTGTATGTAAAATGCTAGAAACGGTCATACGAGACAGACTCGTAAATCACTTAGAGGAAAATAACATACTTAAAGATACTCAACACGGCTTTCGTAAAAAACGTTCCTGTTTAACAAACCTCTTAGACTTCTTCCTCGATATCCTCAACCTCTACGATGAGAGTAAAGCTGTAGATATTATATACCTTGATTTTCAAAAGGCCTTTGACAAAGTTCCCCACAAACGTTTACTGCTAAAACTAAAAGCGCATGGAATACAAGACGGTGTGTTGAAATGGATAGAAAATTGGCTCAGCGACAGAAAGCAAAGAGTAGTCATAAACGGTAAGGCATCTAAATGGACCAATGTAAGTAGCGGGGTACCCCAGGGATCAGTACTAGGACCAATTCTCTTTCTAATTTACATCAACGACATAGATGAGGGCCTCACCTGTACAATCTCAAAATTTGCTGACGATACAAAAATTGCAAATAGCGTACTCTCAAAAGAACAAGTTGACGATATGCAACACAATCTAGATAAATTGTCATGTTGGGCCCAAATTTGGCAAATGAGTTTCAATGCGGATAAATGTAAAGTACTACATATCGGATACCTAAATGAGAAAGCAAACTATTCGATGAATGGCACTCAGCTTAAGAATGTAAACAGAGAAACCGATCTGGGAGTAACAATATCGAGTAACCTAAAACCGAGTCAACAATGTTCAGAAGTTGTTAAGAAGGCAAACAAAATAATTGGCTTTATAGGCAGGTCATTTGAGCATAAATCCAAAGAAGTTATCCTAACCCTTTACAATTCCTTAGTCCGCCCTCTTCTGGAATACTGCGTTCAATCCTGGTGCCCTTATTACCAAAAAGATATAAACAAGCTAGAACGAGTTCAACGTAGAGTTACCAAAATGATACCTAGCCTAAAGAACAAACCATACGAAGAGCGTCTTAGAGAATTAAATCTATTTCCTTTAACCCAGCGCAGATTAAGAGGTGACTTAATTCAAGTGTTCAAAATCATCAAAGGCATCGACAATATGAACTGTAGTAAGTACTTCACTATCGACCAATCTAATTACACGCAGGGAAACGGTTGCAAAATTATTGGTAAATCTTTTAACTCACACGAATCTAAGAATTTCTTCTTCAATCGAGTTGTCAACTTGTGGAATGGGCTTCCCCGAAACGTTATAGACTGCATCACCGTTGATTCATTTAAACTCCGCCTAGACAAATATCTCGCTTCAAACCCGCGACTGACTGCGTTTGTAAATGAATAAGTTTATTTTATACCCCCTCAGTTACTAACCCATCTGTCCCCTACTAACTTCCTAATCCTGCCACGGACATTAGTTCCAGGGCAGTAATTCCCTTTCCAATGTTCCCTTACCCACTCTAAACCACTGTTTGGACACTTGATCCTCAGTGTTTTGGAGAACAAGCAACCTAGAAGGGTCACTAGATCTGTTGTTGCTTGATTTCCTTTGTACTCCTTTGTACTCCTTTGTACAGGCATATACAAAAGTCGTTCACAAGTATGAATTGAGTTATGAGTTGTCTAAATATGAGTGAGAGGATCGTATAACATAAGTTATTTAGTAAGTTTTGGAAATATCTAGAAGTAAAGTGACAAAAATCACAATTTGCAGCAGAAATATTTTCGAATATTAATTGTACATGATAACCATTATGGATACATTATTTGTTGTTAAAAAAATATTGTTTTATAGACTTCCCTCTATCTCGTGAAGTGTATTTATATGCAGTTGTGGTGATATTTGTGAGTGAAAAACGAGCGATAAGATTATTAGAAGCTTTTTGGGCGGGAATATTCGAATTTCAGTGATGTCTGTCCACAGCTCAATAAGTAATACTGATCAGACTGAGGGGGTTAAGGAGGTTAGTGCTTGTTTTTTGGTCAATGTATATATATTAATTATTGTATTTTTGAGTTTCCTCGCTAGACCTCCATCAAGATTAGAAGTACACCCCCTTGACCCCTTTTCAAGATAAATTTGTAATTTTTTCGGTTGAAAAATGTCCCACGGTTCCTTCTAAACTTACAGGCTCGCTATCGCTCACCAGGAAAAAAATTGACACCTAAAGGGCACGAAAGGTCTTAATATTGACAAAGCAATGGAGCGAAAGGTCTCAAAAGCGCCAAAATATTGGAACGAACGTCTTAAATTTTCACAACTAATATGCTAAACATGAGGGAGTAGGGGGTCTAGACAAAGCGACTACCTCCCCCTTAATTCCGGTTTACAAAATAGATAAGTTTATTTACATTTTGTGTAGTTACTGAAGTTAATTAAGTGTGTGTTTGACATGAGGATATGTCAAAGGGTTTATGTAAATACTAATAAGCACACGTACACACACACACACACACACACACACTCACACACATACACACACACACGTACACGCAAGCACACACATACCGGTACACATAATTTCCTTTGATTATTTCGGACTAAGATGTTAGCTAAAATTACTCTCTCACCTCTCTCACATACACTTTAATAATCTAGGGTATGAAAAAGGTGTATGCAATTATTGTGTATTTTGTATTAATAGCATCATTATAATCTCTCTCTCTATCTCTCTCTGTCACTCACACACACACACATATCCTTTGAAGTGGGCTAGCATGTACATTGTACACTGTATCTATATACTGAGGATCGGGTATTTCAAGCGTAAGTGTTGGATAGTTACAGACATGGGAGAGAGAGAGAGAATATGTGTGTCTGAATTATAAGTGAGAGTATGTATGTGTTAAAGTGTGTGTGTGTGTGTGTGTATGTGTGTGTGTTTGAAAGAGTGAGAGTGAGAGAGAGAGACTAGAGTTACATAGATACAAACCCACACAGACCCCTTGATCCCATTGAGGTGATTCAACAACGCTGTACATTTTGAGGCAAATAGCAATGTTTACCCCTTTGAAGAATATGAGGCATTTTGACAGTATATTCTGGATATCATATCACGGTTTCATACAGTTCAGCAAGGCTCTGTGGGAATTATAAGGTTAAAGACTGTCTTCCATACACCCTTCGTAATCTGAATACAATCGTCTAATAGCAACGTTTATCCCTTTGAAGAGTATGACGCTTTTTGACAGTTTATTCTATCATTTCACGGTTTTATGCAATTTAGCAAGGATCTGTAGGAAGTATAAGGTTAAAGACTGTCTAGATTAAGGTGGGTCACCTGCTTTTTTGTTTAACGTTCTCTCCTTTTCTCTCTTTCCCTGGCTTGTATCCATTCGGCCCCATTCAGCCAACTGTTTTAAGATGGTTATTCCCATCCAGGTGTCGATTTCTTCCTGGCGAGCGATAGCGAGCCAACATTGGATGGAGAAGCCCGGCTTCGCCGGAGACATTTTTCTATCAATAAAATTACAAATTTAGCTTGCTGTTAAAACAAAAATATATATATGCTGGCTTGCTACCGCTCGCCAGGAAAATATTGACACCTGGGTGGGGGTAAACGTCTTAAAACAGTAGGCTGAATGGGGCCGAATGGATACAAGCCAAAGAGAGAGGGAACAAAAAGATAAAAAATGCGAGGTGGGCTCCCTTAACTTCCAAGTGAAAATAATACTCAAGAGGTTATGTATGGGGAGGTATTTGTTTGGTTTTTCTGAACCTCCTTCAATGTTAGACCTTTCGTGCCATTTAGGTGTTGATTTTTTCCTGGCGAACGATAGTGAGCCTGTAATTTAAGAGGAACTGTCCTTCGACCGACACATTTTTTTACCGAAACATTTACGAATTTACCTCGAAGGGGGATTTTGGATTTTTGTTTAAGCTTGGAGGTCTAGGGAATAAAATTAAATATACAAAACAAAAATATAATGATAATAATAATAATAATTTTAGTACTTATTTTCTTATCTCGATTATACTACTAGAGTGGGGGATATATCGACAGTCATTTAGTAGTTCGTATACTTTATTTAACAAACTTGCTACTACACTAATAACTGTTTCTCTGTTTGGGCCGAGATGAGTTCAAGACACGGATTGAATATTACGTCGACCCAACATAGGTTGTACTTTGGAACCCGAGAACTCCCGTTACTCCCTATTTGGATTCCCGATATTCAGGTATTGACTCAAGTCGGCTTTGATCCAAAGGCACGTTATTAGTTTCTACAATAATATGTTTTTTACCGAGCCCTGCTGTATCTACTCTAGACACCAGGGCATCAATGAATCATACCTTTATTCACTTATCTAAAACAAGAGTTATATTCCTAAACTAAACTTCGGAATGATATACTCTTACCGGGCCTACTATGTCTACTCCAGAGACCAAGGCGTTACTACATATGACCTTTCAATTAATATATCCTCTTAACCATATACAATACATTGACTCATATGACAAGGGCGAAGATACAATTTTACTTCAATTGCCCTTCTAAATACTCTGTGATTATCTAATATTCTCGTTACTTTATACAATACATATCCTCTAATGACCAGGGCGTGGTTACAAGTTACCTTGATTGCCTTATCTAAATACTCTTGGATTATATATACGCGTAATCCTATTACAGTACAAACAATTTATATTCACATATACCATCTAGTCAATAATATTTCTTAACCTAATGTAAGCAGTACCTCAATAACTCTATATGGACAAGATTCTCCGCTTTTATCCCTTTACATAGATTCTTATAATTACAATATTATCCTGGACTTAACACCTTTAACGCTTAACACAGAACTGACCGAATATTCCTTTAACTATGATAACAGAATGATAATGTTTCCTTTATAACCAAAGATTTCGTTGATGATACGGACTAGTGTCCTTCCTACCTATTTCTCAAACTAAAGCTAGTCTAATGACAACTATTATCTATTCCCCTGAGTCTTATAGTTGCGTGTCTATCCTCAAGAATTATTCCCTTTTACTTTACTATTAATATCTATGTGCTGTCCTAGCAGATCCTATACTCGTTATAACTAATCGGCTGGAGCCTTCTCTAACAAGAAAAACTATTTCCCTCTTAGCACATCATAATTTTATTTATAAATAAAAGTCTAGTATCTTTTCTCTTTAGTTTGTCCTATAAGGACACATCAATTATTATGGAACCACTGGGTTAGTCACGCATTTTCTCTCTTTCTTTAAGTCTGGTGTTACGACCGGGGCTCGTATAAAACAAGGGCTCTTAATCATTGGACTAGAAAGGCACACAGCCACAACGGTAACACTAGATCCAACCCTCGAACTTATAATGCCGGCGCACAAAAAAAAAACACCTATACCCTCCAGAGTTAAATCTGCGATAACGGGGTATCCTATAACTCGGTATAAGTGCACTACTACTACAGGCTGATGATCTCTGATACAGCCTGATCACAACAACATACAATTACGTTAATAAGGTATACAAGGAAAAGATAGAGATCTTAATTAAATTACTGCAATGATTTAATGCAAACTAGAAGAAGGTATATTTAAAGTTACTCTAAACAATAATGAACTGTCACTCCTATACTAAAGAAAGAGAACGAAAGTCCCAAAGCATCGAGCAGGAATCTTCTGAAGAAAGTCTGATGCTGGGGTAAGATGATCATATCGGATTTTGAACTGTTATATAAAGCAGGGACAATATAGGACAAGTGTAGAGGCAGACAGTGTTAACTGACACGGGAATAACGATAAATGCGCAATAGTATTATCTCCAACAACAAAAGAAGTACTTAGTCAGGCAACTCAAAAAGCCTGCTCAGGTTGTGCAACTCAACAACAACCAAGGCTTACAGTCAACGTGAATAAGAATGCTGCATACATAACATAAGAGTTTATAATTCTAAACGGGTGTCTGCTAGGCTAATAAAGTCTAGCTGGGATGTCGTAGGCTAGGAAACAATGGCTGAGCAAGCGGCTCGTAGCCTAGCGAGGTCCTTAAAACTGTGCAGCCAAATTACGTTAATTGACGGGGTGCTCTCTTGAGAGATCCAGATCGTTAGTATCTGGTTCTCTCCTGGCGACCCTCTCAAAGCCAAAACAAAACGAGTTAGCACAGTGCTGGGTGGCAGAGGCAAAAGCCCTCACTCGCAGCACAGTGCTAAACTCACAAGGTACACAGTCAGAAAGACCACCTAGGCTTCCCACGTCTCCGTTGCGATTGTACAGGTTCAACAAAACCTGTTACACATCGGAAATCACAACACAAGTAGCCTTACCCCAGTCTATCATTAAATAGCCCAGCAGACAGCCAAGGAATAGGCAGGGAGACACCGTGAGTGTGTCGAACCTCTACAGACAAAATGGTAACCCCTCCAAAATGCCTAACTAAACATATAATATCTGAGAGCTTCAGCATATAATACGATGGCCGATATATGAAATCGTGCAGAACCAAAGGGGAGTTATGATATTAAATAGAGAGGAAGAATGAGAGGTAAGAAGTTGAGAGAGAGAGAAAGTGCTCTATAGGTAGAAGTCGGGGACAGGTGGTAAGGGAGGTGTGAAGGGTATGCTGGTCAAGCAAGCTCTGAGCAAGGAAGGCACAAGGCAGCAGGGAAGTGCGGGGGAACTACCTCCTGACGCGGCGGGAGGGGTGGTGAGGCGGCCAGCCACTCAGAGAGCCCGGCCGTGACATGACATCACCGAGGCAACGTGTAACCCTCCGCGAGTACCCTCTGTCTCCTGCACTTACTCACTCACACTCTCTAGCTGTATCATTCAGTCTTATACATTAAACTTACAACTGATGATATAAAATACAATGCATTGTCACAGGCGAAAATAAAGACTACTTCTGTACTGCCTGTGACATGATGATTCACAAGAAAGAAAGTACAACATTGTAGATAGACTGTAGCCAAATACACTGCCCTGGCGAGTGCTAGCGAGTGGCCAAGCGAGCGGCTGAGCCCACATGGCATTCTGCCAAGCTGCAGGCGTCACACTGGTTCGGGCCCAATATGGGTCCTTTAAAAATATATTTATTGTATACTGCTAGGTGTGTGCTGGAACAATTTCACCACCTCAGAGCTGGCCAATAGCTCTTCTGGAAATTCTCGCTCCCGTCTACTATCTGTCGTCCCTCTTGAATCTCTTGGCTGTAAGTATGCAAGCCAGCGATGTGACGACAGGCGGCCGGATACTGAAGGTGTATCCGCCTAGTAGGTGAGAGCGATGCTAGGCCTGAGGTGGTCTTTACTGGAACATTTGGTGAGGGCTGGGTGGCTGGAATAAGTGGTTCCGAGTTCCCTTTGGTGCCCATGCGAGAGAGAGGAAGGGGGTTGCAAGAAACTCGCCCAGTGGGTTCCGAGAGGTGAATGACCGCTGCAGCCTCCCCCACCCCCTTAATATAGTCACGCCTCCCACTCTCCAGCGCTGTGATTGGCTGAGCCGGCCGCTCGGCCATCCGCGCGTCTTGAATTTTCTCTCTCTTCGCCTCCACTCTTTTCTCTTCATATGTTCCTGGAAGCTGGTTGCAAATGTCTTTTAGTGGCTTACGGGAGTATAGGGCTGGCACTGATGTATTACACCAATTGCAACCAGAGGAAACGACCGGTGAAGAGAGCGAGAGTGAGTTTAAAGGTATGGCGGTACACGTAGCCGTCCGCTCCGAAAATGGAGGCTTCTGATTGGTCGGCCGAGAAGGCGTGGCATGTTAATGTTGTGAGCCCGAAGTGTCAAACTCAGCTGATGAAGAGAGAAGGTAAAAGGGGGTGCGCTGATTGGTGGATTGCCTTTTTACTTTAACACTTGTCTAGCGGGGTGTTTTGGGCTATTTTGGGCATATTCAGGCCCTCCTGAATGATCAATCAAGTATCTGCATGAAAATAAATGTATTCAGCAAAAAACTAGGCGCTAAAAGCTTCAAAATGAGACCAGAACGAGCTACGTAGCACTTGTGGTTCTCATGCGGTGGTGCCACCAACATGGGAGTTTAGCGTATAGCGGTATATTTTTCCCAGCTATGCTCACTACTGGCTACACTGCCGGCCTCTCGAGAACACAGGGAGCGTGAGTCAGTGGGTGGCTGTAAGCCCTGGGTGTCGGATGTGTGGCCTGCTGCGCTCCCAGCCATTTGCACTCTATTTTAACCCTTTAAAAGCCTTAATAATGCTCCTAACTTGCTGCAAATTGGTGCACGACTTAAGTCGAGCGCTGCCAATAAGGGGTTAATAATAATAATAATAAATAATAATAATAATAATAAATAAATAAATAAATAAACAAAATACCCCCACCCCCCCTCCTTGATATTATACGTTTTATGGGCCAGCCTGTTGGGGAACTTTATATATTGTCTGTAGTGCCCGCCTCCCATATAGGTTGTATAAAATTCGCTAGCGTCGTCCAGGATTAAGGGGGTCAGTGGCTGTGTTTTTTGGTCTATATATTCAGTTATTCATATCATTTTTAGTTTCCTCGCTAGACCTCCATCAATCTTTAAAAAAACACCCCCTAGATCTTCCTTCAAGATAAATTTGTAAATATTTTAGTAATAAAAATGTCCCAGCCTTTTATAATTACAGGCTCGTTATCGCTCGCCGGGACAAAAATCAACACCTAAATAGCACGGAAGGTCTTAAAATTGACACCGAAACGGGGTGAAAGGTGATAAAATCGTCAAAGTAATGGGTCGAACTTCCTAAAATATCAAAACTAATGGGGCTAAACACGAGAAGAAAGTGGTCCAGAAAACCGGCCCATCTGCCCTTAAAGTTAAAGGGCCCGTTTGTTTCAGCTTGTGTGCATCGTTTAACCCTTTCAGTACTGGTGCCATCATGTAAACTCTATTCTGACGGTTGTTAGACGACTTCGTTCAGTTTAAAAAGGTTCTCCAGCAATTAAAAGGCTTCGAACTATCTCCCTTAACCCTTAATACTACCACAGATCCTTCTTAGACTGCACAAAATCGTCTAAATATAGCTAGCATATACTTAAAAATACGTCGCCGGAACAGAAGGGGTTTGTTTCAGCTTTTATGCCCCATTTAAAAGTTCCGTCGCAGCCCTTTCAAATAACTGGCCCTAAAGTATATAGATTAGTTGGGTGAGAGAGGGGGTCCTTTTTTATATTATTGTTTTTTTATTGTCATTGAACCAATATATAAAGTAAAAATTAAAGTAGGGGGTGGTGGTCAGGGTGGTGGGGGGGGGGGGGGGGTGAGAAGGGCCGGCCCCTAAGCTACGCTTACCCTCGGTGCTCATCTATCTACAGTATCTATGTCTATCTATTCACATATAATAATTGTATATATATATATATATATACTGTATATCTATATTATTAAATCAGTTCGTGAGTCTGTCTGTCTGTGTGTTCTTAATAGACGGCCGCAGTTTTGGACCTGGGGAGCTGAAACTTTGCATGTGGGTGTCAATTGACCTGTGTCAGGTCATAGAGGGGGCGAGGCCACGATCGGAGGTCGTTTCGAGGCCGAAATTGAAAACACAAAAAAATGAAAAAAATGGCCGTTTGGGGCAGAAGGAGGCCTCCGATCGAAAAGGTGTATGGAACGAAAGTTGTTCGCAGCCTCCCAAAATGGGGGTACGGATGAGGTCAGATCCAAAATCGGATGTCATTTAGCGGCCGAAATCAAGGTCGCCGTTTAATGAGGCACAGGGAGGTTGTGGCCGGTGATTATGGTAGTAGTAGTATTGTGATGATTGTGGTGGTAGTGATTGATGATGGTGATTATGGTAGTAGTAGTGGTGGTAGTAGTGTCTGTGATTATGGTGGTACAGTATCTATCTATATTATTATATAATTTCGTGTGTTTGTTTGTCTGTGTGTTCATAATAGGCGGCCGCAGATTTGGACCTGGGGAGCTGAAACTTTGCATGTGGGTGTCAATTGACCTAGGTCAGGTCATAGAGGGGGCGAAGCCACGATCGGAGGTCGTTTCGAGGCCGAAATTGGAAACAATTTGAACAAAAATTGCCGTTTGGGACAGAAGGAGGCCTCCGATCGAAAAGGTGTATGGAACAAAAGTTGTTCGCAGCCCCCCAAAATGGGGGTACGGATGAGGTCAGATCCAAAATCGGAGGTCATTTAGCGGCCGAAATCGAGGTCGCCGTTTAATGAGGCACAGGGAGGTCGAGGCCTGTGATTATGGTAGTAGTAGTATTGTGATGATTGTGGTAGTAGTGATTGATGATGGTGATTATGATAGTAGAATTTAAACCCGGGCTACGCCGGGTACCCCTGCTAGTATATATATATATATATATATATATACATATATATATATATATACAGCATATATATTTATATATATAATGTATATATACAGTATATACAGTATATATATATATATATATATATCTATCTTTCTATCTAAATTTATCTATCTATCTATGATCTATCTATCTATCTATAAATATATCTCACTATCAAGCACCAAATTAGAACAGGACCATCAGCCTTAAAATAGAACAGCAGCACAGTAGCACTCCAGGTAGCACATTCCTCCACTGCTGTTATTATTAGCCTTCGATCCACCCAAGTGCATGCAGGGTGGCTGTTTTGCTGGTTTTTATTTTAGATTGTATTTATTTATATTTTCATTGTTTATTTATGTATGTATTTTTTTTTTTTTTTACTTTGAGTGGTGCAATGTAATACAACCGATGCATTCAAAAGGAATCTATACATACATTTCGAGGAGGTTGAGGTACTATTAGTAACAACAAAATAACAACAGCAATAATATTATTAAATGCAAAATAATAATAATAATAATAATAATAATAATAATAATAATACATGGAAATAATATAGGTTACGTATCGGTAGTAATCAATATTTTTCAAATTCGATCTTTACTACCGGTATATATTTTCCAGTAGAAATTTTCTCATTCTACTGTGGTTTTTTTTCTCGGCTGTATTTCATGCCGACCCTTGGTCGGAGGGAGTGGTGGGTGGGGAGAACTTTAGCTTGCATTTGGTAGCAATTTTTTTTACGTATCTATCTGTTTATCTATATATCTATGTATTTATCTATCTATCTATATCTATCTATCTATCTATCTATGTAAGTATCTATCTATCTATATCTATCGTTTACAGAACCAGAAGCAACCACCAAAATTCTGTTATTGGAACTGTCAAGCGCGGGAAAAATATGTGTATATGTGTGGAACTTTTGACAGGGGAGGGAGAAAAGGTGTGTGTGTGTGTGTGTGTGTGTGTGTGTGTGTGTGTGTGTGGACAAGCGGTGGTGTGCTAAAAGGCTAAACAATTAAAAAATATGTATGTTTGCAGGTACATGAGGTTTGGGGCGACAGTTTAAGTGTACACACCTCTTTAAAATACGTTGAAATGGAGTGTTTTCGGTTAGGTTAGGTAATTTAGGTTAGGTTAGGTTAAGTTTGATCTAGGTACCGGTAGTTTTACTTAGGTTTGAAATTCGAAAAATTTACTTGTAAGCATGCATAATTAACGTTAGTACCGACAAACACACCACCGCTTGGGTATGTGTGTGTGTGTGTATGTGTGTGTGTGGAACTTTTTGACAGGGGAGGGAGATAAGGTGTGTGTGTGTGGTGTAACTTCTGACGTGTATAGAGATAAGCTGTACGTGCCTAACTCACTCTCACTCTCTCTGTATGTGTGCATGTGTCTAACTTGTTGATGGAGATAAGCATGTGTATGTTTGTATGTGTGTGTTTAGACTGTTAATGAGTGCTAGCTTGTATTATACGTGTAGATGGGTATTAGAAGGAATATGTGTGTGTGTGTGTGTGTATGTGTGTGTTTGGTTTTGTATGGTTATGCGTCTGTGCTTTCGTGTATGTGTTTGTGTGTGTTAGTATCTATTTATTCTCAAAAGTGTTCTATATATTTGTTATATAATTATGTGGTAGCCTGAATATAACTATCTGCAGGACCTAAGCCATTATTAATATGTATGTGTATGTATGTACACTACAGTATATGTATTTATACAGTATATAATTATATCCCATGTACAGTTGCCCACATAAGTTCTGTTCCTATCCGTGATCTTGTACATGGAAATATAGTGCGCATGGTTAAATTGACCACTTGCGAGTTTCGGTTTATAAGGAAGTTGGAGCTGTAGACATCGATATTTAGCAGAATTACCAGCTAAAATATGATTGTATTACATTTATGCAACATAAAACCCAATTCAACATACTCTTTAGCCATCAGAAACCTACATGATTATTGCACTTCTATTTACTATCGATGTTTACGGTTCCAACTTCCTTATAGCCTGACACTCGCAAGTGGTCAATTAAGAGTGTAGTGTCTATTGCCGTGGATAACTCATCTGATTAGTGATCTGAAAATTAAGGGGAGATGGGTCGCTTTTCTGGTCCCCCTTCTTCCTCATGTTTAGCCCCATAATTTTATTTTATTTTAAGATGTTTGCCCCATTAGTTTGTCGATTATAATACCCTTTGTCCGATTTATTTGTCAATATTAAGACCTTTCGTGCTATTTAGGTGTCGATTTTTTTCTTTCTGGCGAACGATAGTGAGCCTGTTATTTTAGAAGAACCGGCCATCTAGAAGGGGGATCTAATGGATGTTTTATTAAGTTTGATGGAGGTTTAGGGAGGTCACTAACAAAATGATAAATAAATGAAATAATCGACCACAAAATAAACCCTTCCCCTTAAAAGAAACCACACTCGAAATTCACTCGTACTAATTATACTTTCATACATTAGATCACGACGAAGAATAGAACTTATGTGGCCAACTGTACCTGTGCTTCTCCATGAGTATGCTTGCGTGTTCATAGAAGTGTTCGTTCAATTTATGTACCTTTGATAATGTGTATCTTAAGGGGCTTGACCTGCTTTTTTCTCTCCTTTTCTCTCTTTATCTCGCTTGTATCCATTCGGTCCCATTCAGCCTACTGTTGTAAGACGTTTATCCCCATCCAGGTGTCGATTTCTTCCTAGCGAGCGATAGCGAGCCTGCATTGTATGGAGAAATCCGGCTTGCTGGTGACATTTTTCTATCGAAAAATGTACAAATTTAGCCTGCAGTCAAAACATTTTTTTTTAAATATTCTGGCTCGCTACCGCTCTCCAGGAAAAAGTCGGCACCTGGATGGGGATAAACGTCTTAAAATAGTAAGCAGAATGGGGCCGAATGAATACAACCCAGAGAGAGAGAAAGAGAGACAACATAACGAGGTGGACCGCCTTAAGGCCTATAGCTGGTATTTATGTTTATCGGTGTATGTGCAGTATATGTACTTGTGCTTGTATGTGTGTTTATAGCCCATGTACGTATGCTTGCCCTTGATTGTGTGTGTGTGTGTGTGTGTGTGTGTATTTACAACATGTGCGTGTGCTTGTATGTGTGTATATAGCCCATGTACGTGTGTATGCATGTGTGTATATATACCATGTGCGTATGCTTGCCCTTTGCTTGTGTGTGTGTGTGTATTTAGACCTTGTATGTGTGTATATAGCCCATGTACGTATGCATGTCCTTGATTGTGTGAGTATGTATGTAGACAATGTGTGTGTATATAGACCATGTACGTGTGCTTGTATGTGTATATAGATCATGCACATGTGATTGCATGTGTGTATATAGCCCATGTACGTATGTTTGTCCTTGCTTGTTACTCAGTTACTTGTTCGTCAAGGGGAATCCACGCAATGCGAGCTAAGCTCATTATTATCGCGCCTCCTTAACTGGGAATGTATTGCGTGAAATGCATGTTAAGTGTTTTATGTACTGTTGGAATGGCTGTGGATGTGTGTGTAGTCTGTATTTAGCCAATTGGCGACATCGGAAACGAAGGCTTAGGGTGGATCTGTATGGTACCATCTCACTATAGACGGTACCGTCTCGCCCGAAGGCTTAGGTAGCCATCAGCTTAGGTGAACCATATGATACCCATCTCGCCTTGTACCATTTTTGCCAACCCCAGATGGGACGTCACAACGTCGTCCACTTATTCCAGGTACCTATTTACAGCTAGGTGAACTGAGGCTAACACATGAAAGGAGACAAGCCCAATTTGTCTCCGCTCGTGTGCGTGCGTGTGTGTGTGTGTGGTATAGCCTATATCCCTGGTTCGGTATAGTGCCTGGAGGTATAATAGCTGTTATTGTGATGATGGAAACCACCTTGCACCACACTGTCTTTATAGTGGTGATAGTGGTGGTATTGATGGTAGTGGTGAGAATGATGATGGTGGTGGTGGTGGTAGTGGTGGAGGTGGTTGTGAGAATGGTGGTGGTGGTGGTAGTGGTGATGATGGTGGGGATAGTGGTGGTGAGAATGATAGTGGTGGTGGTGGTGGTCGTGATAATGGTGTTGATGGTGATAGTGATTATGGTGGCGGTGGTGATAGTAGTAGTAATAGTAGTGATAGTTATTCTCACGTTAATGGTGATGGTAGTTAGAATTATGATGAAAGTGGTGGTGGTGGAGATACTGGTGTTGATGATAGTGGTAGTATTAAGGGGAGATGGGTCGTTTTTCTGGCCCCCCTTCTCCCTCAAGTTTAGCCCCATTAGTTTTCAGATTTTAAGACGTTCGGTCCATTAGTTTGGCGATTTTAAGACCTTTCGCTCCATTTATTTTTCAATATTAAGACTTTTTGTGTCATTTAGGTGTCGATTTTGTCCTGGCGAGGGTTAGCAAGCCTGTAATTTAAGAGGAATCGGCCTTCGGCCGGGAAATTTTTCTGTCGAAACATGTAGGCCTACAAATTTATTTTGAAGGAGGGTCTTGGGCGGGTGTTTTTTTTATGATGGTCTAGGGAGGAAACTATAAACATAATAAAAAGACACGCTGTAGATGAGCAACTAAATGATGAAGAAAGTGATGGTGGTGGAGATAGTAGTGTTGATGATAGTGGTAGTATTTATGTTGTGTCTAATGGTGATGATGTTGACGATAGTGATAGTAATGGTGTGAAAGTAATATTATGGTGCCAGCAGTTGTAATCATTAGTAATCATATAATTATTGTTGTCTGAGTGCGAGTTCCGCTATATGTTATTAATAATTAATTTATGCCTTGTAGCTAATTAAAGTATGTGTGTGTGTGTGTGTTTTTCTATGTGAATGAGGGAGACAAAAGGCATAACTGCCTGCAGCGAGTGCTTCCCCCAGAGTTCAAAGAGTAACAGGGCCAAAATCAAGGGACGTTCGAGCTAAATGCCCGGACACACAGAGTTTTAAGCAAATTAAGTCATAGGAAGAGGGAAAGACTGATTCTGGGAGAGAGTCCCAGAGCTCAGCAGTTGAATAGAAGAAAGTCTGAGAATAGCATTTCACTCTTAGGTTGGAGAGTTTCACAGAGTAGGGTGGGATTGTGTTGCAAGGCGGGTACTACGTACCCTACGTAGAGGAGGTGGTATACACTGGGCAAGCTCCGAGGAACACTGGTTATTGTAGTAGCGATGGAATAGCAGGAGAGATGCAACATTGCGGCGAAGAGAGAGAGATTGCAGAGTTGGTGAGTGGACGGGAGTTAATGATACGAAAGGCTTTCCTTTCTACTTTCTCTAGGAGTGCGGTGTGAGAGGATCCTCCCCACACATGTGAACAATACTCAATACAAGGATGCACTGTGCCCCTGTACAGAGCAAGAAGCTGCGCAGGGGTAAAGAACCCCTTGGGGCGGTTGAGCACACCCAGCTTCTGGGAGGCTGCCTTAGCGAGACTGGTAATATGTTCCTTCCAAGTGAGAGCAGAAGAAAAAGAGACACCGAGAACATTGAGAGAAGATGAAGGATTGATTTTTGTATTGAAATATTACAAACATAACTCCCGGCCTGTATCGCCGATTTTGACCATCCAAACGATGTTTCCACTTGTTTTATTGCTGTAACAGGTTAATACCTTTATAATCAACGTAAAATAGGCGCATATGGATAAGTATTTATGCTATTTATGGTAAAATAACGATGTTAGTGATGGGAACAGCTCAAATACGTGTGCACAGGCGTGTGGTGTCTCATACCCCCCATGCGCACGTCTTAGGTTAAGAACAGACACACAGACAACCAAAAATATTATATAGATTAGGATAGGCATAAGTAGGAGAGAGGGGGGTGGAGAGGGAGGAATAGCACCGGAATCATCCAAGGTAGAGTTTCTAGCAAAAGGTTGAGCGAAGAGTTCAGCTTTGTCAGAGGAAGAAGTGATGGTTGTGCCATCAGAGTGGAAAAGGAGAGGAAAAGACGAGAACAAAAATTGTTGGAAAGGTTTTTGGCTAGATGCCAGAAAGCTTGGGAAGATATAGGGTTGGATAGTTCAGTGCATTTTTTATTGATGAAAGAGTGCTTGGCAAGTTGAAGAACAGATTTGGTTTGATTCCGGGTAGAAACATAGGAAGAATAAGTTTCTTGAGTTTTAAGGCGTCGGTACCATTCGAATTTTTCCTACTTGTTGTGGACAGCAGTAGAACAAGCGTGTGTTTATCCGTGTGTGTGTGTGTGCTTATCCGTGTGTGTGCGTTTATCCGTGTGTGTGTTTGTAATAATAATAATAATAATAATAATAATAATAATAATAAACAGTTTATTAAAGAATGGCAGCCTCATGAGCTGAAAATACAAATTTTACAATTAGTGGATGAACATGAGATGTACAGATATGAAAATGGTAAGCTCAGTTTACAATGGGTGAGTATAATATACTTTACATTAAAACAAGAAATTAATACAATAATTATGCTAGTGCAAAATACAAATTATCATAAATTGTGTGCTTATCCGTGTGTGTGTGTTTATCCGTGTGTGTGTGGATGTTTATTTGTATGTGTGTGTGTGAAAAAGGGTTGCATTGTTGATACCATATCTCTGGTTCAATTGTAAGGTTGTGTTTGTCTATACGTGTGTACCTGTGTGTGTGTACAAGTTCTCGTGGTAGTTATCGTAGTTGTGTTTTTTGGTTAAGTAATGGTTAGGAGGTGTCGAAATTATGTGTGTTTTTTTATTTGATTGAGTGTTTATGTGTGTTTGTGCGTGTGTGTGTGTGAGTTAAGTGATGGTTAGGAGGTGTCGTATTTATGTTGTTTGTTTTGAGTGCATGTGTGTGTCTGCCTGTCCTTGTGTACGGTATGTGTTTAAGTATGTGTATGTATCGGTGTTTGTATCAGTGTGTATGTGTGTGAGTGTGTTGAGGTGTCAAATTTATGTGTATGTTGTTTGTTTTGAGTGAGTGTTTATGTGCGTGTGTATATGCTGCTCTGTTTATGGTGTATTGTGTGTGTATGAGAGAGAGAGAGAGAGAGAGAGAGAGAGAGAGAGAGAGAGAGAGAACAACACTTCTCTTCCCACAGCAATAGTAAATCGTTCAAATCACAGCCAGAAAAGAAACCAACTCTCTCTCTCTCTCTCTCTCTCTCTCTCTCTCTCTCTCTATCATATAAACACGCGCACCCAACACACAATAATTAATTCCTGGCCACCTCCCAGGGATCGTAAGGTCTGTGGCGCAGTGTATCTATTTAAATAATATGCAAGTATTTTATTAATTATTATGATACATTCAAATGATACATATGTTTTCCTTGCAAAGCCACAACCAATCTGCCAACATTATTAACAATGTATTGAATCATTGAGAGATATTTATACATGTTATCATCCTTAATTAATTTGTTGTTGATCTTTGATATGGTGATAGTAATTATAGCAATGATAATAAATAATAATTGTGCTGATTATTATATTTATTGATAGTATTGCTTATTGTTACTATGATTTGTATTCCTTTTTCTATTAGTTTGTGTTGTCATTATTATTATTATTATTATTATCAACTCTGCGAAGCAGAGTGGTATGGCACACACAGATTTCGCCCGTATACTGTGCACCACCAATCAGCTTGTCTGTCGTCGTCCGTCGTCGTTGTCCGTCGTCGTCCGTCCGGTAACTCCTCCTAGACCGTTCGATGGATTTTCACCAAATTTCACAGGTATATACATTTGGTCAATGCAATGGTCAGTCAAAACATAAATTTTAAATTTTAATAAAAGGTTAGGGTCAAAGGTCAAGGTTTAAAATAAGGTCAATATTTCATGTGATTTAGTTTTTACTCAAAAAATTGTCTTAATTTTCACAATACAAGTTACTGGTACCCTCGATATTATATTGACCAAATATTAGTTAAATATTCTAAAGGGTAAGCTCAAAGGTCAAGGTCAAAGGTCAAAATAAGTTTTGTACTACTATTTCTTATTCTAACTGTTAGATTCTCACTAGGCTTACCATGAATATTCGGAATACTTAGGCGAAGGTCATACAAGAAACTATTCAATTCCATATGAAAGGTCGAGGTCACAATTGAAGGTCAAATATAAGGTCACTATGCTAATTTCTTTACTTTTCATGCAAACTTCACACAATTTGGTGAGATAGTTGCACTTTAAATGAACAGGAAAATAATAAATGTTGAGACATATGAAGGTCAAGATAAAGGTCAAAGGTCTAGGTCAACTATTCTATTAATATATATGAAACTAACCGAGGGGTTTTAATGAAATTAGGCATGCTTATTTGATTGGCATGGGCAATGTCAATGCAAAAAAAAATTTACTCTTACATAAAGGTCAAGG
This sequence comes from Paralithodes platypus, assembly GCA_032716605.1. NCBI lineage: Eukaryota > Metazoa > Arthropoda > Malacostraca > Decapoda > Lithodidae > Paralithodes > Paralithodes platypus. The sequence continues at coordinate 20,425,863 of CM064577.1, read as the reverse complement.
TCACAGGTCAAGGTCAAAGGTCAACTTTTATTATTAAAAAATATTACTCAAATTTTAGAAAACTAGCTATGTTATGGCTTATTACTTAAATATCATATATATCAAATTTCACATAATTATTATAATAGTTAAGGTCAGAGGTCAAGGTCAAAACAAGAGTATTTGTCATTTTCCCTAAACTCATCCTTGACTGTCTAAGGTATTGTCATCAAATTATACAGGCAAATTCAGTGACCATCCAAATATATGTATTTTACTTTTTAGTCAAAGGTCAAAGGTCAAGGTCGCAGTATATGATCACTATTTGTAATCTATCTATCTATCTATTGCCTGACGCCGTGATCCCCGAAGGGGTGGCCACGAACGAACCGCCCCCATGCACCTCTGTCCCCAGTCAGTCGACGCCCCTCCCCCCAACCAGCACCGCCTTCGTTCATGTACTTCCTCACTCCATCCTTCCACCTCATATTCGGTCTACCTCTCCCCCTCTGTCCCTCCACCTCGCTCTCGTACACATAAGAACATAAGAACATAAGAAAATGGGAGTCTGCAGAAAGCCGATTGGCCTAAGCAAGGCAGATCCCTGTCCCACACAACCCCAAATCAATTACAAAGCCCAATTATAGGCTCAACACTCTAATACCCTGAGGATCATCCTACCAAAACGGTTAGAGATTAACGCAGGATTATGGGGGTCTGCAGAGCGCTGATTGGCCCAACCCGGCTGATCCCCCTTCACACCCAACCCTTCTCGTCCATATGCTTATCCAATTTTATCTTAAAGCTCCCTACAGTTTTAGATCCCACTATAGCACTTGGTAGTCCATTCCACCCATCTACAACTCTGTTACCAAACCAATATTTGCCTATATCTTTTCTGAAACGAAATTTATCTAATTTTAAACCATTGGTACGAGTTCTTTCGCTATCACTGAGCTTTAGTATATTTGTCATGTCCCCTTTGTTAATCCCACTAACCCACTTGAACACCTCTATCATATCCCCTCTAACTCTGCGTCTCTCTAACGAATGTAAACCTAATTTCTTCAACCTTTCTTCATACGGAAGATTTCTAATATTATGGATCATTTTTGTCATTCTACGCTGTACTCTCTCCAATGAATCTATGTCCATTCTGTAATAAGGACACCAAAATTGGACAGCATAATCCATATGGGGTCTCACTAATGACAAGTAAAGTTTTAAGATAACATCAGCAGTTCTGTTACTCACACTCCTAGAGATGAACCCGAGAATCCTGTTTGCCTTATTACGAACGCCTATACACTGTTTTCTAGGCTTCAAATCATTGCTAACAAACACACCTAGATCTTTCTCGCAGTCTGAATTTTCTAATTCTAAATTAGCTAGTTTATATTTAACATTTGTTTGCATCTTCCCTATCTTTAATACCTTGCATTTGTCAATGTTAAACTTCATCTGCCAATTTACTGACCATTCATGTAAGGTATCTAGATCCCTTTGGAGGCACTCTATATCGCTATCTGAATCAATTGATCTCCCCATTTTAGTATCGTCTGCGAATTTACTTATCCTACTAGTTATACCTAAATCTAGGTCATTTATGTATATAAGAAACAACAGGGGACCTAATACCGATCCCTGGGGGACACCACTTTTGACTGCTCCCCACTCTGACTTGGTACCATTTATGCTGACTCTCTGTTTCCTACCAATTAGCCATGACCTAATCCATCCCAACAACGCCCCACCTATTCCATGTGCCTCAACCTTTCTCATCAATCTCTCATGAGGGACTCTGTCGAAAGCTTTACTGAAATCTAAATATATAATATCGTATGCCTTGTCATTATCTACTGCTTCATATACCTCTGAGAAAAAACTAAGCAAATTAGTAAGGCAAGAACGTCCCTGTGTGAATCCATGCTGAGAAGAATTGATTAAGTTAAATGTTTCTAAGTGGTTTCTCATTTTCCTAGCAATAATTGACTCTAGTAGCTTTCCTATGATTGAAGTGAGACTAATGGGACGGTAATTGGATGCTATTGATTTATCACCTTTTTTGAAAATCGGAACTACATTTGCAAGCTTCCAAGCTTCTGGAACTATACCTGTTTCTAATGAATTGTTAAAAAGAAATGTTAATGGGTAACTTAACTCATCTCTGCATTCTTTTAATACTCTGGCATATACCCCATCGGGACCAGGCGATTTCTGAGGTTTCAGTCTGTCAATTTCCTTAAGCACATCATTTCTACTTATAGTAACCGTACTTAACCTATTTTCTATACTATCTCTATACACCTTACGGACTTCTGGAATCTGTGCCAAATTTTCATTAGTGAAAACGGATAGAAACTGACTGAAAACGGATAGAAACTGACTTGAAAACGGATAGAAACTGACTACACCCTCTTAGTCATTCTCTCGCTTTCCATACGTTCCATATGGCCGAACCATCTCAAGTTGTTCCTTTTCACACTTTCCAGCACATCTACCTCCACACCACACCTCCTTCTTACTTCCTCATTAGTCTGTCTATCCCTCCATGTAACTCCGCACGCACTCCTTAAGTAATTCATTTCCACTGCTCTCACTCTTGGTCTGAGTCTCTCAACCAACGTCCATGCTTCGCTTCCGTAAGTCAGTGTCGGGATTACCACACTGTCATGCAAGGACTTCTTCACTTCCATACTGACCACCCTATTTCTTGTTACTGCTTTTAGCGTTCCTACAACCCTCTTCCCCTATTTGTAATCAATAAGTTTTAATCCAAATTACATCATATTCATAATGCTAGCTAATACGAACATTGCTGTTAAGCTAACTAAATCCTTGATAAGAAATTCTAAGGTTGAAGGTCAAAGGTCAAGGTTAAAGGTCGAAATATGATTTTTACTAGTATTTCCTATTTAATGTAAGATTCTCATTAGACATATCATGCATTTTCGGAATGCTTAGACCAAGGTCATACAAGAATAAACATAAGTCCATTTGATAGGTCAAGGTCACAGGTCAATGTCAAATATATGGTCAATATGCTAATTTCTTTATTCATGTAAACTTCACAAATTTTTTTGAGACAGTTGTGCTTTAAGGGAAAATTAAAACGTAAAATTTTCAGACATTATAATGGTCAAGATGAACGTTAAAGGTCAAGGTCAACTATTCCTTTAATACCTCTGAAACTAACTGATGATATTTAATGAAATTTGACACACTTATTTGATTTTCTAGTGTTACATCAGAGCAAGCAATAATATAATCCTACATAAAGGTCAAGGTCACAAGCCAAGGTCATAAGTTAAACTTCATCATAAAAAATACTAAAATTTTGATAAGCTGACGACTGATATTTGTATTTTTCTTAAATAACATAAATTTCAATCATATATATATATATATATATATATATATCTATATTATTAAATCAGTTCGTGTGTCTGTTTGTCTGTCTGTGCGTTCTAAATAGGCGGCCACAGTTTTGGACCTGGGAAGCTGAAACTTTGCATGTGGGTGTCAATTGGCCTGAGTCAGGTCATAGAGGGGGCGAGGCCACGATCGGAGGTCGTTTCGAGGCCAAAATTGAAACAAATTTGAAAAAAAAATTGAAAAAAAAAATGCCATTTGGGGCAGAAGGAGGCCTCCGATCGAAAAGGTATATGGAACGAAAGTTGTTCGCAGCCCCCCAAAATGGGAGTACGGATGAGGTCAGATCCAAAATCGGAGGTCATTTAGCGGCCGAAATCGAGGTCGCCATTTGATGAGGCACAGGGAGGTCGAGGCCTGTGATGTGTATTGTGATGATTGTGGTAGTAGTGATTGATGATAGTGATTATGGTAGTAGTAGTGGTGGTAGTAGTACAAAGGAGTACAAAGGAGTACAAAGGAGTACAAAGGAAATCAAGCAACAACAGATCTAGTGACCCTTCTAGGTTGCTTGTCCTCCAAAACACTGAGGATCAAGTGTCCAAACAGTGGTTTAGAGTGGGTAAGGGAACATTGGAAATGGAATTACTGCCCTGGAACTAATGTCCGTGGCAGGATTATGAAGTTAGTAGGGGACAGATGGGTTAGTAACTGAGGGGGGGATAAAATAAAGTTATTCATTTACAAACGCAGTCAGTCGCGGGTTTGATGCGAGATATTTGTCTAGGCGGAGTTTAAATGAATCAACGGTGATGCAGTCTATAACGTTTCGGGGAAGCCCATTCCACAAGTTGACAACTCGATTGAAGAAGAAATTCTTAGATTCGTGTTAGTTAAAAGATTTACCAATAATTTTGCAACCGTTTCCCCGCGTGTAATTAGATTGGTCGATAGTGAAGTACTTACTACAGTTCATATTGTCGATGCCTTTGATGATTTTGAACACTTGAATTAAGTCACCTCTTAATCTGCGCTGGGTTAAAGGAAATAGATTTAATTCTCTAAGACGCTCTTCGTATGGTTTGTTCTTTAGGCTAGGTATCATTTTGGTAACTCTACGTTGAACTCGTTCTAGCTTGTTTATATCTTTTTGGTAATAAGGGCACCAGGATTGAACGCAGTATTCCAGAAGAGGGCGGACTAATGAATTGTAAAGTGTTAGGATAACTTCTTTGGATTTATGCTCAAATGACCTGCCTATAAAGCCAATTATTTTGTTTGCCTTCTTAACAACTTCTGAACATTGTTGACTCGGTTTTAGGTTACTCGATATTGTTACTCCCAGATCGGTTTCTCTGTTTACATTCTTAAGCTGAGTGCCATTCATCGAATAGTTTGCTTTCTCATTTAGGTATCCGATATGTAGTACTTTACATTTATCCGCATTGAAACTCATTTGCCAAATTTGGGCCCAACATGACAATTTATCTAGATTGTGTTGCATATCGTCAACTTGTTCTTTTGAGAGTACGCTATTTGCAATTTTTGTATCGTCAGCAAATTTTGAGATTGTACAGGTGAGACCCTCATCTATGTCGTTGATGTAAATTAGAAAGAGAATTGGTCCTAGTACCGATCCCTGGGGTACCCCGCTACTTACATTGGTCCATTTTGATGCCTTACCGTTTATGACTACTCTTTGCTTTCTGTCGCTGAGCCAATTTTCTATCCATTTCAACACACCGTCTTGTATTCCATGCGCTTTTAGTTTTAGCAGTAAACGTTTGTGGGGAACTTTGTCAAAGGCCTTTTGAAAATCAAGGTATATAATATCTACAGCTTTACTCTCATCGTAGAGGTTGAGGATATCGTGGAAGAAGTCTAAGAGGTTTGTTAAACAGGAACGTTTTTTACGAAAGCCGTGTTGAGTATCTTTAAGTATGTTATTTTCCTCTAAGTGATTTACGAGTCTGTCTCGTATGACCGTTTCTAGCATTTTACATACAACTGAGGTTAAGCTAATTGGACGATAGTTACTGGGTAGGGATTTGCTGCCTTTTTTGAATATCGGTGTTACGTTGGCTAGCTTCCACTGATCGGGCATAGTTCCAGACTGCAAGGATTTATTGAATAGTAATGTCAGTGGTTTAGAGAGCTCATCCTTAGCTTCCTTTAGAACTCTAGGCGAGATTGTATCAGGTCCAGGCGTTTTATTTACCTTGAGTTTATCTAAACAATTCAATACTTCTCTCTCTGTAACGGTGATATTGCTTAGAACATCTGAATTATCAATCTGAATCGGCGATGGTGTAGGGATATCACTGAGGTCTTCTGTTGTAAAAACTGATGCAAAGAAGGTATTGAGGGCATTACTCATTTGTTCTTCGTCTTTGGTGTATTCTCCATTTTCATCGACTAACGGTCCAACAGTTGAAGTAACGACTTTTTTCTTTCTGATATAACTATAGAATTTTTTCGGGTTTGTTTTACTTTGATTCGCAATATGTAACTCTAAGGTCTTTTTACTTTGCTTAATTAACTTTTTGGCTTTGCGTCGTAGCTCTACAAATTTCAGCCGTTCTTCGTCATTTTGTGAGGATTTTAATCTATCATTAGCAAATTTTTTAGCAATCAGTGATGGTGATTATGGTGGTACAGTTGCCCGGGTACCCCTGCTAGTATATATACTGTATATATATATATAATTATAGATATTTATATATTATAATACTTAAGGTTAAAGATCAAGGTCAAAGAACAAAATAAGAGTGCTAATAATTTTTGTAATACTTTTCCTAAACTGTTTAACCCTTTGTGTACTGGTGACGTCCTTTTTTATTGTATTCTAGCTATAATTAGACAATATTGTAGAGCTTATGAAGTTTCTGTGGTAGTAATAAGGGTAATTTAAGATAGTTGAAAGCCTGCTAATTTTATGGAGGCCCTTCATAAACTAATTAAAATAGTCTTAATATCCAGTATGAAATTAAACCAACAGAACTGTACTGAACGGGTTACGTATCGTCACCAAATTTTGCTGGCAAATTTGGTTGGTCAATGCAATGATTGTCCAATTTTTTTGTTTTTGTTATTCAACGGTCAAGGTGAATGGTAAAGGTCACAGATTATGGCCACTATTTCTTTCTTATATATATTTTATAGTTTTTATATAATATATATATATATATATATATATATATATATATATATATATATTGTGACGTGAGGTAGGAGAGAGCAGAGGAGAAAAGAGAGGAAGGAGGGAAGGATAAGAAACAACATGGAGCGTGAAAAACATTATCAGCTGACGAAGTGGTAATAGCCATGACGACCCCAGGACTAGGAATTAACCCCAATGGACCCTGGGACTGAAATCAGAGTCTTAGCGCTAATGACCATGACGACTACACTGCTAGAGGGAGTATGAGAGAGAGTGACCCCTTGTCCTAATCAGAACATGGCCGCCTCGAGGGAGGGGAGAATGATCATAGGGGAAATTGGGGAATATGAAAAGATCAGTTTGCCCTGAGCCCTGGACAAGAGCAGAGCTCCCTTAGCAACAGCTTTCCAAACCTACTTGTCCAGGGGCTCCCTCAGTGTCCGTCTGTCTGCCTGACTGAGTGACCATCTCCGTAAGTTTAGTGTGTGAAGTGACTTTTTATGGGAGAACTTATGAGACAGTTGTATATCCTATATTATACGCGTGTATAAGTGTATACTAGTATTTGTATGTGGAATCTACTGGGAACAATAGTGATCTATACTTTGTTCAAGGCTCTACATGAAATGGCGAGACTCATGTTTTAGTCTCATTGTGAGTGTTTGTCTGTAGGTGTTTTAATATGTGTTTGAGCTCTTAATTCCAGTACTTTTCGTGTTGAATTATCAATGCAGTAATTAACAAGCACCGCTGTGCCCTTCATTTATTCTACTAATTAATAATTACATTTAAATTAAAACTACAAAATCAATGGTGTTTAATATCATCCTTTATATTGATTATATAAACCTTGTAGTTTCAGTTAATTACCTTTCTTGGGGGACATTAGAGTCAGATAAGCGTGTTGCCGTGATATTATTGTATTCTCTTGGGTAATATTCACGTGGGTCGTAACAAGAAATTGGCGACCTTGACCAACGAACTTTGCGAGTTTGCACCCTCATTTGGAACTTGTTTATTTTCTGTGACTGTCCTCGGGGACTTGAACTCAAAATCTTTTAATAATGTTTTTTCTTTTCTTCTATTTGCTGCCGGAATTAAGACTTAGACGGTTTTTAGGGGGTGATATACAACTGCTCACATCTCTCACTTCGGATACATGAACTCTATTTTGTTTTTGTGGTTAATCAACTCAATTATAACAGGCCAATATGGATCTCACAAGTGATGCGGATGTAGAACGGTTTCTTCATTCAGGTCCCACTCGTGATGAGGTACTTGCCTTGTTTAAACATGAACTCCAATTGATAGCCGACAAGTTGGAGATTGATAGCTTAGAGTGACTCTGACACTAAAGCAGAGTTGCTTTCTTCGGTGTTAATTGCATTAGGGCTTCATTCCACCACCATGGAAGAGCTAGGTGACACTCATGTACACGGTGTGACTGACACATCACAATTACAACCAACACAAAACACAAGCGACCAATTAGAGTTGCTCAGAATGCAACTGGAATTGGCAAGACTTCAAGTAGAACAAGACAAACAACAAACAGAACAAGCTAAACTTAATATAGAACAAGACAAACAACAAACAGAACTAGCTTAAGAACAAACAGAGCAGGCGAGACTCCAAGTGGAAAAGGAAAAACAACAAACAGAACAGGCTAAACTTAATTTGGAGGCAAGGCAAGTTGAGTTCTCTAGCGGGGCACGGAATGGGCAGACGGGTGCTGATGCTGCTTTTGACGTTACTAGGCATGTACGTATGGTGCCTGCTTTCGATGAGAAAGACCCCACATGGTTTTTTGGGTCTTTTGAGAAACTAGCTACTAACATGAGCTGGCCAAGGGTTAAGTGAAGTGGGCTGTTTTGCTGCAAAGTGTGTTAAAGGGAAAGGCTTTTGCTGCCTGCACTACACTTTCCGTGGCTCAGAGTGATGATTATGTGACTGTAAAGGAAACCGTTCTACATGCATACGAGTTAGTGCCTGAAGCTTATCGTCTCAAGTTCAGAAATATCTTTAAAAGTCACAATTTGACACATGTGGAGTTCATTTGTGAAACACAAAGGGCACTACACAGGTGGCTGCGTTCTCGGGAGGTTAAAGACAATTATGAGAAGTTGTTTGAGCTCATTCTTTTGGAATAATTTCTTGGGACAAAACTAAAGAAGTAGCTTCACATATCCTAGAGAAAGGTACCACGGATCCCGAGAAAGCTGCAAAGCTCGCAGATGAGTATATTGTGAATCATAAAATATGTTCAGGCGGTATGGCACACGACAGACGAGGAAACAATTACCAAGCGTCTTCAAGGTCACTTCACCATGACAGTATTACCAGTCAGGCTTACAAAAGTCCATCTCAGCAGTGGAATGACAAGCCATGGCACCCCAGTGCTGGTCATACCACTAACGTAAACAAAGTAGAGGAAAAGAAAGAGGTGAAGTGTTCCTATTGTGGTAAAGTTAACCATACGGAACGTAATTGTTTCCTTAAACTGAGACATGAGGGCATGGGGGATATAGTAGATGGGAGTAAGGCTAACTACCTAAAGGAGTTTAAGTCTGTAGTCCTACTTTCAGTGAGGAGGGAGAGAGCAAAGGAGAAAAGAGAGGAAGGAGGGAAGGAGAAGAAACAACATGGAGCGTGAAAAACATTATCAGCTGGCGAAGTGGTAATGAAGTGGTAATAGCCGTGACGACCCCAGGACTAGGAATTAACCCCAATGAAATGGGACTGAAATCAGAGTCTTAGAGCTAATGACCATGACGACTACACGGCTAGAGGGAGTATGAGAGAGAGTGATCCCTTGTCCTACTCAGAACATGGCCGCCTCGAGGGAGGGGAGAATGATCATAGGGGAATATGAAAAGATCAGTTTGCCCTGAGCCCTGGACAAGAGCAGAGCTCCCTTAGTAACAGCTCTCCAAACCTACTTGTCCAGGGGCTCCCTCAGTGTCCGTCTGTCTGCCTGACTGAGTGACCATCTCCATGAGTTTAGTGTGTGAAGTGACTTTTTATGGGAGAACTTATGAGACAGTTGTATATCCTATATTATACACATGTATAAGTGTATACTAGTATTTGTATGTGGAATCTACTGGGAACAATAGTGATCTATACTTTGTTCAAGGCTCTACATGAAATGGTGAGACTCATGTTTTAGTCTCATTGTGAGTGTTTGTCTGTAGGTGTTTTAATATGTGTTTGAGCTCTTAACACACAAATAGCGGGTGGTAAGGTATTTTACACTGAGCCACCCAGCGGGTTTTTTTTACCCTAAATAGGGTTGTTTCCGTGCTCATTTTCATGCATAAACAAGACCCAGAGCGTAAAACAAGTATCTATCCCTGAAAGGGCGTAAACAGAGCTTTCCAATGACACCTGAACCATCCTTGTACGACCACTGGTTCTCTTGCAACGATCGTGCAACACGAGTGCCTAAAACCTAAAATAAGGTAATTTCCGTACATAATTCCCTGTGTAGCGAGTGAGAGGAGGGGGAGGAAAGTAGAATACAGTTCAGTACGTCCACGGTGGTCGTGGGGAGCGGTCCTAAGGTTACTACGCTCGTCCCACCGCTCAGCTCTCTCTCTCAGCAACATTACGGGCTGAAAATGGCACTCGACAGCTGTCGTGCACCGCCACATAGTCCAAATTTATTTAACTCGACAGATGTCGTGCGCCGTTGGTTAAGAGTTAATTCCAGCACTTTTATTCCAGTACTTTTCGTGTTGAATTATCAATGCAGTAATTAACAAGTACCATTGTGCCCTTTTTTATTCTACTAATTAATAATTACCTTTAAATTAAAACAACAAAATCAATGGTGTTTAATATCATCCTTTATATTGATAATATAAACCTTGTAGTTTCAGTTAATTACCTTTCTTGGGGGACATTAGAGTCTGATAAGCGTTGATATTATTTTATTCTCTTGGGTAATATTCACGTGGGTCGTAACAATATATATATATACATACATACACACATATATATACAGTATATATATATATATATATATATATATATATATATATATATATATATATATATATAATATAAACCTATTTTACCTAAGAGATTCAATACTATTTGCAGAATTATACAGTAGGTCGCAGAGTTGTGTATGCATTTTTTTTTTTGGTAATGCGAAAACTGCACACCTACTTTATTATTATTATTATTATTATTATTATTATTATTATTATTATTATTGAGATGACGGGGTTGAGCAGCCACCCCCAGACCAACACAAGAATAGCAGTCATCCAAGACAGCAGGAAGAATAGGAGAAAACAGAAGCAGGAGAAGACGAGAGGAAATGAGACCCGACCAGCTTCTCAGGCTTTATTTCCGGCCCGGATATACGAGTCTACCTCTTTTCCCAGTACTACCCATACTCTAAATTCCGGAGAAATAGGCCAGTCTACCCGGAAAAGGAGTTCGAGCCCTGGTCACTCACAGGGGCCCCAACTCCTCCAATGGTAGAGGCAGGAACCACAGCCCGAGGCATATCATCAGCTCCAGCCCAATATGCAGTACAATGAAGAAATGTTTATGCAAGTTAAGCACCAAGAACCCTTCTAATATAGAAATAAGTGGGATCCTCAGTACCCCTCCTATAATACCTTTCCGAAAGACTGGGAATGAAGTAAATGCAGTGATAGATAAGAAACTCGTGGCCGGCAGAATAAGAAAAGCCAGATACCATGATGGATAGAAAATCATCCATTACATCACCACAATGCCCTCTAAAAATAGGGGACCAAGATCACGAGATTAAGAATCTCCATGTGTACAAATACAGTAGATAACCCCCATGTATTATTAGATTAAGTATTACCTTCATCATAGCCAAAAACAACGATATCCACATGTCCCTATGAACTCGAAAGACACCAAATTGAACCCTAAAAAGAACCCAAATATAGCCTGACTCTAACTGAAAGAAATTAAGCAAATACGATTGTATCCTTCGTCTGGTCACGCCGGGAGGAAAACATTGGTATTGCCGCTTCACCAGACGTCCAGTCCCTTCACCTGTACCTGGGAGAAAGGCAGTTCCCCTTAACGCCCAGCACTGCTGTACCACGAGAGGCAGTTCCCCCTGACGTCCAGCCCTGCAGAACCACGAGACCACGTCGACCAGATTCTCGCTCACAGCTCCCTCCACCCCTATCCTAAGTGTCTCTGAGTATATTAAGTTGTGGCTATTAGTTGTGAAGGTAAGGCATAATATGTGAATATTCCATTTGTAATTAACTCTAGATCTGTGTCCAGGATCTGTCTTGAATTTGTGTTAACCCGTCTTAAACTAATTTACCCACACGCTTCATCTTCATATTTTTATCAGTGTTACTTAGCCGGAATATTCACAGATTTTCCTCTTATGTATTCTTTATTCTGTGTGTAACAAAGTTGAAGTTAAAGTGTATAACGTGAACTTATTCCTATCTTAACCCGCTGAGCCCCAGTGATGCACTGTTTGCGTCCAAAATGTTTGTAACACTAAACCCCAGCATCACATAAGGTGCGTCCTGGTTAATTACTCCGATCCTATGGCACCTAGAGGGCTCAGATTTGTATGGGTACTGTGTAAGTATCCCACGCAACAATGCCGATGGTTGAAAACTCTCAAAGTCCAACCGCGTGTGCGTGACCGCGCAAAAACTGTTTTGCCTACCCATTTCCCCTTGTAAATCCGACTTTCGGGCGCACCGTAGGACCCCTTAATGACCTAAGGGATCGTTTTTTTGTGGGTTTTCCTTCATTCCTAACCCATTCCTGGAGTTTTCTGGAATACAAAATTTTCACAACCTGCCGGTCCTGGGTGGTACAGTCACGGCGGTAAATTGTGGACCAGGGGATGAACCCCTTTTTAGACACCACGCACGTGTATCGCATTCGAACACAGTCTACACTCAGTGAAACTGGGTAGTTTAAACTGCCAGGCCCAGCCCACTATTGGGTCGCCTGCCAGTTGGCAGAAATGATTTATTAGAACAATGGTTTAGACACCCCCACACACTTCATTATATGCGTTTAGAAAGAGTATAAACCACAAACATATTACGTGCCGGATAGAGTGCCAATTTGACGTTATATATCGTAGGTATGCCAAGTTATACATTTAATATTATTTACTGTAGAGACGGTTTTAGTTATGTATCGACTATGTTATGTTCAGGCACGTAACAGAATATGCATTAATTAAGATGAAACCAGGGTTATGTTAAATACCCACGTCCCTTGCATAATGCTTACTGCAGTTAGGTTTTAACCCGTTTTGTGCGATTAACTTCCTTTTTATAGTATTCCAGTTACCATTAGACGATATTATTCAGCTTAGGAAGGATATCTACCAAATAAAAGGTTATAAATGATCAAAATTAAATCTTATAGCTAGCACAGATCCTCCCAAATTGCATAATATCGTCTGAATATAACTACTATAAAATAGAACAGACGTCTCCCGTACTGAAAGGGTTATAGTCGCTAACTGCGGATAATTTGTCATAGAGATGAATAAAAGCGAATGACGCAACACAATAGTGGTTTTATTTAAACTACCATATATTGCACGTTTTCTGACCTCGTTTAGTATACGTCAGTGCTATAACATATTCTGTATAATTAATTATACAGAGAGAGAAAGAGAGAGTATAATGTACTAACACAAACCAAGATTAATTTTTAGAGACGTCTCAAATGAGACTCCAGACTTGAATGTCCTGATTAGCCGGTTAGACGATACTTAATTAAGGCCTCATTCTCTCTGAAGTCCTGTTTTTAACCAACTACTAATAACATTAGCGCTTTCCAATTTTAAGGTTAATTTCCATATATGGCTACCCCATGGAATATGTATACGATCTGTGTAAACGAGATTGATGTATTCCTTGAAATATATAATAATGGTGTAATTTATGCACAATTATATTATTAGTTAAAATAATTGATTGAAATAGGGCTTAGTCTCTTGGCTTAGTGGCTATCAACCCTGCTGGATTAATAAGCCAGCATATGTCAATGGGCAATTCAAAACCGGAGTCTCTGTTCCTTTTTGTCATTTGTATTCGGCAAAGGATAAATGCATATGGAGAAATACTTATATTGTTTTTCTAATTACTTGCATATCCCCGGGTTGTCTCAGTTCAATTGTTAGGTGATACGTTGTGTAGCGGTCGTGAAACTGTCCATTACCTGCTGTCATGTGAGTTTATTTTAAACAAGTAAATTGACCTACGGTAGGATATTACTATTTTATTTGTATTTTTACTTAAATGTAGTTACTTTATTATTATACTATAAATATTGTATTATTTCATAATCATCATCATCATCAGCCTTATTCCACTGCAAGACGAAGGCCTTTCCCAAACGTTTTTACTCTAGCTGATCAGATGTTATCCCGTTCCATCCTACTTTTACAAACTTTCCGATCTCATCCCTCTATCTGGTTCTCTGTCTATCCCTTCCACTAGCTCCATCTCTAGATTCTGTTTCTGTTGCTGTTTTTGTCCATCTGTTATAATATTTTCTAAATATATGATCTACCCAAGCCCATTTTCTGTTATTTTTTAGTTATGCGATTATCTTTTACTTTTGTTTGTTATCTTATCCAAGAGGCTCTCTTCTTGTTTCTCCAATTTATCCCTAACATTAGCCTCTCCATTTCTTTATATACTTTACAAAGTTTGTGTTCAGGAAATTTTGTGTGCTCCAAGTTTCTGATTCATAAATTAGTACAGACAGGACACATTGGTTGTATACTTTTATCTCTAATGTAAGGGGTACTTTGCTTTTTATAATAGAACTGTGCCTAATAAATGCGCTCCATTCCATATATATCCTTGGTTTGGTTTCTCTAGAGTGATCCGAGTTCGTTTTTTATAACCTGGCCTAAGTATATATATTCTTTCATTGAATCTGGCCCATCATCCTCTACCTTAATTGATTGTGGTTGCCCATGATCATTCAACATACTCTTGGGCATATGTCTATAAATTGTCAGCACTATTATAAAGCTTTCTCTGTTTATATAATCCATCATTTGTTGTTACTCTTCGACCCTAAGTCATTAGAAAGAAGTTTGTCATCAGCGAATCGGAGGATGCTTAGGTGTTAACATTGTATTCCTTTATTGTCCCATTCAAGATTCCTAAATATGTCTTCCATACACGCATGATCAGATTGGATATTGCATTATGTAGTCTACCAAATTTCTGGAGTTTCAATACACGTTGTAGTCTGACAATTTGTATTACATACAGTAGCATTTCAACTGTAAGGAACCACAAAACAAAATCCTAATAAAATAATCCTAATTATCATTTAGTTTAAAATTGTTACCTTCACATACGCAGCTGGGTATGGGCGGAGCTTATTAACTATCAATGCACTTGTTTCACTGGAGTCGTGCCCGCTGAACCACCAAAGATGGAAATTGTTCGAACCTACTTCCAATGTGTGGCTAGGACTTTGGCATGCCCCTGGTCTGCTACTTACCGCCGTGACTGTACATTTATTATTAACTAGCTGGGGCTCAGTGGGTTAAATCTTCTATTTACCTAGAACCTACACCCAATCTTAAGATTCTTTTATCTACTTTATTACTATCCAGAGAGGTTTACCATATTACTCTCCTATATTTTGAAAGTCAAGACCTCTTTCGTCGAATTAGTATTTATTTGTTGACAAGTTCTATTCTGTAAATTCTTGTGAATAATCTAATAATATACGTATTTGGATCATATAAATTTTGCTACACGTATCTAGGAATTCCATTTGTTTATTCCTATGTTAAGGTAGCCTACGTTTTGGCTATTAATTTATCTTCTATTACTTGATTTAGTAATTATTTATCATAACCATTTCAAGGTTATGATATAACGCTACAACAGTTTTGCGTTTTAAAATAGGAATTTGTTAATTTATTCAGAACTCCTTTCATGCCAAGTTTGGTATTTAATTAGTATACCTTCGTTGTGTACGCCATTTCATATAGCTATTTTATTAATCTGTTTATTCGCGCTATTTACATCTGTGCTCCTAAATTACTCAGTTGATTTATTCCAACCCTATTACTTCGGATTATCCATTATTATTCAGTCACGTTAATTATTAGTGCATCTGAATTCCTCCATTCGTGTTATTTGACTTCATATTTGATCAAAGTATTTTTTGTGTCTTGTTTGAGAGATTATTCACATTTATTCTTAGAGGGTCAAATTCTACTTTTAACATGATCTTAGGCACAGATCTACTCGATATTTAACTAGGAATACTCGCATATTTGACCTTACATCTTCCCTCTTAGACTAGAATTATCCACCTAGTTTGAACCCTTAAGTTAACATCGCATTCATTCATATTATTATTTTCCGTGACCGAAGTCCATCCTAGCTATACCCCCCCCCCCCCAAGGCGGTACGTTTGATCTTTTACCTGAGCGCGGCCTAGCTTCCTACCCCCTGCCACGCACTCGCCCCGCGCAGTGAATGATACGTCCCATTGTCTTGCGCAAGGTACACTTTACCTTGGTCTTGCGTAGCTCATTCCAGAATACTTCACGTTAGACGCTTGGCTCAAATATATATTATTATCAAGGTTATTATTCTGTTTCTATATGTATCTGTATTCTATGCGTATTTTTCCTTCATTGATTGTTGTGTAACTTAATTTAGTACTCCATTTGAGAGCAAGGTTATTAACTCTTTCCGCTGTATTTATTGCTTGCTCCCATATAACAGTTGAGTCTAGTATATGCAGTATATGACCTATTTATGCATGTTAATAATTAAGAGTGTAAATTACCTTGTGTGTTTATTGTGTTTATTGTTGCCTGATTGAGTTTACTATTATCATATGCACTGTGCTCGATGTGTTCCTGTCGAGGAATATTCCAAATCTAAATATCCTAAATTCGGATTGATAATAGATAATACTGAAGCCTATTGGATAAAAACACGGCATAACAATTATTATTATTATTATATTCGTTATAAATTTTAGTAATAACCAAAAATAATTGTGATGAAAAACAATACCAGCTTAATCAAAATACTACTACTAATAATAATAATAATAATCACAACAATTAACAAAACAATAATAGTACATTTATATTGTGCATTTATTTACCTAGTTCTTGAAATCAACTTTCCAAATAAACGAAACCAATCAACTACGGTATGTGCATAAAATATCTCTCTTTATGTCTTTAATCCTCGCTTTCTTGTTTTCACTCACTCACCTTTCTCTCTTTCACAACCTTGGCTTAAGAGAGTGAGTGTGTTGATCGATGTTGACCCAGATTATTTTCTCTCTCTCTCTCTCTCTCTCTCTCTCTCTCTCTATATATATATATATATATATATATATATATATATATATATATATATATCATAGGCCCCTATATCTAACTTTTTGTTATCTCTCTCTCTCTCTCTCTCTCTCTCTCTCTCTCTCTCTCTCTCTCTCTCTCTCTCTCTCTCTCTCTCTCTCTCTCTCTCTCTCTCTCTCTCTTTAACAAGCCCTGAATGACCTTTTTCCCACTGACTCGTTTCCTTTTCACTCTCGTATTTCTATTTCGCTGAACTCGTAGGAGGAATCATTGTTTTATCTATTTTTTGAAGTTTTTGAGTTAGTTAGAAGGTCAGTCAATTATTTAGTTAGTTAGGTCATTAAAATTCAATCAATTAGTCAAGTTATTAGTCAGTCATTGAGTTAGTTTTGTCAGCCAGATGTGTCAGTCAGTCATTATTAGTTAGTCAGTCACCCATTAGTCTGTCAATTAGTTAGTCAGTCAATCAGTTAGGTAGTCAGTCATTTAGTCAGTAATTAGCCAGTTGTCAATCATTCATTAGTCAGTCAGTCAGTTAGTCAGTCTGATAGTTATTTAATTAGCCAACCGGTTTTTCTGTTAATCAGTAAACCAGTTATTTAGTCACCCAGTCGTCTAGGTGTCAGTCACTTGATCACTAACAAATACAAGAATCCTGAAAGAGAAGTAAATAATAGAAATGTGTAATTTGTCTTTATATTTGAGTTTCTATTTTTTTAAATCCCTGTTCATAGGTATTCGCTTTAAATTACAAGAATATATTTCAGATAAATAATTGGTATCTATTTTATTATTCACAAAATTGGGATATTGTGAAATTAATGTCATCACTACTGTTTTTATTTTAGGATCGCCAACATTTCTGATTATTTGACTAACCATCGATCCGCGGGGTACCATTTATTGAATCCCTACTTGGAATATTATAACGTTTATTTATTTGTAGGTGGCTTCCCCCCCCCCCCCCTTCTCTCTCTCTCTCTCTCTCTCTCTCTCTCTCTCTCTCTCTCTCTCTCTCTCTCTCTCTCTCTCTCTCTCTCTCTGTGATATATATATATATATATATATATATATATATATATATATATATATATATATACAGTATATACCGGTATATATATATGATGGAAAATGACATAGATGGCATTAAGTCACGAATATCGTATGTTCATAATAATGAAGCCACCTGCGCTAGGATGAAATTGTATCCACTGTCTAAATGGAAAAAGTTACCATGTAACCTTTTATGGATGAATGTATTAATTAACTAACTAACTAACTGTATATATAACCAGCCATCTATGTATCTATCTATATATTTGTATGTCTGCCTGTCAATCTATCTATGCATCTATCTATCTATCTGCCTGTCTGTCTGTCTGTGTATCCATCATTTATCTATGTAACTATCTATTGCATTTTTCTATCTATCTGCCTGTCTGTCTGTCTGTGTAACCATCATCTATCGCTCTATCTATGCATCTATCTATCTATCTATCTATCACACAACAGTACACACACACATATAGCCTAGACCATGTAGTAACCTTTCATCAGCCCATGCCAGGATTCCAGTCCCCTGATATACTGTATAATGGTACTCTGGTTAATTGGTACACCTACAGTATATCCAGTGTGCTCTCTCTCTCTCTCTCTCTCTCTCTCTCTCTCTCTCTCTCTCTCTCTCTCTCTCTCTCTCTCTCTCTCTCTCTCTCTCTCTCTCTCTCTCTCTCTCTCTCTCTCTCTCTCTCTCTCTCTCTCTCCTGCCTTATATATTAAAGATAGTAACATTTCAGCATTGTATAAATAATGTGCTAAGCCCTTCTGTTATTTCCTGATTCATTTCTGTGATCTAGAATACTCGCTAGTGAATTCTTTATGTTTTGTATTTTACCGTTGATTTTTTTGATTTTTATTTTAGTGGTAGATTATATTGTATTTGTTAGATTACTGGAATTGAAAAATAATCTATATATTCATCCCGTTATTACTATTATATTTAATAATTATTAGTATTAGTATTAGTATTATATTGTTTTAGTAATATTATTAGTATCGATATTTATTATTATATTTATATTTATTATTATTTGTATTATTATTATATCCTGTCATTGATTTTGTCACCTATGGTGATTCATATTACCGTAAGTAAAAAGTCACATGACATAAACAAATATTTTATTTACCGAAATTATTACATTTCTGAATAAATAAAAACAGTTAATTAGTCTCTCCAAACTTTATAACTAGAACAACATTACTATTAGTATAATCCTAATATACAATGTTTTCATCTATAATAATTGGAATTAATGAAAGAAATACTATCAAGAGCAGTGGATGTTGGTGTATCGCTGAAAAGGGAGGGAATTGAGTGGAAACTACCTATACTGCTGTTTGCGGATGATACAGTTCTGATGAGTGATAATGAATGGGAGTTGCAGGGTCTGGTAAATGAGTTTGGAACAGTGTGCGAAAAACGGAATTTGAAGGTAAATGCGGGGAAGAGCAAGGTTATGGTCTTCGAAAGGGGTGAAGTCACAGAGTGTGAGGTGAAGCTGAACGGTCAGGCTATGGAGATAGTCAACTCTTTTAAGTATCTGGGCAGTATGTTCAGTAAAGATGGGACTATTGATGAAGAAGTGCGGGAGAGGGTACAACAGGGAAAGAGGGTTGTAGGAACGCTGAAAGCAGTGACAGGAAATAGGGTGGTCAGTATGGAAGTGAAGAAGTCCTTGCATGACAGTGTGGTAATCCCGACACTGACTTACTGAAGCGAAGCATGGACGTTGGTTGAGGGACTCAGACCAAAAGTGAGAGCAGTGGAAATGAATTACTTAAGAAGTGCGTGCGGAGTTACATGGAGGGATAGACAGACTAATGAGGAAGTAAGAAGGAGGTGTGGTGTGGAGGTAGATGTGCTGGAAAGTGTGAAAAGGAATAACTTGAGATGGTTCGGCCATATGGAACGTATGGAAAGCGAGAGAATGACTAAGAGGGTGTACGAGAGTGAGGTAGAGGGACAGAGAGGGAGATGTAGACCGAATGAGAGGCGAACGAAGGCGGTGCTGGTTGGGGGGAGGGGCGTCGACTGACTGGGGACAGAGGCGCATGGGGGCGGTTCGTTCGTGGCCACCCCTTCGGGGATCATGGCGTCAGGCAATAGATAGATAGATAGAAGGAAAAGGTCATCTGGATGGAAGCAAAAACTTAATTATTATATTCCATAATTAATTAAATTATGTATAATTAAAACAAAATCGTTTTGTAGGCTCCCCAAACTTCATAACTACAACAATATTTACCTTTTTTTCCAGGTACGTGTTGCACAGTGTTTCCAGATGAGTCCCAGGTATTGTTGTACAGTGTTGCCAGAAGGGGTGTTGTCGCCGGTAATTAGGGTAAGTATTTTTTTTTTTTTTTTTTTTTGGTGGATTTTTGTTGTGGATTCTGTGTGTGTGGGGAGGGGGGGGGGGCGGTGAGAAAGTTTTGTGTGTGTGGGTTTGTGTGTGTGTGGGTGGGTGAGTGTGTGTGTGTGTGAGTGGGAGGGTGAGCAAGCTTTGTTTTGTGTGCGTGTGATTATGGGTGGGTTTGTGTGTGTGCGTATGGGTGGATGGGTGGTTGTGTTGGTATTTACGAGTGGGTGTGTGTTTGTATGTGTGTTGGATGAATGTTTAGGTGTAGGTGTGGGTCTGTGATTAATAGTTGTTTGATTGTTATGTTCCAATAATTCTGTCAATAAAACACAAACAAAATCTGTTATATTGTGTGATGATTTGTGATGAGAGCATTGCACAATGTCCTCGTTACTAAGAATATTGTGTGATGATTTGTGATTGAGAGCATTGCACAATGTCCTCGTTACTAAGAACTGCTGGGGGGGGGGGGGGTCTGACACTACTGACTGAATTAATTGAGAGGGAGAGAGAGTACAAAGGAAGGAGTTCAAAGGAAATCAAACAACAACATATCTAGTGACCCTTCTAGGCTGCTTGTCCTCCAAAACACTGAGGATCAAGTGTCCAAACAGTGGTTTAGAATGGGTAAGGGAACATTGGAAAGGGAACTACTGCCCTGTAACTCTAGAGAGAGAGAGAGAGAGAGGGGGGGGGGGTAGAACAATTGTTGATGGATTAATATGAGAGGTAGATAGATAACAGATAACCTATAGAGAGAGATGGATTGATTGAGAGATATATAAATATAGACAGATAGGGAAAGGGAGAGGGATAAATGATTGATAGATGCATTCAGAGAGAGAGTGAGAGTGAGTGAGTTAGAGTATGTGGGCGTTTTTTTTAGTAGTGCGTGAGTGTGCGTGCGTGCGTGTGTGTGTGTGTGCGTACTGTCTGTGCGGCATAAATATACACATTATGCTACCTAAGCTTACCAACACATAAACTCACAAAAACACCACAACATTAAAGGTGCATGCTATTATTTTCCTCCACAATCATTACCGGCAGTGTGCACTATAGCTGTTGGTGCAATATTTTCTGCTACAATGGCTTAATTATTTATATAATGGCCAAAATAGGATATGGGTGACACTTTTCTGGATTCGGAGTTTAAGCCCAGCAACACAACAAGCTCTTCTGACAGGTGGAAATGGAGGATAGTGACAGTAGTTCCGATTCGTTTGCCAATACTGAGGGTGATAACCGTGATTATGGCGAAGAACCTCAAGTGATGAATATTGGTGGTGTCCAGGCTTATATGTATGAACCTGTAGGACGAGATCCAGCAGCAGGAGAGGAGGGAGAAGCAGCTGCAGCTGTACTTGTACCTGAGGTGGCACCAAATCAACAGCGTCTGAATATGCAGGCCACTGAATGGAAATTGTAAACCTCTATTATATAATTGTGTGGTCCCACGTCATAGACTGTGATTAAAGAAGTATTTTCCCGATTTTTATAGCTTATAGATTAGGCTATAGCCTACCGGGTATAGCCTAATATATTTATCAGTGTTTACTTTATGACAACAATTTGTTGGTGTCTGTAATATTTAGGACAATCACAGCTTTTGGTGATATTTATATAGGCTACTCTTAGAAATATTCACTGACACGAATGTAGGCCTAGCCTATTATTAATTGTCATATCCTTGTTTACACTACTCGGAGCCGCGGCGGACGCTAGCGATCATGTCCCCGTTTATTTTGACTGCATTTGGATACAATAATGAAAGCCCGCCCCTCACGCCTCCATGACTTATTGTCATCATCATAGCCTATACATTGCCAACAGGGTGCAAATAACAGAAAACAATCGCCGTAAAAATAGACGGGAACTTAACCGCGGCGATCGACTTATGTAAACATGATGACCGTACGCCTGGTCACTACATATCCTTCCCAACAATGTTTGCGCCACTCACTGTTTTTTTTTTTTTTTTTTTTGTTAGCCTAGTTGCTAGTAGTTGAATTTCAGCCAATACATTTATTTATCCTAGGTTAGGCCTATATCCATCGACGCTGACTGTATAATTTGGGCTAGGCTTAAGTTAGCCCATATTATCCAATCTCCTGACTCCTGAAATTGGCAAGCATTAGGCCTAGACTAGGGCCTACCGGCCTACATGCAAATTTTCCTTAATTTCTGATCTTACTAGCCTAGGCTAATTCTATTTCTGTCACTAAGCTAGTTAGCTAGGCTATTTAAAATATCATAATTCGCTAATGCCCGGTAGCCTACCGTACTTTATGGAAAGGTGTACCCAATGCTGTACAGGGAAATTTCCTCACCCCAAAAAACTATCACTCACTTCTTGGACTTGATGCTTCCTTGCAGCTGGTCTCTGCTCTGATGACACTGTAGGAACACTTGTAGCACATGTACCTGCAGGGTAAATTGTGGGTATGGCATCAGCTTTTAGGTATAAGCATCTAGCCATACCCATACTCCACCGCACTTTATTGTCAAAGCATTCATCACGAAAATGTCCATTGCATATGAAGCTTGTTTTGGGCTTTGCCTTCCACACTCTGGTTCTTTGTATAAACTTCATCCATTTGTTACAATGGTATGGATCACTTGGAAACTTGTGTAGTGCTATGTTTGGTCCAGAGATGTTGCTACACCCGAAAACAGCACACCTATTCACCATTGTTGCTATACTTGCTGATGTTTACTTCCCAAATGTTGGCCTGGGCCTACGTCACATCCTCACGTGAGTACTAGTTGCAAGGGGTCGCAATTCAATATCTATTTTTGATTTGTTCTCTAATATTGAAGATTAGTTTTAACAAAGGAGTAGTCAGGTTGATTACTGGAGATCTAAACATCTCTTTAAATACATTATAAATTAATTTTAATTTCGTATGCCCCACCACCTTTAAGCTATTTATAATTTAAACTAAGCCAACAGTCCATCACACCAAAACAAAAAAAGTATTAGTGGCCCCTCCATCATTGACGATATGCCTATTAGTATACTAGTCCCCTTTCAAGCACTCGCGGTCAGCGTGTTTGAATACCCCGCCGCAGGGAGAAAGAGTCCTCATCATAAGTGCAACGCTAATTCTCTTATGGAGTCGTCTTTATGATTGGGTACTCACTACGAAAAAACTTTGTAAAAATTAAAAAATTAAATTAACTTAAAAAATTTTATATTAAGGCTTTCCATCTCGTGGATGTCTTATGTGGATTCTAGCCCAGACGCTGAACCAAGCGTCTCCATTCTTTCTTCCTCTCCCTGCGTGCACCGTGTCCAGACGTGTCTGCCTGTGCTCGGCTTTATTCTTCATTCACTCAACTCTAGTGAGTCTTTTGCTCATTGTATTTATCCGAGTTGTACTACAATAGGTTTAGACTAGCTAGATCAGGCAGCCCCATTGGCATGCCCGCAGGAGAGTGTTAAAATAGGGTACTATTGTACAGGCGCCTTGTAGCCCCCATTGGGCCCGCGCGTCATGTTGTGTTCTTGTTTTTGTTCTGCGCCTTACTTTTTGCTACTTCACTATTAGTTAGGAGGCTACCTTTTCCGCAGGATAATGCTTCAGGTCATCGCTTTGAGGCAGTTGCATTTTGTTTGTTCTTTTTAGCAGACGCTCTGGTCTAAGAGTTGTCACACGTGGTGTGGAACTTTCCAGAGTCCGTGTTTTGCTTTTCCCCTAGGCCATGGGGTTTTCTCCGCTCGCTGCTGCTTCTTCAGAGGTAAGAGTAAGAGATTCATTATTTTAATGACTATGAGCCTCGTGGCCAGCCTCAGTAGGGGTATTCTTAGTTGGCTAGGGGTATTATTTTATTGCTTAATTATACTGTATTAGCCCTAAAATGTGAATATTGTTGTCATGTGTGGTATTTTACATGGTAACAAAGTGGCAGGAGACGTCCTGTCTATTTGGTTGGGTTTTGAGGGTTTCTGACTTTCCCATATAAGTCAGTCTCCTTTAAAAGTTTGTTTTTTTCCTCTGGCGATCCTTCTGTGTATCGATGCCGGATACTCGCCTCACAGGCGAGAAAGGAATTAGCCAAATTACCTGGAGTTGTGTGCTGTACGCCTATACCACTATACTCCCGGCGGAAATGCGGATTCCCAAGGGAAGTATCTCGGCCCGGCCGAGTGAACTCGCCCAGACCAAGAGCCTCACGCGGCATGACCAGACTTATAAACGCCCGGCAAAACAGTCCAGTGAGATTGATTACTATCCTTCAGGTCTTTTAGACGAATGGTTAAGTTTTCTTTTCAAGATTATTACAGGCCAGTGACACTTTGTCACAGGTAAGCAGTTCAAAAGACGACGTGACCTTTAGCGTTTTTTTCGCAGACAAGTACAGTGGAAGGTTAGAGTAGCAGTTGGTCTACAGCTAATATTCCGGCATATTTGTGAGAGTAATGATGTGTGTACCTCTTGGTTTATCCTTATGAGCATTGATTCATGGAAATTTTCTATTTCCAGATAGCGGCACATCTGTAGCGGCACAGGTCGGCAGGGGGAAGGGGCCGATCCCGGCGGGGGGGGGGGTTTAGCTCCATCATGCCTCTAGTTGTTCTCTGTGCTACGCCTACTTGCTCTCTTATACCAGTTTTTGCACATAAACTTTGTATCAAATGTGTAAAGTGCCTCTATAGATCACGAGGCATTTGGATATCCAAGAAGTGCGCCATTTGTTCTGAACTCCATTCAAATTTATTTGGTAAAAAAGATCATTCGTGTCTAGTAGCACTCAAGGAAATCAAAAACACTTTTAATGCCTACACGAAAGACATTGCCCATAAGGCCCTGCACTGTGGCGATGAGGCACTTTGGGAGCACTTAGTTATCAAGTCGCCTGTGCTTAAATTAACGCTGGCTAAGTCCACTAAATCTAAAACCAAAACTAAAATTCTATCAAAAGAGCTAGTGAGTAGTGATGAGAGCAGTGATTCTAGCAAGGCACCCCCCCCCCCCCCCCCCCCGCCGCCATAAGAGGGGCTGTTCACCTTCACCTAGTGACCGCTCAAGGTCCCGGTCGAGGACCCCCCTCAGGCAGTCTAGACAGTCATCTGTAGAGTCTTCAAGGTCTCACAAGAAGCGCAAAGATGGCAAGGCGACATCTAGCCACAGAAAATCAGAGAAGGGACATAAAAGTTCCCGCAAGGAGGAGACGCAGTCGCAGCACCGGCTAGCGCCGGAGTTGCGGCCATTTTCCTCCACCGTACCTCCACCGTGCCTAATGTCCAATCTGGCAGCTCGGAGGTGGGGATGGAGGGGACTGAGTCGACTCCCAGGGAGGAATCTAGGGAATCCTTAAGTGTTAATCAGGACATACATTTTGCTATACCAAAATTGAACCTAAACTTATCTGTCAGTAGGCCCCCTATAGTGTCACAAAGAGTGTTAGCTGAACAGTATCGTGGCTATACATCAAGCAGACATCATGACCTTGACAGTTCACAGGTTAGTCAAGTGATACCTGATTCTCAACCTCCTGATCAGGGTCGAAGTGTATGGAGACAATCTGAACCCTCAATAGTGGAGAACAATGTGCGTTTTCAAGACAGTGTCAGGGAGAGTAATGATATTGAGATTATCCCTTCCTCAGTGCCTTTTTTTTTTTTTTTTTTTTTTTTCTATATTCCAACTTACTTCCTCTCGGGCATAGGCTGAGAGCCTTAACATTCACCGCTTTACAATGAACATTGAAGCCCGTGAGGTCTTGTTCCAGTCTAGGGAGTGAGACATGTGAAGCACGTAGAGTACAACGAGCACCTGCCATCTTGCCTTCACATGAGGCACGGTGCTCGCTCATAGCCCGAAACGACCCCATCTCTGAAGCCACCTCATTCCTGTGCTTCACTGTCTCACCCACTACACTCGGACTCTCGCACTTACACACACACAACGCCACCTGTTGAGCAGATAACTCACCAGGCATTGCACCCCTATAGCATATTATAAATATGGGAATATTCATACAGTGCTATTCAATCAGGGAACAATGAGGGTATTTTATTGACGTTTCGGTGGGCTTGTGGTAATGCACTGATACTAGGTACAGCACAAATTCCATCCCAATAATATCTTCCCATTGATACATCGGGATTTGAACCCGGGACCTTTGGATTACAAAGGAGTACAAAGGAAATCAAGCAACAACAGATCTAGTGACCCTTCTAGGTTGCTTGTCCTCCAAAACACTGAGGATCAAGTGTCCAAACAGTGGTTTAGAGTGGGTAAGGGAACATTGGAAAGGGAATTACTGCCCTGGAACTAATGTCCGTGGCAGGATTAGGAAGTTAGTAGGGGACAGATGGGTTAGTAACTGAGGGGGGGATAAAATAAAGTTATTCATTTACAAACGCAGTCAGTCGCGGGTTTGATGCGAGATATTTGTCTAGGCGGAGTTTAAATGAATCAACTGTGATGCAGTCTATAACGTTTCGGGGAAGCCCATTCCACAAGTTGACAACTCGATTGAAGAAGAAATTCTTAGATTCGTGTGAGTTAAAAGATTTACCAATAATTTTGCAACCGTTTCCCCGCGTGTAATTAGATTGGTCGATAGTGAAGTACTTACTACAGTTCATATTGTCGATGCCTTTGATGATTTTGAACACTTGAATTAAGTCACCTCTTAATCTGCGCTGGGTTAAAGGAAATAGATTTAATTCTCTAAGACGCTCTTCGTATGGTTTGTTCTTTAGGCTAGGTATCATTTTGGTAACTCTACGTTGAACTCGTTCTAGCTTGTTTATATCTTTTTGGTAATAAGGGCACCAGGATTGAACGCAGTATTCCAGAAGAGGGCGGACTAAGGAATTGTAAAGGGTTAGGATAACTTCTTTGGATTTATGCTCAAATGACCTGCCTATAAAGCCAATTATTTTGTTTGCCTTCTTAACAACTTATGAACATTGTTGACTCGGTTGTAGGTTACTCGATATTGTTACTCCCAGATCGGTTTCTCTGTTTACATTCTTAAGCTGAGTGCCATTCATCGAATAGTTTGCTTTCTCATTTAGGTATCCGATATGTAGTACTTTACATTTATCCGCATTGAAACTCATTTGCCAAATTTGGGCCCAACATGACAATTTATCTAGATTGTGTTGCATATCGTCAACTTGTTCTTTTGAGAGTACGCTATTTGCAATTTTTGTATCGTCAGCAAATTTTGAGATTGTACAGGTGAGACCCTCATCTATGTCGTTGATGTAAATTAGAAAGAACTATTAGAAAAATTAGGAACTCTCGGTCCTAGTACCGATCCCTGGGGTACCCCGCTACTTACATTGGTCCATTTAGATGCCTTACCGTTTATGACTACTCTTTGCTTTCTGTCGCTGAGCCAATTTTCTATCCATTTCAACACACCGTCTTGTATTCCATGCGCTTTTAGTTTTAGCAGTAAACGTTTGTGGGGAACTTTGTCAAAGGCCTTTTGAAAATCAAGGTATATAATATCTACAGCTTTACTCTCATCGTAGAGGTTGAGGATATCGTAGAAGAAGTCTAAGAGGTTTGTTAAACTGGAACGTTTTTTACGAAAGCCGTGTTGAGTATCTTTAAGTATGTTATTTTCCTCTAAGTGATTTACGAGTCTGTCTCGTATGACCGTTTCTAGCATTTTACATACAACTGAGGTTAAGCTAATTGGACGATAGTTACTGGGTAGGGATTTGCTGCCTTTTTTGAATATCGGTGTTACGTTGGCTAGCTTCCACTGATCGGGCATAGTTCCAGACTGCAAGGATTTATTGAATAGTAATGTCAGTGGTTTGGAGAGCTCATCCTTAGCTTCCTTTAGAACTCTAGGCGAGATTGTATCAGGTCCAGGCGTTTTATTTACCTTGAGTTTATCTAAACAATTCAATACTTCTCTCTCTGTAATGGTGATATTGCTTAGAACATCTGAATTATCAATCTGAATCGGCGATGGTGTAGGGATATCACTGAGGTCTTCTGTTGTAAAAACTGATGCAAAGAAGGTATTGAGGGCATTACTCATTTGTACTTCGTCTTTGGTGTATTCTCCATTTTCATTGACTAACGGTCCAACAGTTGAAGTAACTACTTTTTTCTTTCTGATATAACTATAGAATTCTTTCGGGTTTGTTTTACTTTGATTCGCAATATGTAACTCTAATGTCTTTTTACATTGCTTAATTAACATTTTGGCTTTGCGTCGTAGCTCTACAAATTTCAGCCGTTCTTCATCATTTTGTGAGGATTTTAATCTATCATTAGCAAATTTTTTAGCAAGCAGGCAGTTTGAAATATCTTTATTCCACCATTTGGGCTTATTATTATGGCCTGGACGCCGTATTTTCGATGGTATGCAGTCTTGCACTGCTTTTAGGTAAGTGGCTTCGAGTAACTTCCAAGATGTATTTATGTCGTTATTGTGAATTAAAAAGCTCCAGTCAGTTTCTTTAAACATAGCTCTAAGTTTATGGAAGTTTGCTTTCTTGAAATTAGGGACTTTTTCGATGCTACTATTTGGTTCGTTACTAGTAAACTTTAAAGTGAAAGTTATCGTACGATGGTCGCTGTTACTGAATTCATCACCAACATTCAAATTCTCTATTAATTCTTCTTTTGTTGCAAGTACAATGTCAAGAACGTTATTATCACGGGTTGGCGTTCGAACAAATTGATAAAGCGAACTCTCTTGCAAGTTCGTATACAAGTCATGTCCGGAGTGTGAAGTAAGAGTATCGCCCCACTTGGTCACAGGTAAATTAAAGTCGCCAAAAATTACGGTATCTTGTGAGTTACTTACATCTGCAATTTGTTCGTAAATTTCTCGGTCAGTTTGCACTGATTGAGCTGGAGGTCTGTATATTAATGCAAGTATTATTTTTGTACCTTTATTATTCTTTATTAGCACAAAAGATGCGTCGACGTTCACAATTTGAGGTTTTGACAAGAGGGTAGGGTTAAGACTTTCTTTGATATAAAGTAAAACGCCACCTCCATTTCGATTTATTCGGCTTTTCTCAAACATTACATAACCGGGAAGTGAATACTCTGCTAAAAAGTCTCTATCTTCTGTATTGAGCCAAGATTCTGTTATGCCAATCACATCATAATTTTCTGTAAACACTAGCTCCTCTAAATCTGAAAATTTATTGCGTATGCTACGAGCGTTTGCATAGAAAACCTTTAAATTTGTTATTTTAGAACTCATGGAACGCTCTTTAATAATATTTTTGGTTCTTGTCGGATCTACATTTATGTTCATGGCTGTCCTCGGTGCTCGCTGTCTTCGGTCCTTATCGCTGGTGGTCCTCGGTTGCCTCTGTTTTTTTCTTGGCGTTGGATGAATTATGTCACTGCTGCTTCTTCTCGGATGGCGTTTTTTGATCCATGGCTGCGGACTGCTTCGTGTAGGAGACGACCCATGCGTGCTGAACCCACAGGGTTTAGATGAGTGCCATCCTTGCAGAACAGAGTAGGCTGGTTGTAGAAGTTGTCCCAGAGGTTGATGAATTCAACTTCTTCCCTCAGACACAAATATTTTAGTCGGCTATTTGTGCTGAAGGCCTTGTCGTAGAATTTGTCAGGTGCGTCGATCTTGGGGAGAATGCCTGAGATGATGATATTCCTTGACTTGTTTTTGTAGTGCTGGATCATCTTGCGATATTTCTCCATCAACTCTTCGGATCTGGTGCGCATGACGTCATTTGAACCAGCATGGATGACAAAAAGGGTATTTTCATTTGCATTCTTTGTGGTATCTTCGAAGGCTTCCACAATGTCGTCCAGTCCAGCTCCTGGGATGCAAAATCTTTTTCGTTGATTTGGGACTCTGTCGCAGAACTCTTCGACAGAGGCCAGTGGCAAGACCACTCCACCACACCTCCCCTAACTATAGCCTGACTTAACTTGGCCGGCTTTTACCCCACGGTCAGATCAGCGGCAACAACCGCCGGAACTGTTAGAGGTACAGGAAGAGCCGGAAGTTGTAGAACTGTCTTCAGCACAGCCCACACATACGAAGGAAGGTTCTGAAGTGGGGTCAGAGTCTTCCAAGGAGT
Organism: Paralithodes platypus; assembly: GCA_032716605.1. Classification (NCBI taxonomy): domain Eukaryota; kingdom Metazoa; phylum Arthropoda; class Malacostraca; order Decapoda; family Lithodidae; genus Paralithodes; species Paralithodes platypus. The sequence goes on along the minus strand of CM064577.1, from coordinate 20,395,531 downwards.
CACATAGTAAATATGTAACTACTGATGATTTAGATTATATTTTACATAAAGTTATGTGCCAATACAATGTACCTAAAGCTCAGGATACCCCCATAGCTCCACCGGGTGCTCCCCCGATAGGGTCAACTGTGCGGCCCCTAGAACCTTCAGGCTTGTTCCTAATAGATCACTCCCCCAAGGTAACGTCTTCCCGGCGAACACTACGGCAAGTGGCACTATGGTGCCCGCCTCCTTGACCACTACCAATGTTCGGACGTTACCCCTCTCCCTTTAGACGAAACACCCCATAGAAAAGGCCCTATGCCTCATTTATATGGTCCCGACTGCTCGTGGATTCCAGCAATTGCTAAGAACACGGGCTTAGCATAGACAACCGTATCGGGGGAGATCCCAGTGCCCAGTGAGTGGGTGATAGAGGTTAGTAAGAGTTTAGAAACTAAGGGCCAAAGATTCACAAGGGCAAGTATTAGATGTCACTATCAAAGCGATTCCAAATGTGTATTCTCCTGAATTTTTTGTATACTCGTCTACTCCAGCATTACCTCCCGCCTCATCTGCACGACTTTTTGCGGATTGGACAAAGTCTGACGGCGTGAACGATATTAAATCGTTCAATTTGCTAACGCCGGAGTTGGATACAACTCCAGCCCTAGATCAGTCTCCTAGATCAGCAAGTAGGTGTTGGCCCGTGGGTGGACTGGGAGGCAGAAGCTCAATAGTTTGCGGCTACTATCACTTCATAATCCTCCCACCAAATTCCCCAAGATAACCATCTATGGTTTTCCATGCCCATCAATAAAGCCGGAGAGGTGTCCCCGGCTCTTTTCTATTTCTTGTCGGCTCCCAAATTGTCTCTCTATGACTTACAGGAGCCCTTCTCAACTCCCCCTCCTGCACACTTAGATATAGATTTTAAATTGAGAAATAAAGCTTTTAGACTATTTTCACAATTTCTGTTGAGCCGCCAAATAGCCCAGTCCCTCACGAGGACCATAGCCGCTATTTCTGACCAAAATGTACGGAAGGCCACCGAACTATCTAGAAGGCTCTGTTACAGAATTCCATCCAATTTTTTTTTTTTTTTTTTTTTTTTTAAGAGACAATGAACGGAGGAAGAAAAACACAGATAAAACAAAAAAGGTCCATGTGCCTAAAGGCATCCTCCATTCATAAATTGTTTGTAACAACTGGATTTAAACTGTTGTAGATTGTAAGTTTGTGGAAAGCAACTCGAGGGAAGTGAATTCCAAAGAGTAGTAGTTCTGGGGATAAATGAATTTTGATAAGCAGAAGTTCTGCATTGTGGAGGAGAAAGTGTAAATTCATGGGCGCTCTCAGCTGCACTAGTTCTACGGGGAAAGATGTGGAGAGGCGGCACAATTGAAGCAAGTTTTTCAGAACAATTGCTGTGAAAATATCTGTAGAATAATGCAAGGGATGCAACGTTTCTTCGTATGGATAATGTGGGAAGGTCCTGTGTGATTGCAGGGTTATTATTTAATTTAATAGCTTTGTTTTAAATTGTGTCCAACTGCCTCAATGCAACCACTCCGCTTCAACTCCACAGAGGTGAACAGTAATCCATCTGAGAACGCACATGACTTTTATATATTACGGCCAACTGCTCGTCAGTGAAGAATTCTCGAACTCTGTACAAGAGTCCCAGTTTTTTAGAGGCATTCTTAGCAATGCTTCTAACATAATGTGTCCAGCTCAGGTTAGTAGTTAATGTTACACCGAGAATATCAACACTAGGGGAAGTGGGAATATTTACATAATTAAAAAATATATGGGACTCGGTGAGATTCTGTCAGTTAGAAAATTGAATGTACTTGGTTTTCTGTGCATTAAAGGAAACTAGATTCTTTTGTCCCCATTCATTGATTCTAGAAAGGTCCTGGTTCAGAGAAATTGCAGTGTTTATTTTTGAATTTATAAGATCGGGTTGGGTGAAAGAATTGGTAAATGTGAAGGAGCTGTGGAGTGTTGAGTCATCTGCGTAGGAATGTATTGGATTATGAGTGGTAGATATGAGATCATTGATATGAATGAGGAACAGAGTTGGGGCCAACACTGATCCCTGGGGAACACCAGCATTTATTGAGTGAAATTGAGAATATAGGCCATCTACCATTACACATATTTTTCTGTTATGAAGATAAGAAGAAATTAGTGGAACTAATCTGTGGGCGACATCCGGATAGCCTGGTTGGAGGCAATGGTTCTGAATATACATACAGGTGTGTGTGTGTGTTCAAGCATGAGTTCAAATATTATCGCTATTGTGTATGTGTATAGATTGTACGTATGTTTTTATGCGAGTGGGTATGCATTTGTGTGTGCATGTGTGTGTGTGCATGAGTGTGTGTGTGTGTACAATAGGTGTGTCTGTAAAGCCTGTGAAGCCCCCCGTCCCCATCGATATAAAGTTGAAACGGCTCCTCCTAAATTTACAAGTTCGCCAGGAAAATATCGACATATAAAGAGCACCTAAGGTCTTTTTATCGAGAAAGAAATGTGGCGAAAGGTCTTAAAATCGCCAAACTAATAGAGCCAATGTCTTAAAATTTCAAAACGAATGGGGCTAAGAATTAGGGAGAAGGGGGTCCAGAAAGAAACCAAACTTCCCCTTACTTATAATACTTCTTCGGCTCCCGGACAGTATGCTAGAAGAATAGGACAGCAAAGTAGAAGGCGAAATTGTCGTGACATGTATTGACAACTCAACATATTTAGTTTCTTGCTCGGGGCGTCAGAGAGAGAGAGAGAGAGAGAGACGGACGGACGGACAGATAGACGACAGAGAGACAGACAGACAGACAGAATGAGCGAGAAGGCTGATTCCTCCAAACACAACCCTCCAACCTCCTCCCATTTCTTACTACCACCTGACCATCTTCACAACAACAACAATAACAACAATAACAACAACATAAATAGTAACAACAATAATAACAAAACAATAATAACAACAAAATCAACAATAACAACAATAGCAACAACATGAATTATAACACAATAATAATAACGAAAATAACAGCAACAACAGTAGCTACATAAATTTATCAACAATAATGACAAAACAAATATACCAACAACAGTAACAACAATAACAACAACCCTTTATAATAACAACAATAATGAGAAAACAAATATACCAACAACCCTTTATAATAACAACAATAATGAGAAAACAAATATACCAACAACCCTTTATAATAACAACAATAATGAGAAAACAAATATACCAACAACCCTTTATAATAACAACAATAATGACAAAACAAATATACCAACAACCCTTTATAATAACAACAATAATGAGAAAACAAATATACCAACAACAGTAAGAACAACCCTTTATAATAACAACAATAATGACAAAACAAATATAACAAATAACAACAGTAAGAACAAAATCAACAATACCCCCTTTCGATATAAATTTGTAAATTTTTCGGTAGAAAAATTTCCGTCGAAGGCCGGTTACTTTTATAATTACAGGCTCGCTATCGCTCGCCAGGAAAAAATTGACACCTAAATGGCACGAAACGTCTTAATATTGGCAAAGGAATGGGGCAAAAGGTCTGAATATCACCAAACTAATGGGGCGAATGTCTAGAAATCTCATAATAGGGCTAAACATGAGGGAGGAGGAGGACTCGAAAAAAACAACTGCCTCCCCGGGCATGTCTCACGAAAAATTGGTAAAATTTGTCAAGTTCGTTTTTTTGCATAGCTTCCTTATTTAACTCTTCTAGATATAGTTACCATGTATATTATAGCCATATGTTGCTTAGAAGTAGGTATTTTGGATTTTATAGCGGACATGGGTCGCATATGTCATACATTTTTTTTTTTATTTATTGTAGTAGAACAGTGAAATTCTTACAGCTTATTTCTTCACTAGAAAGTAATCCCTACACCAAATTTTATGAGCCTAAGACCAGTACTTCATGAGATATTGGCAATAACGTGTGTTCTATTTTCAAGGTCGCATATGTCATAATTTTTTTTATTTGTATTTATTGTAGTAGAACAGTGAAATTCTTACAGCTTATTTCTTCACTAGAAAGTAATCCCTACACCAAATTTCATGAGCCTAAGACCAGTACTTCATGATATATTGGCAATAACGTGTGTTCTATTTTCGAGGTCGCGTACTGAATAAACATAATAATTCTGCATAAAAATCTTATAACTCCTTTATTTATTGATCGATTTTCATCATTCAAAAACCATTCTGCTCACCATTCAATAGGGAACAGAACCGGTGCTACTACATGTTCATATATAATAATATAGGTACTATTGATATATATATATAGTAATTCATATCGTATACAAACATTATATATCATATAACGTACATATTATCATACATGAACATGTACTAGCACCAGTCCTGTTCCCTATTCAATGGTGAGCAGAATGGTTTTTGAATTATCAAAATTGGTCTATAAATAGAGAAGTTATAAGATTTTGAATTTTGCTTAAATTTCGCCGTGAGAATACCCCCTTAATACCCAGCCCACTTAGTAGTACCACTTATTGTTGCCACTTGCCAGTCAACACTTATTCTCTTGAGGCCCTTGCAGTGTTTGAGGGAGACACATTCTCTCCATTATTCTGACGATTTTATGAAGCTTAGGAAGTATCACGAGGAATCAAAGGGTTATATAAATCTCACTCATTCTGGTTCTCATTAGACGTTTTTATGTACCGTAGCTTAGGAAGGATCGCGAGGAATGAAAGGGGTAACAAACTATCTCACTCTCATTCTGGTTCTCATTAGACGATCATATTCCCTTATCACATCCACTTAAAACCTCTTTGTTTTTCCTGAACCCCCATCTCCTTCATGTTTAGCACTATTAGTTTTCACATTTTAATACTATCGTCCTCTTCTTTGTCAATATTTAGACCTTTCGTGCCATTTAGATGTCGTTTTTTTTCCTGGTGAGCAATAGCGAGCCTTTATTTTAGGAGGAATCGGCCTTCGACCGGGACATTTTCTACCGAAAAATTTACTAATGTATCTCGAAGCGGGGTTTTTGGCAAGGTGTTTCTTTAAGCTTGCTAGAAGTCTAGGGAGAAAACTAAAACAAATATACAATATGTACCGGTACCGGTAATGATATAATATAAATAAACAAATAATATACGGTAACGTCCCCTTTTCTCAGCCACTTACTAGCTACTAACCACTTATCCCAGCCACTTACCCTGATCTCAGCCACTGAACCCTCTCCGAAATATGACGCGATTTTGAGCCTATTACGGATATATACTTTAAAGCCTTTGTTACCATCAGGGGTATTTAGAAACCTTTAGTTTAGTTACTTCAACCTCTGCAGTTGTCTTTGAGTTAGCTGTGGGCAGAAAATTAATTTTGGAGAGGTAATTATAAGAGTGAGAGAACTCTATTTCTTATTGCTAATCTGGCAACCTCTGCGTCATATGTGCGTGAAAGGGTTAAAAGGTCATTACACTTATCCTGGCCACTTACCAGCTACTTTCACATATCACATCCACTTAAAAGCTCGTTATTCTTTTCTCAGCCACTTACCAGCTACTGACCACTTATCCCAGCCACTTACCCTGATCTTAGCCACTTAGAAGCTTATTACACTTGTCCTAGCCACTTACTAGCTACTGCCTACTTATCCCAGCCACTTGAAGCTTATTACACTTTTTCTGGCCACTTTCATTTATCCCAGCCACTTACCCTGATCTTAGCCACTAAAAAGATCGTATTTCTTTTTGTTCAGCACCTTACTAGCTACTGCCTACTTATTTTAGCCACTTACCCTTATCTCAGCCACTTAAAAGGTCATTACACTCTCCCTTGCCACTTGGAGCGTGCCTGTGGAGAGGTGTAAGAGTACTTTGACACTTTTTATAATATATAAAGTGTCAAAGTACTCTTACACCTCTCCACAGGCACGCTCCAAGTGGCAAGGGAGAGTGATAAAATATTACAAAAAATACTAATAAGAGGAGGAGGAAGGAAGGAGGCAGGTTGTAGTCAGGTGTTGATTGGCCTCGTAAGCTGGTTGCCAGGCGAGAAGTTTAATAATAAGTCGAGGAGTACCAAGAAGAAGAAGAAGAAGAAGAAGAAGAAGAAGAAGAAGAAGAAGAAGAAGAAGAAGAAGACATGAAATGCGAAGACAAAAATTAAGAACCTGAAGAAGAAGAAGAGAAAGACGGAGAAAATGAAATGCGAAGAAGAAAATTAAGAGCCAGAAGAAAGAGAAGGAAAAAAGAAATGCGAAGAAGAAAATTAAGAACCCGAAGAAGAAGAAGGAGAAGAAGAAGAAGAGGAAGGAAGGAAGGTTGTAACCAGGTGTTAATTCGCCTTATAAGCTGGTTGGCTGGCAGGAAGTTTGGGAGGTGCTAATAAGAGAACTCGTGAGTTATACACAATAATACCTTCTCAAGCCAATAGGTCCGCTCACAAACGCCATATGTCCAGCATGTATGGTCGCGCTAAGAAGTCAAGTCCCAGCTGTTATTACATTTGGATCACTCTGTGCTGTATCAATGTCTGTCAGATGTTGAATAGGGCTGGTAAGTGTAGGAACAGGTTTGTATATTTCACTCAATATGAAGAAATGAAACTTAGATATTGCTGATACCAATTATTGATCAAAACATACTTGGTACTGTGACATCACTTATTAGCGCGATTGTATGTATCTGATTTATTTGATTGTATGTATCTGATTTATTTGATTGTATGTATCTGATTTATTTGATTGTATGTATCTGATTTATTTGATTGTATGTATGTATGTATCTGATTTATTTGATTGTATGTATCTGATTTATTTGATTGTATGTATCTGATTTATTTGGTTGTATTTATCTGATTTATTTGATTGTATGTATCTGATTTATTTGGTTGTTGGCTAAATTTGGCCATAGTAATCCTCCAAAGTCTTCTCTGGTCCTTTTTAATGGCCTTTATAATACTTACTTGTATCTGTCTGTTGATCTTGCACGGCCTTGTTGAGCCAATATAAACTTTTGAATGACTGTAGTTCGATAAACACCTGGGCCTTATTTCAAACTATTTATCACCTAAACTCGAACACAGGGACCACATTTGTGAAGGTGCTTGTTGCTGTTAATTTTTGTTTTCTTTTTTTCTATTCATTAATTTATTTATTAATTTCTTAGTTTGCTCGCTATACCTCCATCAAGCTCAGAAAAACACCCCCTGGACCCCCATCAAGATAAATGTGTACATTTTTCGGTAGAAAAATGTCCCGGCCAAAGGCCAGTTCTTCTTAAAATTACAGGCTCGCTATCACTCGCCAGGGAAAAATCGTCTCCTAAATGACAAGATAGGTCTTAAAATATACAGCGAAATGGGGCGATTGATGTTAAGATCGCCACACTAAGGGGCTGAACTTATTAAGATCTCAAAATTAATGGGGCTAAGCATGAGGGAAAAGGGGTCCCCAAAAAGCAACCACCTGCCCCTTAAGATAGCTGTGTCACACGCAGGCTGATCGGCTAATTTCCTCAGAGTCATAGTATCGGAGTCAACATATTAATTTCTTTGTAACACCTTTCTTCTTTTTAAATAGGTTAAGGGGGGTCACCTGCTTTTTTCTCTTTCTCTCCTTTTCTCTCTTTCTCTGGCTTGTATCCATTCGGCTCCATTCAGCCAACTGTTTTAAGACGTTTATCCCCATCCAGGTGTCGTTTTCTTCCTGGCGAGCGATAGCCAGCCATCATTTTATGGAGAAATCCGGCTTCGCCGGAGACATTTTTCTATCGAAAAATTTACAAATTTAGCTGGCTGTAAAACAAAAACATATATATATATGCTGGCTTGCTACCGCTCGCCAGGAAAATATTGACACCTGGATGGGGATAAACGTCTTAAAACAGTAGGCTGAATGGGGCCGAATAGATACAAGCCTAAAAAGAGAGAGAGAGAGAGAGAGAGAGAGAGAGAGAGAGAGAGAGAGAGAGAGAGAGAGAGAGAGAGAGAGAGAGAGAGAAATCGAAGTGGGCCCCCTTAAGTAGATTAGTTACAAGCAGCCTCGTAAGGATCAGTAGTTATGTTGTTGCTTACTTTCCTGTATACTCCTTTGTAATAAACTCGTGTGTGCTATAGTTGTCCGTTCATTAGGTTCATTCCAAATTGTGTAGCTTATATAATAATCTTGCAAAACATTACTGAGGGTGCAACAGGGGAAGAGGGTTGTAGGAACGCTGAAAGCAGTAACAACAAATAGGGTGGTCAGTATGGAAGTGGAGAAGTCCTTACATGAGAGTGCGGTAATCCCGACACTAACTTACGGAAGCGAAGCATGGACGTTCGGGAAGAGATTCAGACCAAGAGTGAGAGCGGTGGAAATGAGTTAATTGAGAAGTGCGTGCGGAGTAACATGGAGGGATAGACAGACGAATGAGGAAGTAAGAAGGAGGTGTGGTGTGGAGGTAGATGTGCTGGAAAGTGTGAAAAGGAACAACTTGAGATGGTTCGGCCATATGGAACGTATGGAAAGCGAGAGGATAACTAAGAGGGTGTACGAGAACGAGGTGGAAGGACAGAGAGGGAGAGGTAGACCGAAGGAGAGGTGGAAGGATGGAGTGAGGAAGTATATGGATGAAGGCGGTGCTGGTTGGGAGGAGGGGCGTCGACTGACTGGTGATAGAGGTGCATGGGTCGGTTCGTTCGTGGCCACCCCTTTGGGGATCACGGCGTCAGGCAATAGATAGATATTATCATTATAAATATTGTTTTTATCATATGTATTACTATTTTTATTATTATTATTTTGTTTTTGTTTTTACTTTTCATTCCAAATTTACAGCTCGTACGTTACCTGTAATCTTGGATATATGGATATATATACAGTATATATAGACAGTCTATATGTACAGTATATATATATATATTATATATATATATATATATACCGGGTATATATATATATATATATATATATATATATATATATACTATATATATATATATATATATATATATATATATATATATATATATATATATATAATTGATATAGTATTTATTGGCTTCGAAATTGGAGTTTATACAGTAATTTTGGAAAACTCATGTGTGATAAAAGAATAAATTAGAAGAGTACAGTTTAGTAGCACGTATTTCACTTTGCAACGAATGGGCTGCAATATCTACATTATCTCTCTCTTTCTCTCCCCTCTTCCCTCTCTTTCTTTCTCTCTCTTTCTCTCTCTCTCTCTCTCTCTCTCTCTCTCTCTCTCTCTCTCTCTCTCTCTCTCTCTCTCTCTCTCTCTCTCTCTCTCTCTCTCTCTCTCTCTCTCTCTCTCTCTCTCTCTCTCTCTCACTTCCAGCTCCCCTATACCTCTCCCATTCGTCATTGCCAAGTACAGACACCCCCTTTCATTCATCACCCACACCACCACCATCTTCACCACCACCACAAGAACAACAACTACCCTTAAAGTGGGATGGTTGTTTGTTCCGACCCCCCACCCCATCCTTTTCCCTCATGTTCAGCCCCAATAATTTCAGATTTTAAGCCGTTCGGCCTTTGGCGATTTTAAGAGTTTTTGCCGTATTTCTTTGTCAATATTCTGAGCTTTTGTGAAATTAGGAGAACCCGGCCTTCGGCCGTGAAATTTTCCATCGAAAAATGTACGAATTTAGTTCGAAGGGAGTTCTTGGGAGTTTGTTTTTAAGCTTGATGGAGATCTAGGGAGGAAACTAAAAATCAAATAATAAATAGATAAATAAGTAAATAAATACATGCATCAATAAACAAATATATACCTTTCTTTAAGTGGAGATTTCACTTAAGATGTGTGTTGTTGGTTTTTACCCCCTTCTCCCTCGTGTTTAACCCCATTAGTTTTGACATTTTATGACGTTCACCCCATTTGTTTGGCGATTATAAGATCTTTTACCCCGTCCATGCCAGTTTTAAGAACTTTCGTCCCATTTAGGTGTCTATTTTTTCATGGCAAGTGACTGTGAGCCTATAATTTAGGAGGAACCTGCCGTTTTAATCCAAAACATTTACACATTTATCTTGAAGGGAGGTCTTGGGAGTGTTTTTGTTTTAAAGCTTGTTAGAGGAAACTAATAATCACATATTAAATAAATAAATCAATGGATCAATAAACAAACATATACCTCTCTTTAATACTACTAAAACCTATCATCGTCGACTTTTCCGTCTCTCTCTCTCTCTCTCTCTCTCTCTCTTTTTATTTATTTATTTTTTACATGAGATACGTATATACAGACCATGTGACAATTAAATGAGGAAACTATAATAACACATCTGAATAATGCCAACCTGATTTATAAACACAAATATGAATGTAACCAGACCTTGATACCTTATGATACCTTATGATACGACGATGCTGTTGTTTCAGTGGAATAATGGCTCTTTGAGCAGTATGTATCGCCTTACTAGTGGTTGTCCCCTCACAGGATGGGGGGCGCTGCTCAATAAACTCGCCCCTCGGGGCAAAATCAAATCTCTCTCTCTCTCTCTCACTCACCCAGTAATACAGGAAGCTAGCAGAGATATAATGCCCGTCATCTGCCTTCCCATCAAGCTTAATACCATACGATATGTTGGATGTGTGGGTGTGTGTCAGTGTGTGTGTGTGTGTGTGTGTCAGTGTGTGTGTGTGTGGGCAATTGTGTTTGCTTGGGTGAACTCTGTGTGTGTGTGTGCTTGTGTATGTGTGTGTGTGTGCTTGAGCGTGTGTGTATGTGAAATATTTATATTTATTAACATACCTTATTTAAGCAAATAGCATTTTACAGTGTGTTCAATGGCGTTTGTAAATTTGAATATACTTCTTTTTAGCAATCATGAAAATGATGCTATGTATTTTGTGCTGAAACGCTGGGTAAAAGACTAGGAATAAAATAAATAAATCAAATATATTTATGAATGCCTAGAGGAAAATAATTGCGAATATAAACATTCATAAGAGTTCGCACACAAGTTATTGATTAATGAAGGTAATATTTAAGTTACACACACACACACACACACACACACACACACACACACACACACACACACACACACACACACACACACACACACACACCAAATTAAAAAGAACCACAACAATAACAATAACAATGGGCTGGTCTATCAGAGTAAGAACTGAGCGATCTCTGCCATACCCATAGCTTACTCTGACTGTTCCTTTTACGTATATATTTTCTAGATCTCAAGTGACGGCGTCTCTTGCGTGGATTGACCTCCTAATCTACCAAGATTGGAAGCCAAAGCGTCACATCTTTCCTTTGCCCCTCAACTTTCTCTTCATAATTGCTGAGGGGCACAGGGCCCTGGGTGGGGCTATGGTTTCCCGGGCGTTTCCGCACCCTCCTCAGCTCCCCGCCATGGAGTGGCTTCGGTCACCCAGGCTTTATTGTGGTCGGCAGGGAGGGTTCTTTGGGGGCGCTCGGCTATGGCCTTGGCCTTGCTCGGGGCCTTGGGGCTGTTCGGCCAGGCAGCTTGGGGAAAAACAACAACAACAAAAACTTCTCACCATTTCCCAGTAACAGGAATTTAGAAGCACGTGGAGAGCTCCGAAATTGTCAACACATTAAGGGGGTAGTACTCGCTTGTTATGGACCCCCTTCTCCCTCATGTTTTGCATAAAAACTGCTAATAAATTGGTGGGTTTCATCGGCAGAACATTCAAATTCAAATCAGAAAAAATCATACTTACTCTATTCAACTCATTGGTGCGTCCCCATCTCGAATACTGCGTGCAATTCTGGTCACCGTACTACCGAAAGGACATAAATAAACTTGAAAAGGTGCAACGCAGAGTCACTAAAATGATACCTAGATTGCGTAATAAACCGTACGAAGAGCGCTTAAAAGAACTAAATTTGTTTAGCTTAACAAAGCGCAGAATGAGAGGTGACCTAATAGAGGTGTTCAAAATCTTTAAGGGATTCAGCAACCTAAATGTAAGCGAATTATTTACGATCAATCAAGCAAACACGAGAAACAATGGTTATAAGATTATAGGCAAGCGTTTTCATTCTCACGAGGCGAAGCATTTCTTTTCAACCGCGTTGTGAATAATTGGAACAGACTACCCTCGAACATTGTAAACTGTAATACTGTCGAAACATTTAAGAACCATCTGGATAAACACATGGTAAATAACCCCCGATTAACACAGTTTCTTTCAGAATAACGCGCAACGAAGTGTCAACGCATACCGCAATGTATATTGATATTCATACACCTGTTCCCTTTCAGAATTGTAGTAATAGAGTTAGCTTAGATTACAAATCAACTTCTTTTTTCTCCCGGTCCTGTCCGAATTTCCGTGTCAGTTTCTCAATACTACATGGTATTTTTCGTATCTGTTTCCATGCCAGCATTAGCTGGAGGCAGTGGTGGGTGGGGAGGAGCCTTCATCTTTGCTATCCTTTTCTCTACCTCGTAGAGATTTAGATATCCAAACTGCCCCGTAAGGACCAATAGGTCTGTTGCAGTTTGTTCTCCTTTGTATTCCTTTGTATATTAGTTTTGAGGTTTTAAGATTTTGATGCCCTTAGTTTATTGTCGATTTTAAAACCTTTTGCCCCATTTCTTCGTCAATGTTAGGACCTTTTGTACCATTTAGGTGTCGATTTTTTTCCTGGTGAGCGATAGCGAGCCTATAATTTCAGAAGGAACCGGCCTTCGGCCGAGACTTTTTTCTACCAAAAATTTACAAATTTATCTTGGAAAGGGGTCTAGGGGGTGCTGTTATAAGCTTGATGGAGGTCTAGCAAGGAAACTAAAAAATAAATTAATAAATAAATACATAGCCCAAAGACCAAGCACTACCCCCTTATATATATATATATATATATATATAATATATATATATATATATATATATATATATATATAATAATAATGTAAGTTTGCCATTGGAGTGCATGGTGCGGGACGAGTTGCAATAATGTTGAGAATAGTCCGTGTTGTTGTTGTCGTGGTTGTTGTTGTTGTCGTGGTTGTTGTTGTTGTTGATGTTTTTGTTGTTGTTGTTGTTGTTGTTGATTTTGTTCTCTTCCATCTAGTGCGTGGCGTGTTTCGGAGTTTTCTTTTCTTTGTTTTTATTATTACCTACACTAATGAAGTTGGACGGAGGTTATGTTTATGCTTCCGTTTGTTTGTCTGTTTGTTTGACAGCAAGATATTTCAAAATGTTATAAACCGTTGTTCAGGAAGTTTGATGGGCAGATAGGACAAGTGTCAAGGAAAAAGGGATTCAATTTTGGAGGCGATTGGTAGAGGTCATACCTTCGCCAGCGTAGACGGCTCACAAAGTTATCAACAGATATTCACTAAATTTGGTGGCCAGCTACGATACGCACCAAGAAAGAAGTTATTCCATTTAGGAGGCTACATAGTCAGCATAGGTGAAGGTACGCGCTGCGCGTGTGTGTGTGTTTTTGTTTTGTTTTTAATATCTCTCTCGCTCTCTTAAAATTAAGGATATGTGGAATGTGGATATTACTTAATCACACGTGTGCATGTGCAACTGCAGGTATATCGTTTACACACACACACACGCACTCCCCCCCCCCCCGCCCCCCACACACACACTCGGACACGCACACATAAACACACTCCCCCCCCCCCCCCCCACACACACACACACATTAAATTAAAGTGTTCACCCTATTACAAAAGCCATCAATATTAAAGTTCATAATTCCACAAACAACATACTGCATATAAATTATCTTTATGACATTAATGTAATATTCTGTTCATTGACCTCCATTCCTGTCTGTCTGTCTATATGTCTATCTATCTATCTTTATCTATATGTCAGACTGTCTTTACGTCTATCTGTATCTGCCTTAGAGATAAATTTGTAAATTTATCGGTAGAAAAATGTCCCGGCCAAGAGTCGGGTCCTGGTAAATTACAGGCTCCGAAGAGAATGGATTCGGCACCATGTTCGCTATCTTAAAATCAACAGCAGTATAAGTAATAAACCTTGTTTGGATATGACCCCCCCTTTGTGTGACTGTTCTTGGTCAGTTATCAGAGGTGGGGGGGGGGGTACTTGAACTCACGCACTATTGTATTGACTTCTAGACCCCGTATAAACAAACAAAAAAACACGCCCTCAGACCCCTTAGTACCCCCCATCACAGTTCTGCCTTTTGTCTCCCTCACATAGTATTAAAAAAAAAAAAAAAAAAAAAAAAAAAACACACACACACACACACACACACACACTAATGGGTTGAAGCGTCATAAAATCGCTAAGGTAACGGAAAGAAATAAGCTTTCCTTGAATCTGGCCCAATTGTCGTTCCATACCCGGTCAGTTATCTTGTGGTAGGTACTTATACTCACGCACTCTCCTACTTACCACATACGGTACTTTACTTCCGACGCACCCGGGATACTTCAACCGCACCCTAATAATTCTCCTAGACCACCTGCAAGTTAATTAAAAGTCGCCTCCACTCCTCTTCAAATTAAAACTCGCCCCCAAACCCCCTTCAAGCTAAAAACACGCCTTCCGATACCCTCGTCAAGCTAAGAACGCCCCCCACCAAACCGCTCCAAGGTAAACTTGCACAAACTTTGCACATGCGAAAGTTCTTAATCCCTTCTATACCGATAACGTCTTTTTAATTTGTTCTAGCTATATTTATACGATTTTGTTTAAGTTTAAGGAGGATACGTGGTAGTAAAAAGGGTTATGTGAGATAGTTCGAAGCTTGTTAATTGCTGGAGACCCTTTTTAAACTGACTAAAATAGTTTAATAGTAGCCAGAATAATGTTAACAAGACGTCGCCGGTACAGAAAAGATCAACAACAGTAAAATAATCTAACCCCTTTGTCAGTTATCAGTTACCAGGCGATCGGTACTTGCCACGCACTTGATGAAAAAAAAATATATATATATACATGAACACTTGGACGAACCATTATGATGCCCTGAAGTTATATTTTGAAAAGCTGATTAAGGGGACACTGACTGCTTTTTTGGCCTATAAATTCATTCATTCATAAATTCTTAGTGTCCTCGCTAGACATCCCTCAAACTTAGAAAAACATCCCCTAGATCCCCCACCCCTCCTCAAAATAAATGTGTACATTTTCCGGTAGAAAAATGTCCCAGTCGAAGGTCGGTTCCTCATACAATTACAGGCTCGCTATCGCTCGCCAGGAAAAAATTGACACCTAAATGGCACGAAAGGTCTTAATATTGGCAAACACATGGGGCAAAAGGTCTGAAAATCGCCAAACTAATGGGGCGAATGTCTTGAAACCTCATAACTAATAGGGCTAAACATGAGGGAGGAGGAGGACTCGAAAAACCAACTTCCTCCCCTTAAGTTCCAAACATTGGTATGGAAGTTTGTAGTCGTTAACGTTCAGTCTATTGTTTATATTATGATTTGTTCTTTATGGCAACGGTGAGACGGTATTGTTAGGGTAGAGAGAGAGAGAGTGTGTGTGTGAGAGAGAGAGAGTGTGTTTGAGTGAGAGTGGGACAGAGAGAGAGAGGGAGAAAGAGAAAGATTGATAGATAGAGAGAGAGAGAGAGACGAGAGAGACATGGATACATAAAAGGATAGATAAATGGATAACTAAATAGAGAGAGAAAGAGAGAGTGAGAGTGAGTTATATCAACAAAGTATTACAGTCCTACCAATTAACCTTTCAACCACCCACTCTTACTATTACCTCCTAATTGGTTTGCATTCATGGTCTTATTGTTGTTGTTGTGGTTGTTGTTGTTGTTGTTGTTTTTCCTCTCACTCTTCTTCTTCCACTTCCTCATTTTCCATCCTACACTTTCTCTGTCTCGCCCTTTATTAAATTATACATATATATATATATATACAGGGTGATTCAGTAACCCTTTTCATAAATTTAATGGCAAATTCGGGAGACAAAAATAAGACTAATTTACTCTATGACCCTTAGGGTGAGTCTTTGATATGATGGAGATATTACACCTTTAAAGTTTTCGATAGATAGAAAAGAACAAAATCTAAGGAGTGAGAATGAAAATGTCGTTGCTAGCTGGCAGGGTAGCGTAACCAAGACTTGGTATCAAAATGGCTGCATACGGTAGCTAGATGCAGTTGGTTTCCCAATGTACAAAGGTACACCCAGAAGTGAAAGTCCTTGCATAGGGTTTACCCCCTACTCCTACTACCTCAGAAGGTAGGAACGGGGTGGGCCCTGCCCAGTCCCCCTTACTACTCCTACCCCAGGCAGAAGGGACGGGATGGTGCCAGTCCGTCACCCCTTCCTTCCCCTACCCTATAATGGAGAGATTAAACAAGCAGGCCCCCCACTCACACCCTACCCCAACCCCACACAGGAGGAAACCGACGATTACAACCATTGTTGTCCACGAACACAGAATAAAGTAACCTTGTAACAAGGCCGAGACCATGTCAGTAATTGGTAATCTATAATTATATATTCTATATATGCCAGAACAATGTTGCAATAAATTATCGGATTTTACAGAATGAAGATCATTTACACTATCTGTCACCTATCCGTAGCTTGACACACAAACACTTATGATTTATGCGCAATTAGTATTCTATCATGTTTGTATTTATAATGTAAATTTCCAATAGCATCACTCCTAGTTATTTTACAAATTATTGTATTCACCCGTGGCCAACCCTTCGGGGATCACGGCATCAGGCAATAGATAGATAGATTGATAGTATTCACCCATTCGCGCGATATGCATTGGTATTTAATGGATTTGCACATTGAAATGGTAATCTTGTAATGTTTGAATACCTCTGAAGAGATGTTGGAACTTACTAAAAAACATATTGTATGGATTGCTTAATTGATTATAAGTGGTATATTCATTCAATGTTCGATCCGTGGTTAGGCTTTTTGGTGCATATTCGAGAATATTAACACTTTCTCTCTCTCTCTCTCTTATATATATATATATATATATATATATATATATATATATATTAATTGCCATTTTAATGTAGTACCATGTTCACTGCAGTCATTCACTGTTTTTGGAGGGGGAGGGGGAGGGGGGGTCTATCAAAAAGGTATTTCATATGTGTTTTCCACCAACCAACTTTACTTCTAAACTCAAATCATGAAATCAACAAATACATGTGACAGTCCAGGGATTCGAACCTAGGATGCTCACACCGAAATTCAGTGCATTTATGCATTACGCTATGAAGACAGTTTTACAGACTTTAACGAGGTATGTCATAACTTTATAACAAACTAGATATCTACTTATCTTTTCGCGGATATATCATAATCAGAAGAGCATTATATCCGCGTAGCAACTGATAGTGAAATTATTGAAAACTCACTTCCCAAACAGTCTCACAGATACGATATTAACGAAGCACTCTAGTGTTGTCTTAATTATACTGAACTTTTTCGAGTATATGTCATCTATATGATTAAATACATAATTATCATAATCGCTTTTCATTTGGAACGATGAGTGTATTAGTGGTAATATGTGCTTGTGGTATTGGATTTTTGTTATTAATATTTATATATATATATATATATATATATATATATATATATATATATATATATATATATATATATATATATATATATATATATTTTCTCTTGAAATAGACATTATGATAATATATTTTAACCATTCAATCCCATCTACAATTCCTGAACTACAAAATGGAATGCAGATAACATTATTTCCTATTTATTCAACATATTTACAGTATAATATATGTTTATGTAGAGGATATAAAGGGATATACATATCAACATAAATACACTTTTATTTTTACAATTGTATAAGTATATCATACAACATACAGTATTACATCCTTTGATTAATTATTTTTCTGTTTAAGTTGTCCATGTATATATAATGATAAAATATATAATCATACAGCAGACTACACATGTATGTATACCCTACCTAATATCTCGTCCACCCTCTTTCTGCCTCTATCACATTTGCCAGTCGAGTCTGCATACTATCAACTAGTTTGCTACATAGATCAGGAGTGCGCCTCAATCCCTCCCATACTTCTCGAGCTTTCCTTTCGACGGATTGTCTAGTTATCTCCCCCACTCATTCACCATTATCCCCCATAGGTTTTCTATGGGGTTGCAATCACATCCTTTGGATGGCCAGTCAATCACGATGATCTCAGGGTGGCGAGCAAGCCAATCTCTCACTGCTCGGCTTGTATGGATTGGGGATCTGTCCTGCACGAAATACATAGGGTCCGGGTATGGACCATTATGGCATACATTCTAACTGAAGGCAAGAGTGAGGTGTCCAAGATGTTGATATACTCTTCACTGTTCAAGTGACCTTCAATTGTCACCAACTCTCCTGGTCCGCCATACCCACATCCAGCTGTGCAAGGACACAGATATTCTTCCACTTCTTGTGCGTTCCGAGATATGTTCACGCTCATAACGGGTGTTTCGAGGTCTCCAGCACACGCGTTCAGGCGATTTCACAGATGTAAAGGTTTTTTCATCACTGAATATAACCTTCCTCCAAAAATGTATACCATGATCAATATACTCTTGGGCGAATCTTAGCCTTCCTTCTCTATTTCTTTCAGTCAGAGTCTCCTTCACTACTGGCACATAACAGTCTATGCCACCTTCCTTGATGTGGCTCCGTGTAGTGGAGGGATGACATGGCAGGTTCATTTGTCTTGTCAGAGCCTTAACACTCGATTTAGGGTGAGTGCTCACTTCCTCCAGTATCCTTCTATCATCTTCTTCTGAAAGAACTCTTGGACGACCCGACCTTGGTCTTGTCTGAACGTGGCCTTCACGCTCAAAACGATGTATCCAAGATTTGGCTGTATTTCGAGAGACGCCCATTTGACGCGCTGCAGCAGATATAGTTTGTCTCCCCTGATGCAAGCCAACTATCATAGCCCTCTGTGTTATCACCTCTGGTCTATTAGCCCATGTGCGTGGCGTGTAACGTCGCCGACCACGTCCCCTTCCACCCATGTCTGAAACTACAAATATGTGTATTAATGTTAGCAGTTCATTATCATTTAGGTTAATTAGCATTATGCTAATTAATAAGGATACATAAAGTGTAGAACAATTTAAAAACAAGGCAATCGGATGAAGCAGACTTTGCTCCCGCCATACTGTACGAGACCAATACAAATTTTGGGGGGCTCTTTACGAATATCACCAATACTCTCATCAACATCACTATTACAGTCACCAATATCATTACCATCATCACTACTTCTATCGGCATCATCAATACTATGATCACCATCATCACTAATACTGTCACCATCATCACTACTACGATCACCATCATCACTATTACTGTCACCATCACTTCTAAGAACACCATTATCACTACAATTAATGTTCCCATCACTACTACTGCCAGCATCATAACTACTACCACCATCACAACTACTACAATAATCACCATTAACCCCTTCTGTACCGACGACGTCTTTCATATTTTATTCCAGCTATATTTAGATTATTTTGTGCTGCTTAAGAAGGATCTGTGACAGTACAAAGGGTTAAGTGAGATAGTTCGACGCCTGTTATTTCCTGGAGGCCCTTTTAAAACTGAATAGAATCGTATAATCGTAACCAAAATAAAGTGGAAAGGATGTTGCCGGTAGAGAAGAGGTTAACATCAATACTGCGAGATGCATGTTCCTTCGGAAGACATGCACACAGTACACCATCTCAATATATCATCACCATCACAACTAGCCTACTACCACGATCACCACCCCCATCACTACTACTATCATAATAACCATCATCATCGCTACACACCATAATAATCACAACTATTACTACAATCTCTGTAAGCTCTCTCTTCGCCGCAATGTTACATCTCTCTCGCTATTATATCGCTACTACAATAATCAGCGTTCCTCAGAGCTCTTCCAGTATATATAACTTCCTCTACGTAGAGTACGTAGCGCCCGTCATGCAACACAATCCCACCCCTACTCTGTGCAACTCTCCAAATCAAGAGTGAAACGATACTCCCAATCTTCTTCTATTTAACAGCGGAGCTCTGGAACTTTCCCTGAATCCATCTTTCCCTCATCCTATGACATGAACTGCTTCAAACTCCGTGTGTCCAGATATCATGGCTAGAACATTCCTTGATTTTTGCAGTCACTCTTTCACCTCTGGGGGAGGCACTCGTCACAGGTAGTTTTGCCTTTTGTCTCCCTCATCCACACAGAAAAAATTTAAATTTAATCACCACCACCATCAGTACTGCTACCATAATCACCATCATCACTGCAAATCATAACTACTCCCACCATCACTACTACCATAAGTACTATCATCATCACTTCAGATCATCACAACTACCACAATCATCACCATCACTACTACTACCATAATTGCCATCATCATTACTGCGTTCTACAGGGCACACACTTATACACAGATATAAAAAACACTTTTACATTACTACACTTCCCCTACGGGGGGGGGGGGGGGAACGTAATCACCACCATCACTATCATACCACAGTTCACCCGAAGAAGATTGGTATCGAGTTTAGAGTTACTCCATCTACTTAAGTAATATGACAGTATACAGTATGTTTAGAGTTACTCCATCTACTTAAGTAATATACAGTATAACAGTATAGTTTAGAGTTCTACTCCATCTACTTAAGTAATATACAGTATACAGTATAGTTTAGAGTTACTCCATCTACTTAAGTAATATACAGTATACAGTATAGTTTAGAGTTACTCCATCTACTTAAGTAATATACAGTATACAGTATAGTTTAGAGTTACTCCATCTACTTAAGTAATATACAGTATACAGTATAGTTTAGAGTTACTCCCATCTACTTAAGTAATATACAGTATACAGTATAGTTTAGAGTTACTCCATCTACTTAAGTAATATACAGTATACAGTGTAGTATTCATCATGAAATTAAAGGATGTTAAGTAACTGTGAACTAAAGATAGACACACCATTATCATCACGTGTGTGATGTGTTTGCCACACACACAGATCGCGGTTACACAGAGACAGACATACAGATATGGTGATTAAAATAGTGTGCCACCCCTTAAGGGGCTTCGTAACAAACAAAAACTCCAGATTACCTTTAATTTGGTTAAGATACAAGTAACTATAGGTAGCGCCAACGAACTTTACTATAATCTTGATCCCTGAACTCTCTGTAACTCAAAAGTGCCTAGAACAAACTAGCTGTAAATATCCACACCTATTTCCTGGTGGACTCTTCCCAAATTATAAGAACGTCAGCCCGATTGTTTGTATTAAGTTCGAGTTATAAATAGTTAAGGGGTCAATATTATTGCCAAGTTTGCTGGCGCTACCCATAACTGAACTCAAGATAGACACGGTCATCACTACTGCAGTGTGTGGGCCACACACCGGGAGACTCCACACATCATCACCACTGTGATATATGAGAGACAGACATACAGGGTCTTTACAATACTACACCGGGGCGCCCCTAGGCTACGTAATCACCATCATTATCACTAATTTGCCCACCTTGATGCGAGCTAACCATAATAGCCCTCTATGTTATCACCTCTGGTCTATTAGCCCATGTGCGTAACGTGTGTCTGTCATGTGTGTGGACAGACACACACACACACGGTAATTACAATACTTCATCATCTTTACGGGGAGCTACAAAGCATATAAATAAATTAATTAAATAATTCATATATAAATATTTTAATTATACATATACATATATATAAAACATCCAAATTACCTATAATTTAATTGAGGTTATTAGGTTATTAAGTGCGGGAGAGGGTACAATAGGGGAAGAGGGTTGTAGGAACGTTGAAAGCAGTAACAAGAAATAGGGTGGTCAGTATGGTGAAGAAGTCTTTGCATGACAGTGTGGTAATCCCGACACTAACTTACGGAAGCGAAGCATGGACGTTCGGGAAGAGACACAGACCAAGAGTGAGAGCGGTGGAAATGAGTTACTTGAGAAGTTCGTGCGGAGTTACATGGAGGGATAGACATACGAATGAGGAAGTAAGAAAGAGGTGTGGTGTGGAGGTATATGTGCTGGAAAGTGTGAAAAGGAACAACTTGAGATGGTTCGGCCATATGGAACGTATGTAAAGCGAGAGATTAACTAAGAGGGTGTACGAGAGCGAGGTGGAGGGACAGAGAGGGAGAGGTGCACCGAAGGAGAGGTGGAAGGATGGAGTAGGAAGTATATGAATGAAGGCGGTGTTGGTTGGGAGGGGCGTCGACTGACTAGGGACAAAGGTGCATGGGGCTGGTTCGTTCGTGGCCACCCCTTCGGGGATCACGGCGTCAGGCAAAGATAGATAGGTTACTCTGAAATCAAGATAGATATATCAGCACTGTGGTGTGCGCCACAGACTCTACCATCACTACTATGATGTGTGCGACCACCAAAGCACACCATCATCATCACAAATGTTAACATATAGACATACAGACACTGATCATACTACTGTGGCACCCCTACGGGGGGCCTACATAAAAACACATGGACGATGGAAAATAAATAAAAATGGGAAGAAAAGAAAACTGCCAAGAAAATACAGGGGGCTGTGAGAAATGTGAGAAACAAATATCTAACATCAGCGGGAACAAGGCAATCGGAGATGGCAGACTCCGCCCCTGCCGTGCTGTCTGAGACGGACACAAATGTTTGGGGTCTTTAAGACAATCATTTCTATCATCACCCTCATCACTACTATCACCATCATCGCTACTACTACCCCCATCTATCATCACCATCACTACTACTACCATCATCTCAACTATACCATCACCACTTCCAAATTCACCATCACTACTACTATCACTAGTATCACTACTACTACCACAAGCATCACCACCACCACATTACTATTACCATAATCACAATCATCTTTAATACATTGATGTGTGTGGGCTGCACACATGCAGATCCTCACTACAGATTCAACCATCATCGTCACTGCTGTGAATCACAGCATCACTTATATAGTTACCATTATTACTACTACTATCACAATCATTCCTACTGCTATCACCATCACCACTAGTCATTATCACCACTTCACTATCACCATCATCATTACTACTGTTAACATCATCACTACTACTGTCACCATTGTTACTACCATCACCATCACTACTGGCAACATTAGCACTACTACTATTACTCACTATCATCACTACTACTGTCACCATTGTTACTACCATCACCATCACTACTGGCAACATTAGCACTACAACTATCATCACTAATATTATAACCATCATCACTACTACTATCAACATCCTCACTATTACCATTATCACCAGTACTATCACCACCATCACTACCATCATGAGTATTGCAATCCCCAACGTCACCAGTACTGTCATCAACATCACTACAACTATGCCTATCAATACTACAACAAACACAACCACCATCATTACTACTATCACCATCATCCCTACTTACAGTATATCATCACTACTACTATAGGTGTCACTATCAAAGTTATTTTCACAATTTCCACCACTATGATTAGCCAACCGTAATAACCTTTATGAAAACCATCATGTTACTATAATCACCATAACTATCACTACTACATTCAGACACACTATCATCCTTACTACAGATCATCACCACCATGACAAATACTATCACAATTAACAACACCAGCACCAGCATTATCACACAATCATAATTGCTGCCACAGAATAATGTGTGTGCCCTGCACGGGCACACGCACGCACAAATGACACAGTAACTGCGTTTTTCTTTACCACCACTGATAAGCCATTGGGCTTTTGGCAGAAAATGCCAAAAATTATCAGTGATATCCGAGACATGTTTACATACAGTATTCTCATCATCCACCATATTACTGCTTCATATTCATCAGCCAACTTAAAATAGCCCTATAAATATTGAATTATCACTAGAACAATACACTATACCATGTAGGAAGTCTTCTGGAGAAATATGGCAAATTTAGAAAATAATGCAAGATAAACTAAAGCACAAATGTATGCTAGAATTGCATTGACAAATCGCTAGATAGTCACCAGATACTAAAAACGTGTATGTCACTAGAAAACATATGTTGAAGTATCTAGAATAATCTTTAACAATCGGAACATCTCTACAATTCCTTAACATTTCTGTAAGCGTTCTTAGAATGACACTATTAAACCATGAAACAAAATTCCTATTGCAAAAATGTGAGTCTTACCTTTTCGGGCACTGAAGTCGGAGTGAAGAAATGTCATAATGTGTAGTATCAAATCACTTCTGTCTTGATGTGGAAATCTAAATGAAGCTCCAAAAGAAGACAAGAGTGTTATTTTTAAGCATGCCGATGCTCAATGCATACGTATGCAAATACGAAATAAAAGTTCAGTCATAGCTATTCACCATCTATCCTACCTAAAATCGACAGTTATATTTTATCAAATATTAAATACAAGGTAATCGGTAAGAAAATGCTTATCTAATTCCTGCTATAGAATCTCTCTCTCTTTCTCTCTCTATCTCTCTCTCTCTCTCTGAAAATGGTGTCTGGGTTCTTAAGGGATACCAACAGATTTTTAATTTACTTTTATAATTATTATTTGTATTGCTTCTACATTAGCACACATCTATTATTAACGTTAATCTTTAGTGCAAGTTAATCAGAATCAATTAGATTAATAGTGTAACTGAATAGTTAGGGTCATAGGATTTATCCTGAATAATGTTGGCAGGCCTGAACTGTAATAAGTGTGGTGTTCCAGTAGTTGCAGAAGAGTTGGTAAAAAGCTATATATGGAGATCCATACTAATCTCAGCCTAATGTCAGAAAGGAATAAGGGTTAAACGAGACTCAAACTATGCAAGTATGTAGTTCGGGGGAGGAAAGGTGATAGTTTAGCAGTCGACACAGGGAAATCAGCTTTAGAACACCATGAATAGAGACGCATTTAGTATCAAAGTTTAAACACGGTTACCAGCTACTGTAAATATACCAATAACTCATGAGGGAAATGCTTTACCACAAATGTTTACCTCGATGTTAATTAATTGTTCAATATATATATATATATATATATATATATATATATATATATATATATATACAGTATATCCGACTTGAGATATGTCTACCATTTGCTTACTGCTGCTTATTACAGTGATATAATATTATAAATTATGTTATCATATCTGTTATATATATATACAGTATATATATATAACTCATATATGTATATATATATATATATATATATATATATATATATATATATATATATATATGCAGGTATATATATATATATATATAAATGTATATATACAGTATATATATATACATTATACAGTATATATATACAGTATATATATATATATATATATTATATATATATATTATATATATATATATATGTGTGTGTGTGTGTGATTTTACAGTATTAAGTTATGCACGAAATATATACTGTAGGCCTATGCAGTTTGCTATATTTAGTAACCCACTTCCTTGATAATATTTTCCAATAGGTGTTATACACCGAGACACCATAAAATACAATAATTCATTACTAGATTTTACTGTTTTATAATACTACCAAATAGCAAACATGGCATATTGTTATGCTGTCAAATGTAAAGCGAGTAGCTATTGTATTTTTGTGTATAATTTCTACATGATAATACATGTATAACCAAACATATATTAAGCCTCTGAGAATCGATGACACTCTTCCTTTTTGCTTTATGGCTATTATTAGACGATTTAATTCAGATTAGGACATTATTTCAAATTGGTCCTTCCTAAGCTGTAATTATTTGTCTAATTATAGCCAGGATAAACAATCAAAATGTGTCAAAACCGTCAGAGGGTAAATTAATGAAGGTAAACACGATACCATTACTTATGAAATTGATAATGGTGTGTGTGTGTGTGTCAACCTCCTGTCTGGCATTGGGGTGGGGTTTAAGTGTGCTTGGGGGGGTGGTAGTTTGTTCTCTTCATGGGTGGGGCGGGTAAGGAAGGGGTGACGGACTGGCACCACCCCGTCCCTTCTGCCTGGGTTATGAGTAGTAAGGGGGACTGGGCAGGGCCCACCCCGTTCCTACCTTCTGGGGTAGTAGGAGTAGGGGGTAAACCCTATGCAAGGACTTTCACTTTAGTGTACAATCTCTGAAAATATTTTTAGAGAGAATATTATTTTTTCAATTCAATCTTAACTAGCCTAGTTTTTAGGGTGATTTTAGCTCTGTTATATGTCTACATCTCATGTAGATAGCCTAGTTATAGAGGCTCTAAATCCCGTTTCGTGTCTCCACCATACAAGACCAATTCACTTTAGTGTACAATCTCTGAAAATATTTTTAGAGAGAATATTATTTTGTCAATTCAATCTTAACTAGCCTAGTTTTTAGGGTGATTTTAGCTCTGTTATATGTCTACATCTCATGTAGATAGCCTAGTTATAGAGGCTCTAAATCCCGTTTCGTGTCTCCACCATACAAGACCAATTCACTTTAGTGTACAATCTCTGAAAATATTTTTAGAGAGAATATTATTTTTTTCAATTCAATCTTAACTAGCCTAGTTTTTAGGGTGATTTTAGCTCTGTTATATGTCTACGTCTCGTGTAGATAGCCTAGTTATAGAGGCTCTAAATCCCGTTTCGTGTCTCCACCATACAAGACCAATTCACTTTAGTGTACAATCTCTGAAAATATTTTTAGAGAGAATATTATTTTTTCAATTCAATCTTAACTAGCCTAGTTTTTAGGGTGATTTTAGCTCTGTTATATGTCTACATCTCATGTAGATAGCCTAGTTATAGAGGCTCTAAATCCCGTTTCGTGTCTCCACCATACAAGACCAATTCACTTTAGTGTACAATCTCTGAAAATATTTTTAGAGAGAATATTATTTTGTCAATTCAATCTTAACTAGCCTAGTTTTTAGGGACATTTTAGCTCTGTTATATGTCTACATCTCATGTAGATAGCCTAGTTATAGAGGCTCTAAATCCCGTTTCGTGTCTCCACCATACAAGACCAATTCACTTTAGTGTACAATCTCTGAAAATATTTTTAGAGAGAATATTATTTTGTCAATTCAATCTTAACTAGCCTAGTTTTTAGGGACATTTTAGCTCTGTTATTTGTCTACATCTCATGTAGATAGCCTAGTTATAGAGGCTCTAAATCCCGTTTCGTGTCTCCACCATACAAGACCAATTCACTTTAGTGTACAATCTCTGAAAATATTTTTAGAGAGAATATTATTTTGTCAATTCAATCTTAACTAGCCTAGTTTTTAGGGACATTTTAGCTCTGTTATTTGTCTACGTCTCATGTAGATAGCCTAGTTATAGAGGCTCTAAATCCCGTTTCGTGTCTCCACCATACAAGACCAATTCACTTTAGTGTACAATCTCTGAAAATATTTTTAGAGAGAATATTATTTTGTCAATTCAATCTTAACTAGCCTAGTTTTTAGGGACATTTTAGCTCTGTTATATGTCTACGTCTCATGTAGATAGCCTAGTTATAGAGGCTCTAAATCCCGTTTCGTGTCTCCACCATACAAGACCAATTCACTTTAGTGTACAATCTCTGAAAATATTTTTAGAGAGAATATTATTTTGTCAATTCAATCTTAACTAGCCTAGTTTTTAGGGACATTTTAGCTCTGTTATTTGTCTACGTCTCATGTAGATAGCCTAGTTATAGAGGCTCTAAATCCCGTTTCGTGTCTCCACCATACAAGACCAATTCACTTTAGTGTACAATCTCTGAAAATATTTTTAGAGAGAATATTATTTTGTCAATTCAATCTTAACTAGCCTAGTTTTTAGGGACATTTTAGCTCTGTTATATGTCTACATCTCATGTAGATAGCCTAGTTATAGAGGCTCTAAATCCCGTTTCGTGTCTCCACCATACAAGACCAATTCACTTTAGTGTACAATCTCTGAAAATATTTTTAGAGAGAATATTATTTTGTCAATTCAATCTTAACTAGCCTAGTTTTTAGGGACATTTTAGCTCTGTTATATGTCTACATCTCGTGTAGATAGCCTAGTTATAGAGGCTCTAAATCCCGTTTCGTGTCTCCACCATACAAGACCAATTCACTTTAGTGTACAATCTCTGAAAATATTTTTAGAGAGAATATTATTTTGTCAATTCAATCTTAACTAGCCTAGTTTTTAGGGACATTTTAGCTCTGTTATATGTCTACATCTCGTGTAGATAGCCTAGTTATAGAGGCTCTAAATCCCGTTTCGTGTCTCCACCATACAAGACCAATTCACTTTAGTGTACAATCTCTGAAAATATTTTTAGAGAGAATATTATTTTGTCAATTCAATCTTAACTAGCCTAGTTTTTAGGGATTTTAGCTCTGTTATATGTCTACATCTCATGTAGATAGCCTAGTTATAGAGGCTCTAAATCCCGTTTCGTGTCTCCACCATACAAGACCAATTCACTTTAGTGTACAATCTCTGAAAATATTTTTAGAGAGAATATTATTTTGTCAATTCAATCTTAACTAGCCTAGTTTTTAGGGACATTTTAGCTCTGTTATATGTCTACATCTCATGTAGATAGCCTAGTTATAGAGGCTCTAAATCCCGTTTCGTGTCTCCACCATACAAGACCAATTCACTTTAGTGTACAATCTCTGAAAATATTTTTAGAGAGAATATTATTTTGTCAATTCAATCTTAACTAGCCTAGTTTTTAGGGACATTTTAGCTCTGTTATATGTCTACATCTCATGTAGATAGCCTAGTTATAGAGGCTCTAAATCCCGTTTCGTGTCTCCACCATACAAGACCAATTCACTTTAGTGTACAATCTCTGAAAATATTTTTAGAGAGAATATTATTTTGTCAATTCAATCTTAACTAGCCTAGTTTTTAGGGACATTTTAGCTCTGTTATATGTCTACGTCTCATGTAGATAGCCTAGTTATAGAGGCTCTAAATCCCGTTTCGTGTCTCCACCATACAAGACCAATTCACTTTAGTGTACAATCTAGAGAGAATATTATTTTGTCAATTCAATCTTAACTAGCCTAGTTTTTAGGGACATTTTAGCTCTGTTATTTGTCTACGTCTCATGTAGATAGCCTAGTTATAGAGGCTCTAAATCCCGTTTCGTGTCTCCACCATACAAGACCAATTCACTTTAGTGTACAATCTCTGAAAATATTTTTAGAGAGAATATTATTTTGTCAATTCAATCTTAACTAGCCTAGTTTTTAGGGACATTTTAGCTCTGTTATATGTCTACGTCTCATGTAGATAGCCTAGTTATAGAGGCTCTAAATCCCGTTTCGTGTCTCCACCATACAAGACCAATTCACTTTAGTGTACAATCTCTGAAAATATTTTTAGAGAGAATATTATTTTGTCAATTCAATCTTAACTAGCCTAGTTTTTAGGGACATTTTAGCTCTGTTATATGTCTACATCTCATGTAGATAGCCTAGTTATAGAGGCTCTAAATCCCGTTTCGTGTCTCCACCATACAAGACCAATTCACTTTAGTGTACAATCTCTGAAAATATTTTTAGAGAGAATATTATTTTGTCAATTCAATCTTAACTAGCCTAGTTTTTAGGGTGATTTTAGCTCTGTTATATGTCTATATCTCATGTAGATAGCCTAGTTATAGAGGCTCTAAATCCCGTTTCGTGTCTCCACCATACAAGACCAATTCACTTTAGTGTACAATCTCTGAAAATATTTTTAGAGAGAATATTATTTTGTCAATTCAATCTTAACTAGCCTAGTTTTTAGGGACATTTTAGCTCTGTTAGATAGCCTAGTTATAGAGGCTCTAAATCCCGTTTCGTGTCTCCACCATACAAGACCAATTCACTTTAGTGTACAATCTCTGAAAATATTTTTAGAGAGAATATTATTTTGTCAATTCAATCTTAACTAGCCTAGTTTTTAGGGACATTTTAGCTCTGTTATATGTCTACATCTCATGTAGATAGCCTAGTTATAGAGGCTCTAAATCCCGTTTCGTGTCTCCACCATACAAGACCAATTCACTTTAGTGTACAATCTCTGAAAATATTTTTAGAGAGAATATTATTTTGTCAATTCAATCTTAACTAGCCTAGTTTTTAGGGACATTTTAGCTCTGTTATATGTCTACATCTCATGTAGATAGCCTAGTTATAGAGGCTCTAAATCCCGTTTCGTGTCTCCACCATACAAGACCAATTCACTTTAGTGTACAATCTCTGAAAATATTTTTAGAGAGAATATTATTTTGTCAATTCAATCTTAACTAGCCTAGTTTTTAGGGACATTTTAGCTCTGTTATATGTCTACATCTCATGTAGATAGCCTAGTTATAGAGGCTCTAAATCCCGTTTCGTGTCTCCACCATACAAGACCAATTCACTTTAGTGTACAATCTCTGAAAATATTTTTAGAGAGAATATTATTTTGTCAATTCAATCTTAACTAGCCTAGTTTTTAGGGACATTTTAGCTCTGTTATATGTCTACGTCTCGTGTAGATAGCCTAGTTATAGAGGCTCTAAATCCCGTTTCGTGTCTCCACCATACAAGACCAATTCACTTTAGTGTACAATCTCTGAAAATATTTTTAGAGAGAATATTATTTTGTCAATTCAATCTTAACTAGCCTAGTTTTTAGGGACATTTTAGCTCTGTTATTTGTCTACGTCTCATGTAGATAGCCTAGTTATAGAGGCTCTAAATCCCGTTTCGTGTCTCCACCATACAAGACCAATTCACTTTAGTGTACAATCTCTGAAAATATTTTTAGAGAGAATATTATTTTTCAATTCAATCTTAACTAGCCTAGTTTTTAGGGTGATTTTAGCTCTGTTATATGTCTACATCTCATGTAGATAGCCTAGTTATAGAGGCTCTAAATCCCGTTTCGTGTCTCCACCATACAAGACCAATTCACTTTAGTGTACAATCTCTGAAAATATTTTTAGAGAGAATATTATTTTGTCAATTCAATCTTAACTAGCCTAGTTTTTAGGGACATTTTAGCTCTGTTATATGTCTACATCTCATGTAGATAGCCTAGTTATAGAGGCTCTAAATCCCGTTTCGTGTCTCCACCATACAAGACCAATTCACTTTAGTGTACAATCTCTGAAAATATTTTTAGAGAGAATATTATTTTTTCAATTCAATCTTAACTAGCCTAGTTTTTAGGGACATTTTAGCTCTGTTATATGTCTACATCTCATGTAGATAGCCTAGTTATAGAGGCTCTAAATCCCGTTTCGTGTCTCCACCATACAAGACCAATTCACTTTAGTGTACAATCTCTGAAAATATTTTTAGAGAGAATATTATTTTGTCAATTCAATCTTAACTAGCCTAGTTTTTAGGGACATTTTAGCTCTGTTATATGTCTACATCTCATGTAGATAGCCTAGTTATAGAGGCTCTAAATCCCGTTTCGTGTCTCCACCATACAAGACCAATTCACTTTAGTGTACAATCTCTGAAAATATTTTTAGAGAGAATATTATTTTGTCAATTCAATCTTAACTAGCCTAGTTTTTAGGGACATTTTAGCTCTGTTATATGTCTACATCTCATGTAGATAGCCTAGTTATAGAGGCTCTAAATCCCGTTTCGTGTCTCCACCATACAAGACCAATTCACTTTAGTGTACAATCTCTGAAAATATTTTTAGAGAGAATTTTTTGTCAATTCAATCTTAACTAGCCTAGTTTTTAGGGACATTTTAGCTCTGTTATTTGTCTACGTCTCATGTAGATAGCCTAGTTATAGAGGCTCTAAATCCCGTTTCGTGTCTCCACCATACAAGACCAATTCACTTTAGTGTACAATCTCTGAAAATATTTTTAGAGAGAATATTATTTTGTCAATTCAATCTTAACTAGCCTAGTTTTTAGGGACATTTTAGCTCTGTTATTTGTCTACGTCTCATGTAGATAGCCTAGTTATAGAGGCTCTAAATCCCGTTTCGTGTCTCCACCATACAAGACCAATTCACTTTAGTGTACAATCTCTGAAAATATTTTTAGAGAGAATATTATTTTGTCAATTCAATCTTAACTAGCCTAGTTTTTAGGGACATTTTAGCTCTGTTATATGTCTACATCTCATGTAGATAGCCTAGTTATAGAGGCTCTAAATCCCGTTTCGTGTCTCCACCATACAAGACCAATTCACTTTAGTGTACAATCTCTGAAAATATTTTTAGAGAGAATATTATTTTGTCAATTCAATCTTAACTAGCCTAGTTTTTAGGGTGATTTTAGCTCTGTTATATGTCTACATCTCATGTAGATAGCCTAGTTATAGAGGCTCTAAATCCCGTTTCGTGTCTCCACCATACAAGACCAATTCACTTTAGTGTACAATCTCTGAAAATATTTTTAGAGAGAATATTATTTTCAATTCAATCTTAACTAGCCTAGTTTTTAGGGACATTTTAGCTCTGTTATATGTCTACGTCTCATGTAGATAGCCTAGTTATAGAGGCTCTAAATCCCGTTTCGTGTCTCCACCATACAAGACCAATTCACTTTAGTGTACAATCTCTGAAAATATTTTTAGAGAGAATATTATTTTGTCAATTCAATCTTAACTAGCCTAGTTTTTAGGGACATTTTAGCTCTGTTATATGTCTACATCTCATGTAGATAGCCTAGTTATAGAGGCTCTAAATCCCGTTTCGTGTCTCCACCATACAAGACCAATTCACTTTAGTGTACAATCTCTGAAAATATTTTTAGAGAGAATATTATTTTGTCAATTCAATCTTAACTAGCCTAGTTTTTAGGGACATTTTAGCTCTGTTATATGTCTACATCTCATGTAGATAGCCTAGTTATAGAGGCTCTAAATCCCGTTTCGTGTCTCCACCATACAAGACCAATTCACTTTAGTGTACAATCTCTGAAAATATTTTTAGAGAGAATATTATTTTGTCAATTCAATCTTAACTAGCCTAGTTTTTAGGGACATTTTAGCTCTGTTATATGTCTACATCTCATGTAGATAGCCTAGTTATAGAGGCTCTAAATCCCGTTTCGTGTCTCCACCATACAAGACCAATTCACTTTAGTGTACAATCTCTGAAAATATTTTTAGAGAGAATATTATTTTGTCAATTCAATCTTAACTAGCCTAGTTTTTAGGGACATTTTAGCTCTGTTATATGTCTACGTCTCATGTAGATAGCCTAGTTATAGAGGCTCTAAATCCCGTTTCGTGTCTCCACCATACAAGACCAATTCACTTTAGTGTACAATCTCTGAAAATATTTTTAGAGAGAATATTATTTTGTCAATTCAATCTTAACTAGCCTAGTTTTTAGGGACATTTTAGCTCTGTTATATGTCTACGTCTCATGTAGATAGCCTAGTTATAGAGGCTCTAAATCCCGTTTCGTGTCTCCACCATACAAGACCAATTCACTTTAGTGTACAATCTCTGAAAATATTTTTAGAGAGAATATTATTTTGTCAATTCAATCTTAACTAGCCTAGTTTTTAGGGACATTTTAGCTCTGTTATATGTCTACATCTCATGTAGATAGCCTAGTTATAGAGGCTCTAAATCCCGTTTCGTGTCTCCACCATACAAGACCAATTCACTTTAGTGTACAATCTCTGAAAATATTTTTAGAGAGAATATTATTTTGTCAATTCAATCTTAACTAGCCTAGTTTTTAGGGACATTTTAGCTCTGTTATATGTCTACATCTCATGTAGATAGCCTAGTTATAGAGGCTCTAAATCCCGTTTCGTGTCTCCACCATACAAGACCAATTCACTTTAGTGTACAATCTCTGAAAATATTTTTAGAGAGAATATTATTTTGTCAATTCAATCTTAACTAGCCTAGTTTTTAGGGACATTTTAGCTCTGTTATATGTCTACATCTCATGTAGATAGCCTAGTTATAGAGGCTCTAAATCCCGTTTCGTGTCTCCACCATACAAGACCAATTCACTTTAGTGTACAATCTCTGAAAATATTTTTAGAGAGAATATTATTTTGTCAATTCAATCTTAACTAGCCTAGTTTTTAGGGACATTTTAGCTCTGTTATATGTCTACATCTCATGTAGATAGCCTAGTTATAGAGGCTCTAAATCCCGTTTCGTGTCTCCACCATACAAGACCAATTCACTTTAGTGTACAATCTCTGAAAATATTTTTAGAGAGAATATTATTTTGTCAATTCAATCTTAACTAGCCTAGTTTTTAGGGACATTTTAGCTCTGTTATATGTCTACATCTCATGTAGATAGCCTAGTTATAGAGGCTCTAAATCCCGTTTCGTGTCTCCACCATACAAGACCAATTCACTTTAGTGTACAATCTCTGAAAATATTTTTAGAGAGAATATTATTTTGTCAATTCAATCTTAACTAGCCTAGTTTTTAGGGACATTTTAGCTCTGTTATATGTCTACATCTCATGTAGATAGCCTAGTTATAGAGGCTCTAAATCCCGTTTCGTGTCTCCACCATACAAGACCAATTCACTTTAGTGTACAATCTCTGAAAATATTTTTAGAGAGAATATTATTTTGTCAATTCAATCTTAACTAGCCTAGTTTTTAGGGACATTTTAGCTCTGTTATATGTCTACATCTCATGTAGATAGCCTAGTTATAGAGGCTCTAAATCCCGTTTCGTGTCTCCACCATACAAGACCAATTCACTTTAGTGTACAATCTCTGAAAATATTTTTAGAGAGAATATTATTTTGTCAATTCAATCTTAACTAGCCTAGTTTTTAGGGACATTTTAGCTCTGTTATATGTCTACGTCTCATGTAGATAGCCTAGTTATAGAGGCTCTAAATCCCGTTTCGTGTCTCCACCATACAAGACCAATTCACTTTAGTGTACAATCTCTGAAAATATTTTTAGAGAGAATATTATTTTGTCAATTCAATCTTAACTAGCCTAGTTTTTAGGGACATTTTAGCTCTGTTATTTGTCTACGTCTCATGTAGATAGCCTAGTTATAGAGGCTCTAAATCCCGTTTCGTGTCTCCACCATACAAGACCAATTCACTTTAGTGTACAATCTCTGAAAATATTTTTAGAGAGAATATTATTTTGTCAATTCAATCTTAACTAGCCTAGTTTTTAGGGACATTTTAGCTCTGTTATATGTCTACATCTCATGTAGATAGCCTAGTTATAGAGGCTCTAAATCCCGTTTCGTGTCTCCACCATACAAGACCAATTCACTTTAGTGTACAATCTCTGAAAATATTTTTAGAGAGAATATTATTTTGTCAATTCAATCTTAACTAGCCTAGTTTTTAGGGACATTTTAGCTCTGTTATATGTCTACATCTCATGTAGATAGCCTAGTTATAGAGGCTCTAAATCCCGTTTCGTGTCTCCACCATACAAGACCAATTCACTTTAGTGTACAATCTCTGAAAATATTTTTAGAGAGAATATTATTTTGTCAATTCAATCTTAACTAGCCTAGTTTTTAGGGACATTTTAGCTCTGTTATATGTCTACATCTCATGTAGATAGCCTAGTTATAGAGGCTCTAAATCCCGTTTCGTGTCTCCACCATACAAGACCAATTCACTTTAGTGTACAATCTCTGAAAATATTTTTAGAGAGAATATTATTTTGTCAATTCAATCTTAACTAGCCTAGTTTTTAGGGACATTTTAGCTCTGTTATATGTCTACATCTCATGTAGATAGCCTAGTTATAGAGGCTCTAAATCCCGTTTCGTGTCTCCACCATACAAGACCAATTCACTTTAGTGTACAATCTCTGAAAATATTTTTAGAGAGAATATTATTTT
This sequence comes from Paralithodes platypus, assembly GCA_032716605.1. Lineage (NCBI taxonomy): Eukaryota > Metazoa > Arthropoda > Malacostraca > Decapoda > Lithodidae > Paralithodes > Paralithodes platypus. Next base: position 20,359,667 of record CM064577.1, on the reverse strand, counting down.
GTCAATTCAATCTTAACTAGCCTAGTTTTTAGGGACATTTTAGCTCTGTTATTTGTCTACGTCTCATGTAGATAGCCTAGTTATAGAGGCTCTAAATCCCGTTTCGTGTCTCCACCATACAAGACCAATTCACTTTAGTGTACAATCTCTGAAAATATTTTTAGAGAGAATATTATTTTTTCAATTCAATCTTAACTAGCCTAGTTTTTAGGGACATTTTAGCTCTGTTATATGTCTACGTCTCGTGTAGATAGCCTAGTTATAGAGGCTCTAAATCCCGTTTCGTGTCTCCACCATACAAGACCAATTCACTTTAGTGTACAATCTCTGAAAATATTTTTAGAGAGAATATTATTTTGTCAATTCAATCTTAACTAGCCTAGTTTTTAGGGACATTTTAGCTCTGTTATTTGTCTACGTCTCATGTAGATAGCCTAGTTATAGAGGCTCTAAATCCCGTTTCGTGTCTCCACCATACAAGACCAATTCACTTTAGTGTACAATCTCTGAAAATATTTTTAGAGAGAATATTATTTTGTCAATTCAATCTTAACTAGCCTAGTTTTTAGGGACATTTTAGCTCTGTTATATGTCTACATCTCATGTAGATAGCCTAGTTATAGAGGCTCTAAATCCCGTTTCGTGTCTCCACCATACAAGACCAATTCACTTTAGTGTACAATCTCTGAAAATATTTTTAGAGAGAATATTATTTTGTCAATTCAATCTTAACTAGCCTAGTTTTTAGGGTGATTTTAGCTCTGTTATATGTCTACATCTCATGTAGATAGCCTAGTTATAGAGGCTCTAAATCCCGTTTCGTGTCTCCACCATACAAGACCAATTCACTTTAGTGTACAATCTCTGAAAATATTTTTAGAGAGAATATTATTTTGTCAATTCAATCTTAACTAGCCTAGTTTTTAGGGACATTTTAGCTCTGTTATATGTCTACATCTCATGTAGATAGCCTAGTTATAGAGGCTCTAAATCCCGTTTCGTGTCTCCACCATACAAGACCAATTCACTTTAGTGTACAATCTCTGAAAATATTTTTAGAGAGAATATTATTTTGTCAATTCAATCTTAACTAGCCTAGTTTTTAGGGACATTTTAGCTCTGTTATATGTCTACATCTCATGTAGATAGCCTAGTTATAGAGGCTCTAAATCCCGTTTCGTGTCTCCACCATACAAGACCAATTCACTTTAGTGTACAATCTCTGAAAATATTTTTAGAGAGAATATTATTTTGTCAATTCAATCTTAACTAGCCTAGTTTTTAGGGACATTTTAGCTCTGTTATATGTCTACATCTCATGTAGATAGCCTAGTTATAGAGGCTCTAAATCCCGTTTCGTGTCTCCACCATACAAGACCAATTCACTTTAGTGTACAATCTCTGAAAATATTTTTAGAGAGAATATTATTTTGTCAATTCAATCTTAACTAGCCTAGTTTTTAGGGGCATTTTAGCTCTGTTATATGTCTACGTCTCATGTAGATAGCCTAGTTATAGAGGCTCTAAATCCCGTTTCGTGTCTCCACCATACAAGACCAATTCACTTTAGTGTACAATCTCTGAAAATATTTTTAGAGAGAATATTATTTTGTCAATTCAATCTTAACTAGCCTAGTTTTTAGGGACATTTTAGCTCTGTTATTTGTCTACGTCTCATGTAGATAGCCTAGTTATAGAGGCTCTAAATCCCGTTTCGTGTCTCCACCATACAAGACCAATTCACTTTAGTGTACAATCTCTGAAAATATTTTTAGAGAGAATATTATTTTGTCAATTCAATCTTAACTAGCCTAGTTTTTAGGGACATTTTAGCTCTGTTATATGTCTACATCTCATGTAGATAGCCTAGTTATAGAGGCTCTAAATCCCGTTTCGTGTCTCCACCATACAAGACCAATTCACTTTAGTGTACAATCTCTGAAAATATTTTTAGAGAGAATATTATTTTGTCAATTCAATCTTAACTAGCCTAGTTTTTAGGGACATTTTAGCTCTGTTATATGTCTACATCTCATGTAGATAGCCTAGTTATAGAGGCTCTAAATCCCGTTTCGTGTCTCCACCATACAAGACCAATTCACTTTAGTGTACAATCTCTGAAAATATTTTTAGAGAGAATATTATTTTGTCAATTCAATCTTAACTAGCCTAGTTTTTAGGGACATTTTAGCTCTGTTATATGTCTACGTCTCATGTAGATAGCCTAGTTATAGAGGCTCTAAATCCCGTTTCGTGTCTCCACCATACAAGACCAATTCACTTTAGTGTACAATCTCTGAAAATATTTTTAGAGAGAATATTATTTTGTCAATTCAATCTTAACTAGCCTAGTTTTTAGGGACATTTTAGCTCTGTTATATGTCTACATCTCATGTAGATAGCCTAGTTATAGAGGCTCTAAATCCCGTTTCGTGTCTCCACCATACAAGACCAATTCACTTTAGTGTACAATCTCTGAAAATATTTTTAGAGAGAATATTATTTTGTCAATTCAATCTTAACTAGCCTAGTTTTTAGGGACATTTTAGCTCTGTTATATGTCTACATCTCATGTAGATAGCCTAGTTATAGAGGCTCTAAATCCCGTTTCGTGTCTCCACCATACAAGACCAATTCACTTTAGTGTACAATCTCTGAAAATATTTTTAGAGAGAATATTATTTTTCAATTCAATCTTAACTAGCCTAGTTTTTAGGGACATTTTAGCTCTGTTATATGTCTACATCTCATGTAGATAGCCTAGTTATAGAGGCTCTAAATCCCGTTTCGTGTCTCCACCATACAAGACCAATTCACTTTAGTGTACAATCTCTGAAAATATTTTTAGAGAGAATATTATTTTGTCAATTCAATCTTAACTAGCCTAGTTTTTAGGGACATTTTAGCTCTGTTATATGTCTACGTCTCATGTAGATAGCCTAGTTATAGAGGCTCTAAATCCCGTTTCGTGTCTCCACCATACAAGACCAATTCACTTTAGTGTACAATCTCTGAAAATATTTTTAGAGAGAATATTATTTTGTCAATTCAATCTTAACTAGCCTAGTTTTTAGGGACATTTTAGCTCTGTTATTTGTCTACGTCTCATGTAGATAGCCTAGTTATAGAGGCTCTAAATCCCGTTTCGTGTCTCCACCATACAAGACCAATTCACTTTAGTGTACAATCTCTGAAAATATTTTTAGAGAGAATATTATTTTGTCAATTCAATCTTAACTAGCCTAGTTTTTAGGGACATTTTAGCTCTGTTATTTGTCTACGTCTCATGTAGATAGCCTAGTTATAGAGGCTCTAAATCCCGTTTCGTGTCTCCACCATACAAGACCAATTCACTTTAGTGTACAATCTCTGAAAATATTTTTAGAGAGAATATTATTTTGTCAATTCAATCTTAACTAGCCTAGTTTTTAGGGACATTTTAGCTCTGTTATATGTCTACATCTCATGTAGATAGCCTAGTTATAGAGGCTCTAAATCCCGTTTCGTGTCTCCACCATACAAGACCAATTCACTTTAGTGTACAATCTCTGAAAATATTTTTAGAGAGAATATTATTTTGTCAATTCAATCTTAACTAGCCTAGTTTTTAGGGACATTTTAGCTCTGTTATATGTCTACATCTCATGTAGATAGCCTAGTTATAGAGGCTCTAAATCCCGTTTCGTGTCTCCACCATACAAGACCAATTCACTTTAGTGTACAATCTCTGAAAATATTTTTAGAGAGAATATTATTTTGTCAATTCAATCTTAACTAGCCTAGTTTTTAGGGACATTTTAGCTCTGTTATATGTCTACATCTCATGTAGATAGCCTAGTTATAGAGGCTCTAAATCCCGTTTCGTGTCTCCACCATACAAGACCAATTCACTTTAGTGTACAATCTCTGAAAATATTTTTAGAGAGAATATTATTTTGTCAATTCAATCTTAACTAGCCTAGTTTTTAGGGACATTTTAGCTCTGTTATTTGTCTACGTCTCATGTAGATAGCCTAGTTATAGAGGCTCTAAATCCCGTTTCGTGTCTCCACCATACAAGACCAATTCACTTTAGTGTACAATCTCTGAAAATATTTTTAGAGAGAATATTATTTTGTCAATTCAATCTTAACTAGCCTAGTTTTTAGGGACATTTTAGCTCTGTTATATGTCTACGTCTCATGTAGATAGCCTAGTTATAGAGGCTCTAAATCCCGTTTCGTGTCTCCACCATACAAGACCAATTCACTTTAGTGTACAATCTCTGAAAATATTTTTAGAGAGAATATTATTTTGTCAATTCAATCTTAACTAGCCTAGTTTTTAGGGACATTTTAGCTCTGTTATATGTCTACATCTCATGTAGATAGCCTAGTTATAGAGGCTCTAAATCCCGTTTCGTGTCTCCACCATACAAGACCAATTCACTTTAGTGTACAATCTCTGAAAATATTTTTAGAGAGAATATTATTTTGTCAATTCAATCTTAACTAGCCTAGTTTTTAGGGACATTTTAGCTCTGTTATTTGTCTACGTCTCATGTAGATAGCCTAGTTATAGAGGCTCTAAATCCCGTTTCGTGTCTCCACCATACAAGACCAATTCACTTTAGTGTACAATCTCTGAAAATATTTTTAGAGAGAATATTATTTTGTCAATTCAATCTTAACTAGCCTAGTTTTTAGGGACATTTTAGCTCTGTTATATGTCTACATCTCATGTAGATAGCCTAGTTATAGAGGCTCTAAATCCCGTTTCGTGTCTCCACCATACAAGACCAATTCACTTTAGTGTACAATCTCTGAAAATATTTTTAGAGAGAATATTATTTTGTCAATTCAATCTTAACTAGCCTAGTTTTTAGGGACATTTTAGCTCTGTTATATGTCTACATCTCATGTAGATAGCCTAGTTATAGAGGCTCTAAATCCCGTTTCGTGTCTCCACCATACAAGACCAATTCACTTTAGTGTACAATCTCTGAAAATATTTTTAGAGAGAATATTATTTTGTCAATTCAATCTTAACTAGCCTAGTTTTTAGGGACATTTTAGCTCTGTTATATGTCTACATCTCATGTAGATAGCCTAGTTATAGAGGCTCTAAATCCCGTTTCGTGTCTCCACCATACAAGACCAATTCACTTTAGTGTACAATCTCTGAAAATATTTTTAGAGAGAATATTATTTTGTCAATTCAATCTTAACTAGCCTAGTTTTTAGGGACATTTTAGCTCTGTTATATGTCTACATCTCATGTAGATAGCCTAGTTATAGAGGCTCTAAATCCCGTTTCGTGTCTCCACCATACAAGACCAATTCACTTTAGTGTACAATCTCTGAAAATATTTTTAGAGAGAATATTATTTTGTCAATTCAATCTTAACTAGCCTAGTTTTTAGGGACATTTTAGCTCTGTTATATGTCTACATCTCATGTAGATAGCCTAGTTATAGAGGCTCTAAATCCCGTTTCGTGTCTCCACCATACAAGACCAATTCACTTTAGTGTACAATCTCTGAAAATATTTTTAGAGAGAATATTATTTTGTCAATTCAATCTTAACTAGCCTAGTTTTTAGGGACATTTTAGCTCTGTTATATGTCTACATCTCATGTAGATAGCCTAGTTATAGAGGCTCTAAATCCCGTTTCGTGTCTCCACCATACAAGACCAATTCACTTTAGTGTACAATCTCTGAAAATATTTTTAGAGAGAATATTATTTTGTCAATTCAATCTTAACTAGCCTAGTTTTTAGGGACATTTTAGCTCTGTTATGTCTACATCTCATGTAGATAGCCTAGTTATAGAGGCTCTAAATCCCGTTTCGTGTCTCCACCATACAAGACCAATTCACTTTAGTGTACAATCTCTGAAAATATTTTTAGAGAGAATATTATTTTGTCAATTCAATCTTAACTAGCCTAGTTTTTAGGGACATTTTAGCTCTGTTATATGTCTACGTCTCATGTAGATAGCCTAGTTATAGAGGCTCTAAATCCCGTTTCGTGTCTCCACCATACAAGACCAATTCACTTTAGTGTACAATCTCTGAAAATATTTTTAGAGAGAATATTATTTTGTCAATTCAATCTTAACTAGCCTAGTTTTTAGGGACATTTTAGCTCTGTTATTTGTCTACGTCTCATGTAGATAGCCTAGTTATAGAGGCTCTAAATCCCGTTTCGTGTCTCCACCATACAAGACCAATTCACTTTAGTGTACAATCTCTGAAAATATTTTTAGAGAGAATATTATTTTGTCAATTCAATCTTAACTAGCCTAGTTTTTAGGGACATTTTAGCTCTGTTATATGTCTACGTCTCATGTAGATAGCCTAGTTATAGAGGCTCTAAATCCCGTTTCGTGTCTCCACCATACAAGACCAATTCACTTTAGTGTACAATCTCTGAAAATATTTTTAGAGAGAATATTATTTTGTCAATTCAATCTTAACTAGCCTAGTTTTTAGGGTGATTTTAGCTCTGTTATATGTCTACATCTCATGTAGATAGCCTAGTTATAGAGGCTCTAAATCCCGTTTCGTGTCTCCACCATACAAGACCAATTCACTTTAGTGTACAATCTCTGAAAATATTTTTAGAGAGAATATTATTTTGTCAATTCAATCTTAACTAGCCTAGTTTTTAGGGACATTTTAGCTCTGTTATATGTCTACATCTCATGTAGATAGCCTAGTTATAGAGGCTCTAAATCCCGTTTCGTGTCTCCACCATACAAGACCAATTCACTTTAGTGTACAATCTCTGAAAATATTTTTAGAGAGAATATTATTTTGTCAATTCAATCTTAACTAGCCTAGTTTTTAGGGACATTTTAGCTCTGTTATATGTCTACATCTCATGTAGATAGCCTAGTTATAGAGGCTCTAAATCCCGTTTCGTGTCTCCACCATACAAGACCAATTCACTTTAGTGTACAATCTCTGAAAATATTTTTAGAGAGAATATTATTTTGTCAATTCAATCTTAACTAGCCTAGTTTTTAGGGACATTTTAGCTCTGTTATATGTCTACATCTCATGTAGATAGCCTAGTTATAGAGGCTCTAAATCCCGTTTCGTGTCTCCACCATACAAGACCAATTCACTTTAGTGTACAATCTCTGAAAATATTTTTAGAGAGAATATTATTTTGTCAATTCAATCTTAACTAGCCTAGTTTTTAGGGACATTTTAGCTCTGTTATATGTCTACATCTCATGTAGATAGCCTAGTTATAGAGGCTCTAAATCCCGTTTCGTGTCTCCACCATACAAGACCAATTCACTTTAGTGTACAATCTCTGAAAATATTTTTAGAGAGAATATTATTTTGTCAATTCAATCTTAACTAGCCTAGTTTTTAGGGACATTTTAGCTCTGTTATATGTCTACGTCTCATGTAGATAGCCTAGTTATAGAGGCTCTAAATCCCGTTTCGTGTCTCCACCATACAAGACCAATTCACTTTAGTGTACAATCTCTGAAAATATTTTTAGAGAGAATATTATTTTTCAATTCAATCTTAACTAGCCTAGTTTTTAGGGACATTTTAGCTCTGTTATATGTCTACGTCTCGTGTAGATAGCCTAGTTATAGAGGCTCTAAATCCCGTTTCGTGTCTCCACCATACAAGACCAATTCACTTTAGTGTACAATCTCTGAAAATATTTTTAGAGAGAATATTATTTTGTCAATTCAATCTTAACTAGCCTAGTTTTTAGGGACATTTTAGCTCTGTTATTTGTCTACGTCTCATGTAGATAGCCTAGTTATAGAGGCTCTAAATCCCGTTTCGTGTCTCCACCATACAAGACCAATTCACTTTAGTGTACAATCTCTGAAAATATTTTTAGAGAGAATATTATTTTGTCAATTCAATCTTAACTAGCCTAGTTTTTAGGGACATTTTAGCTCTGTTATATGTCTACATCTCATGTAGATAGCCTAGTTATAGAGGCTCTAAATCCCGTTTCGTGTCTCCACCATACAAGACCAATTCACTTTAGTGTACAATCTCTGAAAATATTTTTAGAGAGAATATTATTTTGTCAATTCAATCTTAACTAGCCTAGTTTTTAGGGACATTTTAGCTCTGTTATATGTCTACATCTCATGTAGATAGCCTAGTTATAGAGGCTCTAAATCCCGTTTCGTGTCTCCACCATACAAGACCAATTCACTTTAGTGTACAATCTCTGAAAATATTTTTAGAGAGAATATTATTTTGTCAATTCAATCTTAACTAGCCTAGTTTTTAGGGACATTTTAGCTCTGTTATATGTCTACATCTCATGTAGATAGCCTAGTTATAGAGGCTCTAAATCCCGTTTCGTGTCTCCACCATACAAGACCAATTCACTTTAGTGTACAATCTCTGAAAATATTTTTAGAGAGAATATTATTTTGTCAATTCAATCTTAACTAGCCTAGTTTTTAGGGACATTTTAGCTCTGTTATATGTCTACATCTCGTGTAGATAGCCTAGTTATAGAGGCTCTAAATCCCGTTTCGTGTCTCCACCATACAAGACCAATTCACTTTAGTGTACAATCTCTGAAAATATTTTTAGAGAGAATATTATTTTGTCAATTCAATCTTAACTAGCCTAGTTTTTAGGGACATTTTAGCTCTGTTATATGTCTACATCTCATGTAGATAGCCTAGTTATAGAGGCTCTAAATCCCGTTTCGTGTCTCCACCATACAAGACCAATTCACTTTAGTGTACAATCTCTGAAAATATTTTTAGAGAGAATATTATTTTGTCAATTCAATCTTAACTAGCCTAGTTTTTAGGGACATTTTAGCTCTGTTATGTCTACGTCTCATGTAGATAGCCTAGTTATAGAGGCTCTAAATCCCGTTTCGTGTCTCCACCATACAAGACCAATTCACTTTAGTGTACAATCTCTGAAAATATTTTTAGAGAGAATATTATTTTGTCAATTCAATCTTAACTAGCCTAGTTTTTAGGGACATTTTAGCTCTGTTATATGTCTACGTCTCATGTAGATAGCCTAGTTATAGAGGCTCTAAATCCCGTTTCGTGTCTCCACCATACAAGACCAATTCACTTTAGTGTACAATCTCTGAAAATATTTTTAGAGAGAATATTATTTTGTCAATTCAATCTTAACTAGCCTAGTTTTTAGGGACATTTTAGCTCTGTTATATGTCTACATCTCATGTAGATAGCCTAGTTATAGAGGCTCTAAATCCCGTTTCGTGTCTCCACCATACAAGACCAATTCACTTTAGTGTACAATCTCTGAAAATATTTTTAGAGAGAATATTATTTTTTCAATTCAATCTTAACTAGCCTAGTTTTTAGGGACATTTTAGCTCTGTTATATGTCTACATCTCATGTAGATAGCCTAGTTATAGAGGCTCTAAATCCCGTTTCGTGTCTCCACCATACAAGACCAATTCACTTTAGTGTACAATCTCTGAAAATATTTTTAGAGAGAATATTATTTTGTCAATTCAATCTTAACTAGCCTAGTTTTTAGGGACATTTTAGCTCTGTTATATGTCTACGTCTCATGTAGATAGCCTAGTTATAGAGGCTCTAAATCCCGTTTCGTGTCTCCACCATACAAGACCAATTCACTTTAGTGTACAATCTCTGAAAATATTTTTAGAGAGAATATTATTTTGTCAATTCAATCTTAACTAGCCTAGTTTTTAGGGACATTTTAGCTCTGTTATATGTCTACATCTCATGTAGATAGCCTAGTTATAGAGGCTCTAAATCCCGTTTCGTGTCTCCACCATACAAGACCAATTCACTTTAGTGTACAATCTCTGAAAATATTTTTAGAGAGAATATTATTTTGTCAATTCAATCTTAACTAGCCTAGTTTTTAGGGACATTTTAGCTCTGTTATATGTCTACATCTCATGTAGATAGCCTAGTTATAGAGGCTCTAAATCCCGTTTCGTGTCTCCACCATACAAGACCAATTCACTTTAGTGTACAATCTCTGAAAATATTTTTAGAGAGAATATTATTTTGTCAATTCAATCTTAACTAGCCTAGTTTTTAGGGACATTTTAGCTCTGTTATGTCTACATCTCATGTAGATAGCCTAGTTATAGAGGCTCTAAATCCCGTTTCGTGTCTCCACCATACAAGACCAATTCACTTTAGTGTACAATCTCTGAAAATATTTTTAGAGAGAATATTATTTTGTCAATTCAATCTTAACTAGCCTAGTTTTTAGGGACATTTTAGCTCTGTTATATGTCTACGTCTCATGTAGATAGCCTAGTTATAGAGGCTCTAAATCCCGTTTCGTGTCTCCACCATACAAGACCAATTCACTTTAGTGTACAATCTCTGAAAATATTTTTAGAGAGAATATTATTTTGTCAATTCAATCTTAACTAGCCTAGTTTTTAGGGACATTTTAGCTCTGTTATATGTCTACGTCTCATGTAGATAGCCTAGTTATAGAGGCTCTAAATCCCGTTTCGTGTCTCCACCATACAAGACCAATTCACTTTAGTGTACAATCTCTGAAAATATTTTTAGAGAGAATATTATTTTGTCAATTCAATCTTAACTAGCCTAGTTTTTAGGGACATTTTAGCTCTGTTATATGTCTACGTCTCATGTAGATAGCCTAGTTATAGAGGCTCTAAATCCCGTTTCGTGTCTCCACCATACAAGACCAATTCACTTTAGTGTACAATCTCTGAAAATATTTTTAGAGAGAATATTATTTTGTCAATTCAATCTTAACTAGCCTAGTTTTTAGGGACATTTTAGCTCTGTTATATGTCTACATCTCATGTAGATAGCCTAGTTATAGAGGCTCTAAATCCCGTTTCGTGTCTCCACCATACAAGACCAATTCACTTTAGTGTACAATCTCTGAAAATATTTTTAGAGAGAATATTATTTTGTCAATTCAATCTTAACTAGCCTAGTTTTTAGGGACATTTTAGCTCTGTTATATGTCTACATCTCATGTAGATAGCCTAGTTATAGAGGCTCTAAATCCCGTTTCGTGTCTCCACCATACAAGACCAATTCACTTTAGTGTACAATCTCTGAAAATATTTTTAGAGAGAATATTATTTTGTCAATTCAATCTTAACTAGCCTAGTTTTTAGGGACATTTTAGCTCTGTTATATGTCTACATCTCATGTAGATAGCCTAGTTATAGAGGCTCTAAATCCCGTTTCGTGTCTCCACCATACAAGACCAATTCACTTTAGTGTACAATCTCTGAAAATATTTTTAGAGAGAATATTATTTTGTCAATTCAATCTTAACTAGCCTAGTTTTTAGGGACATTTTAGCTCTGTTATATGTCTACATCTCATGTAGATAGCCTAGTTATAGAGGCTCTAAATCCCGTTTCGTGTCTCCACCATACAAGACCAATTCACTTTAGTGTACAATCTCTGAAAATATTTTTAGAGAGAATATTATTTTGTCAATTCAATCTTAACTAGCCTAGTTTTTAGGGACATTTTAGCTCTGTTATTTGTCTACGTCTCATGTAGATAGCCTAGTTATAGAGGCTCTAAATCCCGTTTCGTGTCTCCACCATACAAGACCAATTCACTTTAGTGTACAATCTCTGAAAATATTTTTAGAGAGAATATTATTTTTTCAATTCAATCTTAACTAGCCTAGTTTTTAGGGACATTTTAGCTCTGTTATATGTCTACGTCTCATGTAGATAGCCTAGTTATAGAGGCTCTAAATCCCGTTTCGTGTCTCCACCATACAAGACCAATTCACTTTAGTGTACAATCTCTGAAAATATTTTTAGAGAGAATATTATTTTGTCAATTCAATCTTAACTAGCCTAGTTTTTAGGGACATTTTAGCTCTGTTATATGTCTACATCTCATGTAGATAGCCTAGTTATAGAGGCTCTAAATCCCGTTTCGTGTCTCCACCATACAAGACCAATTCACTTTAGTGTACAATCTCTGAAAATATTTTTAGAGAGAATATTATTTTGTCAATTCAATCTTAACTAGCCTAGTTTTTAGGGACATTTTAGCTCTGTTATTTGTCTACGTCTCATGTAGATAGCCTAGTTATAGAGGCTCTAAATCCCGTTTCGTGTCTCCACCATACAAGACCAATTCACTTTAGTGTACAATCTCTGAAAATATTTTTAGAGAGAATATTATTTTGTCAATTCAATCTTAACTAGCCTAGTTTTTAGGGACATTTTAGCTCTGTTATATGTCTACATCTCATGTAGATAGCCTAGTTATAGAGGCTCTAAATCCCGTTTCGTGTCTCCACCATACAAGACCAATTCACTTTAGTGTACAATCTCTGAAAATATTTTTAGAGAGAATATTATTTTGTCAATTCAATCTTAACTAGCCTAGTTTTTAGGGATTTTAGCTCTGTTATATGTCTACATCTCATGTAGATAGCCTAGTTATAGAGGCTCTAAATCCCGTTTCGTGTCTCCACCATACAAGACCAATTCACTTTAGTGTACAATCTCTGAAAATATTTTTAGAGAGAATATTATTTTGTCAATTCAATCTTAACTAGCCTAGTTTTTAGGGACATTTTAGCTCTGTTATATGTCTACATCTCATGTAGATAGCCTAGTTATAGAGGCTCTAAATCCCGTTTCGTGTCTCCACCATACAAGACCAATTCACTTTAGTGTACAATCTCTGAAAATATTTTTAGAGAGAATATTATTTTGTCAATTCAATCTTAACTAGCCTAGTTTTTAGGGACATTTTAGCTCTGTTATATGTCTACATCTCATGTAGATAGCCTAGTTATAGAGGCTCTAAATCCCGTTTCGTGTCTCCACCATACAAGACCAATTCACTTTAGTGTACAATCTCTGAAAATATTTTTAGAGAGAATATTATTTTGTCAATTCAATCTTAACTAGCCTAGTTTTTAGGGACATTTTAGCTCTGTTATATGTCTACATCTCATGTAGATAGCCTAGTTATAGAGGCTCTAAATCCCGTTTCGTGTCTCCACCATACAAGACCAATTCACTTTAGTGTACAATCTCTGAAAATATTTTTAGAGAGAATATTATTTTGTCAATTCAATCTTAACTAGCCTAGTTTTTAGGGACATTTTAGCTCTGTTATATGTCTACATCTCGTGTAGATAGCCTAGTTATAGAGGCTCTAAATCCCGTTTCGTGTCTCCACCATACAAGACCAATTCACTTTAGTGTACAATCTCTGAAAATATTTTTAGAGAGAATATTATTTTGTCAATTCAATCTTAACTAGCCTAGTTTTTAGGGACATTTTAGCTCTGTTATATGTCTACATCTCATGTAGATAGCCTAGTTATAGAGGCTCTAAATCCCGTTTCGTGTCTCCACCATACAAGACCAATTCACTTTAGTGTACAATCTCTGAAAATATTTTTAGAGAGAATATTATTTTGTCAATTCAATCTTAACTAGCCTAGTTTTTAGGGACATTTTAGCTCTGTTATATGTCTACATCTCATGTAGATAGCCTAGTTATAGAGGCTCTAAATCCCGTTTCGTGTCTCCACCATACAAGACCAATTCACTTTAGTGTACAATCTCTGAAAATATTTTTAGAGAGAATATTATTTTGTCAATTCAATCTTAACTAGCCTAGTTTTTAGGGACATTTTAGCTCTGTTATATGTCTACGTCTCATGTAGATAGCCTAGTTATAGAGGCTCTAAATCCCGTTTCGTGTCTCCACCATACAAGACCAATTCACTTTAGTGTACAATCTCTGAAAATATTTTTAGAGAGAATATTATTTTGTCAATTCAATCTTAACTAGCCTAGTTTTTAGGGACATTTTAGCTCTGTTATATGTCTACGTCTCGTGTAGATAGCCTAGTTATAGAGGCTCTAAATCCCGTTTCGTGTCTCCACCATACAAGACCAATTCACTTTAGTGTACAATCTCTGAAAATATTTTTAGAGAGAATATTATTTTGTCAATTCAATCTTAACTAGCCTAGTTTTTAGGGACATTTTAGCTCTGTTATATGTCTACGTCTCATGTAGATAGCCTAGTTATAGAGGCTCTAAATCCCGTTTCGTGTCTCCACCATACAAGACCAATTCACTTTAGTGTACAATCTCTGAAAATATTTTTAGAGAGAATATTATTTTGTCAATTCAATCTTAACTAGCCTAGTTTTTAGGGACATTTTAGCTCTGTTATATGTCTACGTCTCATGTAGATAGCCTAGTTATAGAGGCTCTAAATCCCGTTTCGTGTCTCCACCATACAAGACCAATTCACTTTAGTGTACAATCTCTGAAAATATTTTTAGAGAGAATATTATTTTGTCAATTCAATCTTAACTAGCCTAGTTTTTAGGGACATTTTAGCTCTGTTATATGTCTACATCTCATGTAGATAGCCTAGTTATAGAGGCTCTAAATCCCGTTTCGTGTCTCCACCATACAAGACCAATTCACTTTAGTGTACAATCTCTGAAAATATTTTTAGAGAGAATATTATTTTGTCAATTCAATCTTAACTAGCCTAGTTTTTAGGGACATTTTAGCTCTGTTATATGTCTACATCTCATGTAGATAGCCTAGTTATAGAGGCTCTAAATCCCGTTTCGTGTCTCCACCATACAAGACCAATTCACTTTAGTGTACAATCTCTGAAAATATTTTTAGAGAGAATATTATTTTGTCAATTCAATCTTAACTAGCCTAGTTTTTAGGGACATTTTAGCTCTGTTATATGTCTACATCTCATGTAGATAGCCTAGTTATAGAGGCTCTAAATCCCGTTTCGTGTCTCCACCATACAAGACCAATTCACTTTAGTGTACAATCTCTGAAAATATTTTTAGAGAGAATATTATTTTGTCAATTCAATCTTAACTAGCCTAGTTTTTAGGGACATTTTAGCTCTGTTATATGTCTACATCTCGTGTAGATAGCCTAGTTATAGAGGCTCTAAATCCCGTTTCGTGTCTCCACCATACAAGACCAATTCACTTTAGTGTACAATCTCTGAAAATATTTTTAGAGAAAATATTATTTTGTCAATTCAATCTTAACTAGCCTAGTTTTTAGGGACATTTTAGCTCTGTTATATGTCTACATCTCATGTAGATAGCCTAGTTATAGAGGCTCTAAATCCCGTTTCGTGTCTCCACCATACAAGACCAATTCACTTTAGTGTACAATCTCTGAAAATATTTTTAGAGAGAATATTATTTTGTCAATTCAATCTTAACTAGCCTAGTTTTTAGGGACATTTTAGCTCTGTTATATGTCTACATCTCATGTAGATAGCCTAGTTATAGAGGCTCTAAATCCCGTTTCGTGTCTCCACCATACAAGACCAATTCACTTTAGTGTACAATCTCTGAAAATATTTTTAGAGAGAATATTATTTTGTCAATTCAATCTTAACTAGCCTAGTTTTTAGGGACATTTTAGCTCTGTTATTTGTCTACGTCTCATGTAGATAGCCTAGTTATAGAGGCTCTAAATCCCGTTTCGTGTCTCCACCATACAAGACCAATTCACTTTAGTGTACAATCTCTGAAAATATTTTTAGAGAGAATATTATTTTGTCAATTCAATCTTAACTAGCCTAGTTTTTAGGGTGATTTTAGCTCTGTTATATGTCTACATCTCATGTAGATAGCCTAGTTATAGAGGCTCTAAATCCCGTTTCGTGTCTCCACCATACAAGACCAATTCACTTTAGTGTACAATCTCTGAAAATATTTTTAGAGAGAATATTATTTTGTCAATTCAATCTTAACTAGCCTAGTTTTTAGGGTGCTTTTAGCTCTGTTATATGTCTACATCTCATGTAGATAGCCTAGTTATAGAGGCTCTAAATCCCGTTTCGTGTCTCCACCATACAAGACCAATTCACTTTAGTGTACAATCTCTGAAAATATTTTTAGAGAGAATATTATTTTGTCAATTCAATCTTAACTAGCCTAGTTTTTAGGGTGACATTTTAGCTCTGTTATATGTCTACGTCTCATGTAGATAGCCTAGTTATAGAGGCTCTAAATCCCGTTTCGTGTCTCCACCATACAAGACCAATTCACTTTAGTGTACAATCTCTGAAAATATTTTTAGAGAGAATATTATTTTTCAATTCAATCTTAACTAGCCTAGTTTTTAGGGACATTTTAGCTCTGTTATATGTCTACATCTCATGTAGATAGCCTAGTTATAGAGGCTCTAAATCCCGTTTCGTGTCTCCACCATACAAGACCAATTCACTTTAGTGTACAATCTCTGAAAATATTTTTAGAGAGAATATTATTTTGTCAATTCAATCTTAACTAGCCTAGTTTTTAGGGACATTTTAGCTCTGTTATATGTCTACATCTCATGTAGATAGCCTAGTTATAGAGGCTCTAAATCCCGTTTCGTGTCTCCACCATACAAGACCAATTCACTTTAGTGTACAATCTCTGAAAATATTTTTAGAGAGAATATTATTTTGTCAATTCAATCTTAACTAGCCTAGTTTTTAGGGACATTTTAGCTCTGTTATATGTCTACGTCTCATGTAGATAGCCTAGTTATAGAGGCTCTAAATCCCGTTTCGTGTCTCCACCATACAAGACCAATTCACTTTAGTGTACAATCTCTGAAAATATTTTTAGAGAGAATATTATTTTGTCAATTCAATCTTAACTAGCCTAGTTTTTAGGGACATTTTAGCTCTGTTATATGTCTACATCTCATGTAGATAGCCTAGTTATAGAGGCTCTAAATCCCGTTTCGTGTCTCCACCATACAAGACCAATTCACTTTAGTGTACAATCTCTGAAAATATTTTTAGAGAGAATATTATTTTGTCAATTCAATCTTAACTAGCCTAGTTTTTAGGGACATTTTAGCTCTGTTATATGTCTACATCTCATGTAGATAGCCTAGTTATAGAGGCTCTAAATCCCGTTTCGTGTCTCCACCATACAAGACCAATTCACTTTAGTGTACAATCTCTGAAAATATTTTTAGAGAGAATATTATTTTGTCAATTCAATCTTAACTAGCCTAGTTTTTAGGGACATTTTAGCTCTGTTATATGTCTACATCTCATGTAGATAGCCTAGTTATAGAGGCTCTAAATCCCGTTTCGTGTCTCCACCATACAAGACCAATTCACTTTAGTGTACAATCTCTGAAAATATTTTTAGAGAGAATATTATTTTGTCAATTCAATCTTAACTAGCCTAGTTTTTAGGGACATTTTAGCTCTGTTATATGTCTACATCTCATGTAGATAGCCTAGTTATAGAGGCTCTAAATCCCGTTTCGTGTCTCCACCATACAAGACCAATTCACTTTAGTGTACAATCTCTGAAAATATTTTTAGAGAGAATATTATTTTGTCAATTCAATCTTAACTAGCCTAGTTTTTAGGGACATTTTAGCTCTGTTATTTGTCTACGTCTCATGTAGATAGCCTAGTTATAGAGGCTCTAAATCCCGTTTCGTGTCTCCACCATACAAGACCAATTCACTTTAGTGTACAATCTCTGAAAATATTTTTAGAGAGAATATTATTTTTCAATTCAATCTTAACTAGCCTAGTTTTTAGGGACATTTTAGCTCTGTTATATGTCTACATCTCATGTAGATAGCCTAGTTATAGAGGCTCTAAATCCCGTTTCGTGTCTCCACCATACAAGACCAATTCACTTTAGTGTACAATCTCTGAAAATATTTTTAGAGAGAATATTATTTTGTCAATTCAATCTTAACTAGCCTAGTTTTTAGGGACATTTTAGCTCTGTTATATGTCTACATCTCATGTAGATAGCCTAGTTATAGAGGCTCTAAATCCCGTTTCGTGTCTCCACCATACAAGACCAATTCACTTTAGTGTACAATCTCTGAAAATATTTTTAGAGAGAATATTATTTTTCAATTCAATCTTAACTAGCCTAGTTTTTAGGGTGATTTTAGCTCTGTTATATGTCTACGTCTCGTGTAGATAGCCTAGTTATAGAGGCTCTAAATCCCGTTTCGTGTCTCCACCATACAAGACCAATTCACTTTAGTGTACAATCTCTGAAAATATTTTTAGAGAGAATATTATTTTTTCAATTCAATCTTAACTAGCCTAGTTTTTAGGGTGATTTTAGCTCTGTTATATGTCTACATCTCATGTAGATAGCCTAGTTATAGAGGCTCTAAATCCCGTTTCGTGTCTCCACCATACAAGACCAATTCACTTTAGTGTACAATCTCTGAAAATATTTTTAGAGAGAATATTATTTTGTCAATTCAATCTTAACTAGCCTAGTTTTTAGGGACATTTTAGCTCTGTTATATGTCTACATCTCATGTAGATAGCCTAGTTATAGAGGCTCTAAATCCCGTTTCGTGTCTCCACCATACAAGACCAATTCACTTTAGTGTACAATCTCTGAAAATATTTTTAGAGAGAATATTATTTTGTCAATTCAATCTTAACTAGCCTAGTTTTTAGGGACATTTTAGCTCTGTTATTTGTCTACATCTCATGTAGATAGCCTAGTTATAGAGGCTCTAAATCCCGTTTCGTGTCTCCACCATACAAGACCAATTCACTTTAGTGTACAATCTCTGAAAATATTTTTAGAGAGAATATTATTTTGTCAATTCAATCTTAACTAGCCTAGTTTTTAGGGACATTTTAGCTCTGTTATATGTCTACATCTCATGTAGATAGCCTAGTTATAGAGGCTCTAAATCCCGTTTCGTGTCTCCACCATACAAGACCAATTCACTTTAGTGTACAATCTCTGAAAATATTTTTAGAGAGAATATTATTTTGTCAATTCAATCTTAACTAGCCTAGTTTTTAGGGTGATTTTAGCTCTGTTATATGTCTACATCTCATGTAGATAGCCTAGTTATAGAGGCTCTAAATCCCGTTTCGTGTCTCCACCATACAAGACCAATTCACTTTAGTGTACAATCTCTGAAAATATTTTTAGAGAGAATATTATTTTGTCAATTCAATCTTAACTAGCCTAGTTTTTAGGGACATTTTAGCTCTGTTATATGTCTACATCTCATGTAGATAGCCTAGTTATAGAGGCTCTAAATCCCGTTTCGTGTCTCCACCATACAAGACCAATTCACTTTAGTGTACAATCTCTGAAAATATTTTTAGAGAGAATATTATTTTGTCAATTCAATCTTAACTAGCCTAGTTTTTAGGGACATTTTAGCTCTGTTATATGTCTACATCTCATGTAGATAGCCTAGTTATAGAGGCTCTAAATCCCGTTTCGTGTCTCCACCATACAAGACCAATTCACTTTAGTGTACAATCTCTGAAAATATTTTTAGAGAGAATATTATTTTGTCAATTCAATCTTAACTAGCCTAGTTTTTAGGGACATTTTAGCTCTGTTATATGTCTACATCTCATGTAGATAGCCTAGTTATAGAGGCTCTAAATCCCGTTTCGTGTCTCCACCATACAAGACCAATTCACTTTAGTGTACAATCTCTGAAAATATTTTTAGAGAGAATATTATTTTGTCAATTCAATCTTAACTAGCCTAGTTTTTAGGGACATTTTAGCTCTGTTATATGTCTACATCTCATGTAGATAGCCTAGTTATAGAGGCTCTAAATCCCGTTTCGTGTCTCCACCATACAAGACCAATTCACTTTAGTGTACAATCTCTGAAAATATTTTTAGAGAGAATATTATTTTGTCAATTCAATCTTAACTAGCCTAGTTTTTAGGGACATTTTAGCTCTGTTATATGTCTACATCTCATGTAGATAGCCTAGTTATAGAGGCTCTAAATCCCGTTTCGTGTCTCCACCATACAAGACCAATTCACTTTAGTGTACAATCTCTGAAAATATTTTTAGAGAGAATATTATTTTGTCAATTCAATCTTAACTAGCCTAGTTTTTAGGGACATTTTAGCTCTGTTATATGTCTACATCTCATGTAGATAGCCTAGTTATAGAGGCTCTAAATCCCGTTTCGTGTCTCCACCATACAAGACCAATTCACTTTAGTGTACAATCTCTGAAAATATTTTTAGAGAGAATATTATTTTGTCAATTCAATCTTAACTAGCCTAGTTTTTAGGGACATTTTAGCTCTGTTATATGTCTACATCTCATGTAGATAGCCTAGTTATAGAGGCTCTAAATCCCGTTTCGTGTCTCCACCATACAAGACCAATTCACTTTAGTGTACAATCTCTGAAAATATTTTTAGAGAGAATATTATTTTGTCAATTCAATCTTAACTAGCCTAGTTTTTAGGGTGATTTTAGCTCTGTTATATGTCTACATCTCATGTAGATAGCCTAGTTATAGAGGCTCTAAATCCCGTTTCGTGTCTCCACCATACAAGACCAATTCACTTTAGTGTACAATCTCTGAAAATATTTTTAGAGAGAATATTATTTTGTCAATTCAATCTTAACTAGCCTAGTTTTTAGGGACATTTTAGCTCTGTTATATGTCTACATCTCATGTAGATAGCCTAGTTATAGAGGCTCTAAATCCCGTTTCGTGTCTCCACCATACAAGACCAATTCACTTTAGTGTACAATCTCTGAAAATATTTTTAGAGAGAATATTATTTTGTCAATTCAATCTTAACTAGCCTAGTTTTTAGGGACATTTTAGCTCTGTTATATGTCTACATCTCGTGTAGATAGCCTAGTTATAGAGGCTCTAAATCCCGTTTCGTGTCTCCACCATACAAGACCAATTCACTTTAGTGTACAATCTCTGAAAATATTTTTAGAGAGAATATTATTTTGTCAATTCAATCTTAACTAGCCTAGTTTTTAGGGACATTTTAGCTCTGTTATATGTCTACATCTCATGTAGATAGCCTAGTTATAGAGGCTCTAAATCCCGTTTCGTGTCTCCACCATACAAGACCAATTCACTTTAGTGTACAATCTCTGAAAATATTTTTAGAGAGAATATTATTTTGTCAATTCAATCTTAACTAGCCTAGTTTTTAGGGACATTTTAGCTCTGTTATTTGTCTACGTCTCATGTAGATAGCCTAGTTATAGAGGCTCTAAATCCCGTTTCGTGTCTCCACCATACAAGACCAATTCACTTTAGTGTACAATCTCTGAAAATATTTTTAGAGAGAATATTATTTTGTCAATTCAATCTTAACTAGCCTAGTTTTTAGGGACATTTTAGCTCTGTTATATGTCTACGTCTCGTGTAGATAGCCTAGTTATAGAGGCTCTAAATCCCGTTTCGTGTCTCCACCATACAAGACCAATTCACTTTAGTGTACAATCTCTGAAAATATTTTTAGAGAGAATATTATTTTGTCAATTCAATCTTAACTAGCCTAGTTTTTAGGGACATTTTAGCTCTGTTATATGTCTACGTCTCGTGTAGATAGCCTAGTTATAGAGGCTCTAAATCCCGTTTCGTGTCTCCACCATACAAGACCAATTCACTTTAGTGTACAATCTCTGAAAATATTTTTAGAGAGAATATTATTTTGTCAATTCAATCTTAACTAGCCTAGTTTTTAGGGACATTTTAGCTCTGTTATATGTCTACGTCTCATGTAGATAGCCTAGTTATAGAGGCTCTAAATCCCGTTTCGTGTCTCCACCATACAAGACCAATTCACTTTAGTGTACAATCTCTGAAAATATTTTTAGAGAGAATATTATTTTGTCAATTCAATCTTAACTAGCCTAGTTTTTAGGGACATTTTAGCTCTGTTATATGTCTACATCTCATGTAGATAGCCTAGTTATAGAGGCTCTAAATCCCGTTTCGTGTCTCCACCATACAAGACCAATTCACTTTAGTGTACAATCTCTGAAAATATTTTTAGAGAGAATATTATTTTGTCAATTCAATCTTAACTAGCCTAGTTTTTAGGGACATTTTAGCTCTGTTATATGTCTACATCTCATGTAGATAGCCTAGTTATAGAGGCTCTAAATCCCGTTTCGTGTCTCCACCATACAAGACCAATTCACTTTAGTGTACAATCTCTGAAAATATTTTTAGAGAGAATATTATTTTGTCAATTCAATCTTAACTAGCCTAGTTTTTAGGGACATTTTAGCTCTGTTATATGTCTACATCTCATGTAGATAGCCTAGTTATAGAGGCTCTAAATCCCGTTTCGTGTCTCCACCATACAAGACCAATTCACTTTAGTGTACAATCTCTGAAAATATTTTTAGAGAGAATATTATTTTGTCAATTCAATCTTAACTAGCCTAGTTTTTAGGGACATTTTAGCTCTGTTATGTCTACATCTCATGTAGATAGCCTAGTTATAGAGGCTCTAAATCCCGTTTCGTGTCTCCACCATACAAGACCAATTCACTTTAGTGTACAATCTCTGAAAATATTTTTAGAGAGAATATTATTTTGTCAATTCAATCTTAACTAGCCTAGTTTTTAGGGACATTTTAGCTCTGTTATATGTCTACATCTCGTGTAGATAGCCTAGTTATAGAGGCTCTAAATCCCGTTTCGTGTC
Organism: Paralithodes platypus; assembly: GCA_032716605.1. NCBI lineage: Eukaryota > Metazoa > Arthropoda > Malacostraca > Decapoda > Lithodidae > Paralithodes > Paralithodes platypus. The sequence continues at coordinate 20,337,195 of CM064577.1, read as the reverse complement.
TCCACCATACAAGACCAATTCACTTTAGTGTACAATCTCTGAAAATATTTTTAGAGAGAATATTATTTTGTCAATTCAATCTTAACTAGCCTAGTTTTTAGGGACATTTTAGCTCTGTTATTTGTCTACGTCTCATGTAGATAGCCTAGTTATAGAGGCTCTAAATCCCGTTTCGTGTCTCCACCATACAAGACCAATTCACTTTAGTGTACAATCTCTGAAAATATTTTTAGAGAGAATATTATTTTTTCAATTCAATCTTAACTAGCCTAGTTTTTAGGGACATTTTAGCTCTGTTATATGTCTACGTCTCGTGTAGATAGCCTAGTTATAGAGGCTCTAAATCCCGTTTCGTGTCTCCACCATACAAGACCAATTCACTTTAGTGTACAATCTCTGAAAATATTTTTAGAGAGAATATTATTTTGTCAATTCAATCTTAACTAGCCTAGTTTTTAGGGACATTTTAGCTCTGTTATATGTCTACGTCTCATGTAGATAGCCTAGTTATAGAGGCTCTAAATCCCGTTTCGTGTCTCCACCATACAAGACCAATTCACTTTAGTGTACAATCTCTGAAAATATTTTTAGAGAGAATATTATTTTGTCAATTCAATCTTAACTAGCCTAGTTTTTAGGGACATTTTAGCTCTGTTATATGTCTACGTCTCATGTAGATAGCCTAGTTATAGAGGCTCTAAATCCCGTTTCGTGTCTCCACCATACAAGACCAATTCACTTTAGTGTACAATCTCTGAAAATATTTTTAGAGAGAATATTATTTTTTCAATTCAATCTTAACTAGCCTAGTTTTTAGGGACATTTTAGCTCTGTTATATGTCTACATCTCATGTAGATAGCCTAGTTATAGAGGCTCTAAATCCCGTTTCGTGTCTCCACCATACAAGACCAATTCACTTTAGTGTACAATCTCTGAAAATATTTTTAGAGAGAATATTATTTTGTCAATTCAATCTTAACTAGCCTAGTTTTTAGGGACATTTTAGCTCTGTTATATGTAGATAGCCTAGTTATAGAGGCTCTAAATCCCGTTTCGTGTCTCCACCATACAAGACCAATTCACTTTAGTGTACAATCTCTGAAAATATTTTTAGAGAGAATATTATTTTGTCAATTCAATCTTAACTAGCCTAGTTTTTAGGGACATTTTAGCTCTGTTATATGTCTACATCTCGTGTAGATAGCCTAGTTATAGAGGCTCTAAATCCCGTTTCGTGTCTCCACCATACAAGACCAATTCACTTTAGTGTACAATCTCTGAAAATATTTTTAGAGAGAATATTATTTTGTCAATTCAATCTTAACTAGCCTAGTTTTTAGGGTGATTTTAGCTCTGTTATATGTCTACATCTCATGTAGATAGCCTAGTTATAGAGGCTCTAAATCCCGTTTCGTGTCTCCACCATACAAGACCAATTCACTTTAGTGTACAATCTCTGAAAATATTTTTAGAGAGAATATTATTTTGTCAATTCAATCTTAACTAGCCTAGTTTTTAGGGACATTTTAGCTCTGTTATATGTCTACATCTCATGTAGATAGCCTAGTTATAGAGGCTCTAAATCCCGTTTCGTGTCTCCACCATACAAGACCAATTCACTTTAGTGTACAATCTCTGAAAATATTTTTAGAGAGAATATTATTTTGTCAATTCAATCTTAACTAGCCTAGTTTTTAGGGACATTTTAGCTCTGTTATATGTCTACATCTCATGTAGATAGCCTAGTTATAGAGGCTCTAAATCCCGTTTCGTGTCTCCACCATACAAGACCAATTCACTTTAGTGTACAATCTCTGAAAATATTTTTAGAGAGAATATTATTTTGTCAATTCAATCTTAACTAGCCTAGTTTTTAGGGACATTTTAGCTCTGTTATTTGTCTACGTCTCATGTAGATAGCCTAGTTATAGAGGCTCTAAATCCCGTTTCGTGTCTCCACCATACAAGACCAATTCACTTTAGTGTACAATCTCTGAAAATATTTTTAGAGAGAATATTATTTTTCAATTCAATCTTAACTAGCCTAGTTTTTAGGGGCATTTTAGCTCTGTTATATGTCTACATCTCATGTAGATAGCCTAGTTATAGAGGCTCTAAATCCCGTTTCGTGTCTCCACCATACAAGACCAATTCACTTTAGTGTACAATCTCTGAAAATATTTTTAGAGAGAATATTATTTTGTCAATTCAATCTTAACTAGCCTAGTTTTTAGGGTGATTTTAGCTCTGTTATATGTCTACATCTCATGTAGATAGCCTAGTTATAGAGGCTCTAAATCCCGTTTCGTGTCTCCACCATACAAGACCAATTCACTTTAGTGTACAATCTCTGAAAATATTTTTAGAGAGAATATTATTTTGTCAATTCAATCTTAACTAGCCTAGTTTTTAGGGTGATTTTAGCTCTGTTATATGTCTACGTCTCATGTAGATAGCCTAGTTATAGAGGCTCTAAATCCCGTTTCGTGTCTCCACCATACAAGACCAATTCACTTTAGTGTACAATCTCTGAAAATATTTTTAGAGAGAATATTATTTTTTCAATTCAATCTTAACTAGCCTAGTTTTTAGGGACATTTTAGCTCTGTTATATGTCTACATCTCATGTAGATAGCCTAGTTATAGAGGCTCTAAATCCCGTTTCGTGTCTCCACCATACAAGACCAATTCACTTTAGTGTACAATCTCTGAAAATATTTTTAGAGAGAATATTATTTTGTCAATTCAATCTTAACTAGCCTAGTTTTTAGGGACATTTTAGCTCTGTTATTTGTCTACATCTCATGTAGATAGCCTAGTTATAGAGGCTCTAAATCCGGTTTCGTGTCTCCACCATACAAGACCAATTCACTTTAGTGTACAATCTCTAAAAATATTATTTTTTCAATTCAATCTTAACTAGCCTAGTTTTTAGGGTGATTTTAGCTCTGTTATATGTCTACGTCTCGTGTAGATAGCCTAGTTATAGAGGCTCTAAATCCCGTTTCGTGTCTCCACCATACAAGACCAATTCACTTTATAGACCAGTCAAAGTAGGGCTGGACTTAGAACAAATTGCAATAGAAGGTTTTTTGGCTTTAACTTGTTTATTAGGTCCCTCTGATGAACTTATAAAAAGTCTCCAACTTTTGGACACCGGGAAAGTGGTTAATTTGCATAAATTCAAGATGGCCGCCGTCCAAAGCTTCAATTTACAGATAACTTTTTTCTGGTTGCTCCTAGACCCTATAAATGTATTACAAACAACGTTTTTTGGCTTTAACTTGTTTATTAGGTCCCTCTGATGAACATATAAAAAGTCTCCAACTTTTGGACACCTGGAAAGTGGTTAATTTACAGCCAAAAAACCTTACAGCCCAAAAACCTTCTATTGCAATTTGTTCTAGGTCAAGCCCTACCTTTACTGCACATTATTGTCTATTACATTTTGCCTAGGCCTATACTAATCCCATCATCTTGTTTCTTGTTTCAACAGATTGGTGCGACATCTACCGAAGCCATGGAAGAAGAGGTGGTGCATAATCCCTGCGGCATTTGCTCAAACACGTTAGACGAAGGAGAAAGCCTATGCACGAGCAATCAGAGGCCACTTCTTGGTTGACACAGCCTTGAGTTCGATTGTGTTAGGCAGGGCATACGGTGTCAACCTCTCAATGGTAGATGAGGAAAGTGACGCATGCAAGGACTTCCAGGAGGCTGCAGATCTTTTGGATAAGCTGTTGCGTGAAGACGTTTCACCGGATGAAGTCTGCAGTAAAGACGTTTTCAACAGAATTTCTGAAAAACTTAAAGCTGAGAAGAGCTCCTTAGCAGAGCATAAGATGGGAAAGCTATGGATTCAATACATGGACATGATTGACCTGCTGCGTCGCTTCCTGAGGGCACTGAGAATGGGCGATTTCCTACTGTACCTCGGAACACTCCAGGAGATGTTGCCGTACTTTGCAGCGTGTGGTCATAACAATTATGCCAAGTCAGCCCATGTGTACATTCAAGACATGATTGAACTTGAGCAGCTCAACCCAGACATGTTCTGTCAATTGAACTCCGGTCTATTTGTGATCCGCCGAAGTGATCGGCTGTGGGCAGGACTGCCAAGCGACTTGGTTATAGAGCAGGTTTTGATGCGCTCTTTGAAAACGAATGGTGGATTGACACGTGGTAGGGGCATAGAGGAAACGCAACGCCTGCGCTGGTTACTTGCTATGCCAGCCTGCGCTGAGGTGAGTGAAGTTATGCAAGAACTGACAGGGAAGCATTTCCACACCTCTGAGCAGCACAAAGAAATTACTGAAGCAAGGCGTGAACGAGATAGGAAGGACACAGAGAAGGTTCTCGCATTCTTCAAGGATTATGATCCATTTCAAGAATCAAATGAACTCAGGAATATTGCCAACGGTGTGACAGGACCAGCCTCGGCCAATCCTCATTTACTGTATGAGGTTGGTATGAACATTGTGCAGAAGATGGAAGGTAGCAATGCTTTTGACTTTTCATTTAGGAAGAAAGATCAAGTTGAGTCGTTGGGTGCAAAGGTTACAATCAGTGCTGAAAAAGTACCAATCGACCCACAGCTCCTTTTCCAGAGGCTCCTCATCTCTGCTAATAACAGGGACTTAGGTGTTGAAGAGGTCTTTGCGTATGAGTTGTCTAGCTACCCTACTGCTCTGTTCGATAAGTGGGGGAGGCTCAGGGAAGCCAATAAACCACAGCTAGGAGATGAGATAGCTGCTGTTGTTCCCAAGTCGTCATTGGAATCATTTGAGGAAGAAAGGACTGTGACCCATGTTCTGGATGGTGGTTCCTTATTGCAAAGGATTCCATGGAAGAAGGGTGACACATTTGAGGACATTGCAAGCATGTACACCCAGAAGTGAAAGTCCTTGCATAGGGTTTACCCCCTACTCCTACTACCCCATAAGGTAAGAACGGGGTGGGCCCTGCCCAGTCCCCCTTACTACTCCTACCCCAGGCAGATGGGACGGGATGGTGCCAGTCCGTCACCCCTTCCTTCCCCTACCCTATAATGGAGAGATTAAACAAGCAGGCCCCCCACTCACACCCTACTCCAACCCCACACAGGAGGAAACCGCCGATTACAACCATTGTTGTCCACGAACACAGAATAAAGTAACCTTGCAACGAGGCCGAGACCATGTCAGTAATTGGTAATCTATATATATTCTATATATGCCAGAACAATGTTGCAATAAATGATCGGATTTTAAAGAATGAAGATCATTTACACTATCTGTCACCTATCCGTAGCTTGACACACAAACACTTATGATTTATGCGTAATTAGTATTCTATCATGTTTATTTATAATGTAAATTTCCAATAGCATCACCCGTTCTAGTTATTTTACAAATTATTGTATTCACCCGTGGCCAACCCTTAGGGGATCACGGCGTCAGGCAATAGATAGATAGATCGATAGTATTCACCCATTCGCGCGATATGCATTGGTATTTAATGGATTTGCACATTGAAATGGTAATCTTGTAATGTTTGAATACCTCTGACGAGATGTTGGAACTTACTAAAAAACATATTGTATGGATTGCTTAATTGATTATAAGTGGTATATTCATTCAATGTTCGATCTGTGGTTAGGCTTTTTGGTGCATATTCGAGAATATTAACACTTTCTCTCTCTCTCTCATATATATATATATATATATATATATATATATATATATATATATATATATATATTAATTGCCATTTTATATGTAGTACCAATGTTCACTTCAGTCATTCACTTTTTTTGGAGGGGGAGGGTGGGGGGGTTATCTATCAAAAAGGTATTTCATATGTGTTTTCCACCAACCAACTTTACTTCTAAACTCAAATCATGAAATCAACAAATACATGTGACAGTCCAGGGATTCGAACCTAGGATGCTCACACCGAAATTCAGTGCATTTATGCATTACGCTATGAAGACAGTTTTACAGACTTCAACGAGGTATGTCATAACTTTATAACAAACTAGATATCTACTTATCTTTTCGCGGATATATCATAATCAGAAGAGCATTATATCCGCGTAGCAACTGATAGTGAAATTATTGAAAACTCACTTCCCAAACAGTCTCACAGATACGATATTAACGAAGCACTCTAGTATTGTCTTAATTATACTGAACTTTTTCGAGTATATGTCATCTATATGATTAAATACATAATTCTCATAATCGCTTTTCATTTGGAACGATGAGTGTATTAGTGGTAATATGTGCTTGTGGTATTGGATTTGTGTTATTAATATTGGGTATATATATATATATATATATATATAGTATATATTTGCTTCTTGAAATAGACATTATGATAATATATTTTAATCATTCAATCCCATCTACAATTCCTGAACTACAACATGGAATGCAGATAATATTATTTCCTATTTATTCAACATATTTACAGTATAATATATGTTTCTGTAGAGGATATAAAGGGATATACATATCAACATAAATACACTTTTATTTTTACAATTGTATAAGTATATCACACAACATACAGTATTACATCCTTTGATTAATTATTTTTCTTTTTAAGTTGTCCAAGTATATATAATGATAAAATATATAATCATACAGCAGACTACACATGTATGTATACCCTACCTAATATCTCGTCCACCCTCCTTCTGCCTCTATCACATTTGCCAGTCGAGTCTGCATACTATCAACTAGTTTGCTACGTAGATCAGGAGTGCGCCTCAATCCCTCCCATACTTCTCGAGCTTTCCTTTCGACGTATTGTCTAGTTATCTCCTCTACCCCCCACTCATTCACCATTATCCCCCATAGGTTTTCTATGGGGTTGCAATCACATCCTTTGGATGGCCAGTCAATCACGATGATCTCAGGGTGGCGAGAAAACCAATCTCTCACTGCTCGGCTGGTATGGATTGGGGATCTGTCCTGCACGAAATAGATAGGGTCCGGGTCAGGTATGGCATACATTCTAACTGAAGGCAAGAGTGAGGTGTCCAAGATGTTGATATACTCTTCACTGTTCAAGTGACTGTTACGTCCTGGGATATATAAACACTGGGCTCTTTCTATTGGACTAGGTATGCGGCAACAAGCAACAACGGAAAACGCTAGATCTATAAACCCAGGCAACAAACCACCCTAAACCGTCAAGAGTCCTGCCTGGACAACAAGGTATCCTATGACTCGGTTACAGGGTGCACGCACTATAGACTGCTGATAGTCAAGCAGGCTATATAAAAGATCACACAATTAAGTTGACTTAAAGCTTCAAGGAAAAGATAGATAACGGAATTAAATTGCAGAAACAATTTAATAACAAACTAGAAGAAAGTACATTTAACGTTACGTTAATTAATAAAACTAATCACCCCTGCGTGAAAGAAGGTGAAAGCAAACAGTCCTCAAAACGTCGTACAGGTAGACAAGATGCGGGTTTCTAAACTACATGCGGCTATTGTAGGATCTGATGCTTAGCAAAGAAAGGACGTTACGGATTTAGAGAACTCTTAACTCATAAGCAGGAATAAATACTAGTGATAGGACCTACAGTGTATAATGGCATAGGTATAATTAAATAAAGGCAGCAACTCCCAACATAACCACATACAGGTGTGCTTCTCACTCTTAGTCAGGCAAGCCTGCTCGGACAGAGTCTCTAAGACACACCCTGACTCACAATGCTCACAAAAACGGTAAACTGTGGCACAATAACAAGCATACAGAGATAATAAACCCCTAGCTGTTAATCTGCCAGGTGGCAGAGGTCTAGCCGGAAGGATATAGGCTTCGGATACCCGGGCTGAGCCACCTGCTCTAACCTAGGGACGTTCCCAAGTCTGTGCGCCAAATTACTCTAATTGAAAGGGTGCTCTCTTGAGAGACTCAGATCGCAAGTATCTGACTCTCTCCTGGCGACCCTAAAACAAAAGCAAGACGTGCTAGCGCAGTGCTGAGTGGACTAGGCAAGGGCCCTCACACAACACTACACTAGACACACAGGGACACAGACAAGAAAATGCCCCCAGACTCCCACAGGTATCCTAGTAAAGTCATGCGGGTCCACGGGACTCGCACCAGCAGACTTTACTTAAAGGATCGCAAAAACCCTCCGCTCTGGTCTAGCCCCTGCTAACCTGACACAAGAACACACTAGCAAGCATGAAACCACCAAATATGAGACAACAAAAAAGCTTCCTAGGTCTCATTAACAATTACATCTCTGCATAAGACCCAAAATCCTATCTAGTTATCTGAGAGCTCGTCGTTAATACAATAATAGATATAAGGTCTATCAAGGGGATGGGATAATTAAATAGATTGGTGAAGTAGTGGAAAGAAGGTATACAAAGTAAGAGAGAAAGTTTCTAAGTGGGGTTGAGAGGGATAGATATCAAGGGGGTCCGAAGGGTACGACAGTGAGGTGAGCTCTGAGTCTTGAATCTGTCTGGACCCCGCCCTAGGCATGCAGAATACATCCCATGCTTGGCAACACTCAACACAGTTGCCGGGTCAAAATCCTCTACCCCGTGCGTGAGTCGAAAGTAAGCCTAACGTTGCAATCAAATGCATATGGCAACGCTTCAGGCTCGTCCCAAGCTGGCAAGCGAAGCAACGTCCCAAGCCGGTCTCTCTCTCCCGCTCGTCACCTCCCGCCCTCACTAGACTTACATCTTGTATATTATAATGAAACAATCAACTATCGAGAATAAAATATACTAAGATGCGTTGGTTAAGAATAAGGGCAGCTACAAGCTGCGAAACAACATAAGAATATCCCAAACATTAGTTACATTTTCGTAGGATATATACTAAGGAAAAGCCTGCCGGCCGGCAGCCGCCAGCCGGTTTCTAACCGGCTGGGCAGCCGACGCGCGTGCACGCGCGCACGTGGCTACTATGCAGATGCGTCACATGACCTTCAATGGTCACCAACTCTCCTGGTCCGCCATACCACATCCAGCCGTGCAAGGACACAGATATTCTTCCACTTCTTGTGCGTTCCGAGATATGTTCACGATCATAACGGGTGTTTCGAGGTCTCCAGCACACGCATTCAGGCGATTTCGCAGATGTAAAGTTTTTTTCATCACTGAATATAACCTTCCTCCAAAAATATATACCATGATCAATATACTCTTGGGCGAATCTTAGCCTTCCTTCTCTATTTCTTTCAGTCAGAGTCTCCTTCACTGCTGGCACATAACAGTCTATGCCACCTTCCTTGATGTGGCTCCGTGTAGTGGAGGGATGACATGGCAGGTTCATTTGTCTTGTCAGAGACTTAACACTCGATTTAGGGTGAGTGCTCATTTCCTCCAGTATCCTTCTATCATCTTCTTCTGAAAGAACTCTTGGTCGACCCGACCTTGGTCTTGTCTGAACGTGGCCTTCACGCTCAAAACGATGTATCCAAGATTTGGCTGTATTTCGAGAGACACCCATTTGACGCGCTGCAGCAGATATAGTTTGTCCCCCCTGATGCAAGCCAACTATCATAGCCCTCTGTGCTATCACCTCTGGTCTATTAGCCCATGTGCGTGGCGTGTAACGTCGCCGACCACGTCCTCTTCCACCCATGTCTGAAACTACAAATATGTGTATTAATGTTAGCAGTTCATTATCATTTTGGTTAATGAGCATTATGATAATTAATAAGGATACATAAAGTGTAGAACAATTTAAAAACAAGGCAATCGGATGAAGCAGACTTTGTTCCCGCCATACTGTACGAGACCGATACAAATTTTGGGGGTCTGTTTACGAATATCACCAATACTCTCAACATCACTATTACAGTCACCAATATCATTACCATCATCACTACTTCTATCGGCATCATCAATGCTATGATCACCATCATCACTAATACTGTCACCGTCATCACTAATACTGTCACCATCATCACTACTACGATCACCATCATCACTATTACTATCACCATCACTTCTAAGAACACCATTATCACTACAATTTATGTTGCCATCACTACTACTGCCAGCATCATCACTACTACCACCATCACAACTACTACAATAATCACCATTAACCCCTTCTGTACCGACGACGTGTTTTATATTTTATTCCAGCTATATTTAGATTATTTTGTGCTGCTTAAGAAGGATCTGTGACAGTACAAAGGGTTAAGTGAGATAGTTCGACGCCTGCTATTTCCTGGAGGCCCTTTTAAAACTGAATAGAATCGTCTAATCGTAACCAAAATAAAGTGGAAAGGATGTTGCCGGTAGAGAAGAGGTTAACATCAATACTGCGAGATGCATGTTCCTTCGGAAGACATACACACAGTTCACCATCTCAATATATCACCATCACAACTAGCCTACTACCACGATCACCACCCCCATCACTATTACTATCATAATAACCATCATCATCGCTACACACCATAATAATCACAACAATTACTACAATCTCTGTAAGCTCTCTCTTAGCCGCAATGTTGCATCTCTCTCGCTATTATATCGCTAATACAATAATCAGCGTTCCTCAGAGCTCTTCCAGTATATATCACTTCCTCTACGTAGAGTACGTAGCGCCCGTCTTGCAACACAATCCCACCCCTACTCTGTGCAACTCTCCAAATCAAGAGTGAAACGATACTCACAATCTTTCTTCTATTTAACAACGGAGCTCTGGAACTTTCCCTGAATCCATCTTTCCCTCATCCTATGACATGAACTGCTTCAAACTCCGTGTGTCCAGATATCATGGCTAGAACATTCCTTGATTTTTGCAGTCACTCTTTCACCTCTGGGGGAGGCACTCGTCACAGGCAGTTTTGCCTTTTGTCTCCCTCATCCACACAGAAAAAATAGAAATGTAATCACCACCACCATCAGTACTGCTACCATAATCACCATCATCACTGCAAATCATAACTACTCCCACCATCACTACTACCATAAGTACTATCATCATCACTTCAGATCATCACAACTACCACAGTCATCACCATCACTACTACTACTACCATAATTGTCATCATCATTACTGCGTTCTGGTGGGGCTACAGGGCACACACTTATACACAGATATAAAACAAACTTTTACATTACTACACCTCCCCTACGGGGGGGGGGGGGGGGGGCGCAACGTAATCACCACCATCACTATCATACTACAGTTCACCCGGAAGAAGATTGGTATGGAGTTTAGAGTTACTCCATCTACTTAAGTAATATACAGTATACAGTATAGTATTTATCATGAAATTAAAGGATGTTAAGTAACTGTGAACTAAAGATAGACACACCATCATCATCACGTGTGTGATGTGTTTGCCACACACACAGACCGCGGTTACACAGAGACAGACATACAGATATGGTGATTAAAATAGTGTGCCACCCCTTAGGGGGCTTCGTAACAAACAAAAACTCCAGATTACCTTTAATTTGGTTAAGATACAAGTAACTATAGGTAGCGCCAACGAACTTTACTATAATCTTTATCCCTGAACTCTCTGTAACTCAAAAGAGCCTAGAACAAACTAGCTGTAAATATCCACACCTATTTCCTGGTGGACTCTTCCCAAATTACTAGAACGCCAGCCCGATTGTTTGTATTAATTTCGAGTTATAAGTAGTTAAGGGGTCAATATTATTTCCAAGTTTGCTGGCGCTACCCATAACTGAACTCAAGATAGACACGGTCATCACTACTGCAGCGTGTGGGCCACACACCGGGAGACTCCACACATCATCACCACTGTGATATATGAGAGACAGACATACAGGGTCTTTACAATACTACACCGGGGCGCCCCTAGGCTACGTAATCACCATCATTATCACTAATTTGCCCACCTTGATGCGAGCTAACCATAATAGCCCTCTATGTTATCACCTCTGGTCTATTAGCCCATGTGCGTAGCATGTGTCTGTCATGTGTGTGGACAGACACACACACACACACACACACACACGGTAATTACAATACTTCATCATCTTTACGGGGAGCTACAAAGCATATAAATAAATTAATTAAATAATTCATAGATAAATATTTTAATTATACATAAAAATATATATACAATATCCAAATTACCTATAATTTAATTGAGGTTATTAGGTTATTAAGTGCGGGAGAGGGTACAATAGGGGAAGAGGGTTGTAGGAACATTGAAAGCAGTAACAAGAAATAGGGTGGTCAGTATGGAGAAGAAGTCTTTGCATGACAGTGTGGTAATCCCGACACTAACTTACAGAAGCAAGCATGGACGTTCGGGAAGAGACTCAGACCAAGAGTGAGAGCGGTGGAAATGAGTTACTTGAGAAGTGCGTGCGGAGTTACATGGAGGGATAGACAGACGAATGAGGAAGTAAGAAAGAGGTGTGGTGTGGAGGTATATGTGCTGGAAAGTGTGAAAAGGAACAACTTGAGATGGTTCGACCATATGGAACGTATGGAAAGCGAGAGATTAACTAAGAGGGTGTACGAGAGCGAGGTGGAAGGACAGAGAGGGAGAGGTGCACCGAAGGAGAGGTGGAAGGATGGAGTGAGGAAGTATATGAATGAAGGCGGTGTTGGTTGGGAGGGGCGTCGACTGACTAGGGACAAAGGTGCATGGGGCTGATTCGTTCGTGGCCACCCCTTCGGGGATCACGGCGTCAGGCAATAGATAGATAGGTTACTCTGAAATTAAGATAGACATATCAGCACTGTGGTGTGCGCCACAGACTCTACCATCACTACTATGATGTGTGTGACCACCAAAGCACACCATCATCATCACAAATGTTAACATATAGACATACAGACACTGATCATACTACTGTGGCACCCCTACGGGGGGCCTACATAAAAAGACATGGACAATGGAAAATAAATAAAAATGGGAAGAAAATAAAACTGCCAAGAAAATACAGGGGGCTGGGAGAAATGTGAGAAACAAATCTCTAACATCAGCGGGAACAAGGCAATCGGAGATGGCAGACTCCGCCCCTGCCGTGCTGTCTGACACGGACACAATTAATGTTTGGGGGTCTTTAAGACAATCACTTCTATCATCACCCTCATCACTACTACTATCACCATCATCGCTACTACTACCCCCATCTATCATCACCATCATCACTACTACTACCATAATCTCAACTATACCATCACCACTTCCAAATTCACCATTACTACTACTATCACTAGTATCACCACCACCACATTACTATTACCATAATCACAATCATCTTTAATACATTGATGTGTGTGGGCCGCACACATGCAGATCCTCACTACAGATTCAACCATCATCGTCACTGCTGTGAATCACAGCATCAATTATATAGTTACCATTATTACTACTACTATCACAATCATTCCTACTGCTATCACCATCACCACTACTGTCATTATATCACCACTTCACCATCATCACTACTACTGTTAACATCATCACTACTACTGTCACCATTGTTACTACCGTCACCATCACAACTGGCAACATTAGCACTACTACTATTACTCACTATCATCACTACTACTGTCACCATTGTTACTACCAACACCATCACTACTGGCAACATTAGCACTACAACTATCATCACTAATATTATAACCATCATCACTACTACTATTAACATCCTCACTATTACCATTATCACCAGTACTATCACCACCATCACTACCATCATGAGTATTGCAATCCCCAACGTCACCAATACTGTCATCAGCATCACTACAGCTATGCCTATCAATACTACAACAAACACAACCACCATCATTACTACTATCACCATCATCCCTACTTACAGTATATCATCACTGCTACTATAGCTGTCACTATCAAATTTATTTTCACAATTACCACCACTATGATTAGCCTACCGTAATAACCTTTATGAAAACCATCATGCTACTATAATCACCATAACTATCACTACTACACTCAGACACACTATCATCCTTACTACAGAGCATCACCACCATGACAAATACTATCACAATTAACAACACCAGCACCAGCATTATCACACAATCATAATTGCTGCCACAGAATAATGTGTGTGCCCTGCACGGGCACACGCACGCACAAATGACACAGTAACTGCGTTTTTCTGTACCACCACTGATAAGCCATTGGGCTTTTGGCAGAAAATGCCAAAAATTATCAGTGATATCCGAGACATGTTTACATACAGTATTCTCATCGTCCAGCATATTACTGCTTCATATTCATCAGCCAACTTAAAATAGCCCTATATAATATTTAATTATCACTAGAACAATACACTATACCATGTAGGAAGTCTTCTGGAGAAATATGGCAAATTTAGAAAATAATGCAAGATAAACTAAAGCACAAATGTATGCTAGAATTGCATTGACAAATCGCTAGATAATCACCAGACACTAAAAACGTGTATGTCACTAGAAAACATATGTTGAAGTATCTAGAATAATCTTTAACAATCGGAACATCTCTACAATTCCTTAAAATGTATGTAAGCGTTCTTAGAATGACACTATTAAACCATGAAACAAAATACCTCTTGGACAAAGTGAGTCTTACCTTTTCGGGCACTGAAGTCGGAGTGAAGAAATGTCATAATGTGTAGTATCAAATCACTTCTGTCTTGATATGGAAATCCAAATGAAGCTCCAAAAAGAAGACAAGAGTGTTATTTTGAAGCATGCCGATGCTCAATGCATACGTATGCAAATACGAAGTAAAAGTTCAGTCATAGCTATTCACTATCTATCCTACCTAAAATCGACAGTTATATTTTATCAATTATTAAATACAAGGTAATCGGTAAGAAAATGCTTATCAATTCCTGCTATAGAATCTCTCTCTCTCTCTCTCTCTCTCTCTCTCTCTCTCTCTCTCTCTCTCTGAAAATGTTGTCTCGGTTCTTATGGGATACCAACAGATTTTTCATTTACTTTTGTAATTATTATTTGTATTGCTTCTACATTAGCACACATCTATTATTAACGTTAATATTTAGTGCAAGTTAATCAGAATCAATTAGATTAATTGTTCAACTGAATAGTTAGGGTCATAGGATTTATCCTGAATAATGTTGGCAGGCCTGAACTGTAATAACTGTGGTGTTCCAGTAGTAGCAGAAGAATTGGTAAAAAGCTATATATGAAGATCCATACTAATCTCAGCCTAATGTCAGAAAGGAATAAGGGTTAAACGAGACTCAAACTATGCAAGTATGTAGTTAGGGGGAGGAAAGGTGATAGTTTAGCAGTCGACACAGGAAAATCAGCTTTAGAACACCATGAATAGAGACGCATTTAGTATCAAAGTTTAAACACGGTTACCAGCTACTCTAAATATACCAATAACTCATGAGGGAAATGCTTTACCACAAATGTTTGCCTCGATGTTAATTAATTGTTCAATATATATATATATATATATATATACATATATATATATATATATATATATATATATATATATATATATATATATCTATATCTATATATATATATATATCCGACGTGAGATATGTCTACCATTTGCTTACTACTGCTTATTACAGTGATATAATATTATAAATTATGTTATCATATGTTATATATATATATACAGTATATATATATATATATATATATATATATATATATATTTTTTTTTTTTTTTTTTTTTTTTTTTTTCTATATTCCAACTACTCCCTCTCGGGCATAGGCTGAGAGCCTGTACATTCCACCGCCCAACACGGTGAAGCCCGTGAGGTCTTGTTCCAGTCTGGGGAGTGAGACATGCGAAGCATCCATCATGGCTCGAAGCAGCTCCATCTCTGAAGCGGCCGGTTGCTTCGCTCAAGTGCTTCACCGTCTCACCCTCCAGACTCAGACCCTCACTCTCAGAACGCCACCTATTGAGCAGTGAACTCACTAGGCATTGTCCCCCTGTAACATATTTTGAATATGGGAATATTCATACAGTGTTATTTAATCAGGGAACAACGAGGGTATTTTTTTGGCATTTCGGTGGGCTTTGTGGTAATGCACTGATACTAGGTACAGCACAAATTCAATCCCAATAATATCTTCCCATTGACATATCGGGATTTGAACCCGGGTCCATTGGATTACCAATCCAGTGGCATGACCACTCCACCACACCTCCCCTATATATATATATATATATATATATATACATATTTGAGATATATATATATATATATATATATATATATATATATATATATATATATATATATATATATATATAAATGTATGTATACAGTATATATATACATTATACAGTATATATATACAGTATACATATATACAGTATATATATATATATATATATATATATATATATATATATATATATATATATATATATATATATATATATATGTGTGTGTGATTTTACAGTATTGAGTTATGCACGAAATATTTACTGTAGGCCTATGCAGTTTGCTATATTTAGTAACCCACTTCCTTGCTAATATTTTCCAATAGGTGTTATACACAGACACCATAAAATACAATAATTCATTACTAGATTATACTGCTTTATAATACTACCAAATAGCAAACATGGCATAGTGTTATGCTGTCAAATGTAAAGCGAGTAGCTATTGTATTTTTGTGTATAATTTCTACATGATAATACATGTATAACCAAACATATATTAAGCCTCGGAGAATCGATGACACTCTTCCTTTTTGCTTTATGGCTATTATTAAACGATTTTTTTTTTTTTTTTTTTTTTTTTTAAAAGAGACTGAGGAAGGAAAAACACAGATAAAACAAAAAGGTCCATGTGCCTAAAGGCATCCTCCATTCATAAAATGTTTGTAACAACTGGATTTAAACATTTGTAGATTGTAAGTTTGTGGAAAGCAATTCGAGGGAAGTGAATTCCAAAGAGTAGTAGCTCTGGGGATAAATTAATTCTGATAAGCAGAAGTTCTGCATTGTGGAGGAGAAAATGTAAATTCATGGGCGCTCTCAGCTGCCCTAGTTCTACGGGGAAAGATGTGGAGAGGCGGCACAATTGAAGCAAGTTCCTCGGAACAATTGCTGTGAAAATATCTGTAGAATAATGCAAGGGATGCAACGTTTCTTCGTATGGATACTGTAGGAAGGTCCTGTGTGATTGCAGGGTTATTGATTAATCTAATAGCTTTATTTTGAATTTTGTCCAACTGCCTCAATACAACCACTCCACTTCCACCCCACAGAGGTGAACAGTAATCCATCTTGGAGAGCACATGACTTTTATATATTACGGCCAACTGCTCGTCAGTGAAGAATTCTCGAACTCTGTACAGGAGTCCCAGTTTTTTAGAGGCATTCTTAGCAATGCTTCTAACATAATGTGTCCAGCTCAAGTTAGTAGTTAATGTTATACCGAGAATGTCAATACTAGGGGAAGTGGGAATATTTACATCATTAAAAAATATATGGGAGTCAGTGAGAATCTGTCGGTTAGAAAATTGAATGTACTTGGTTTTGTGTGCATTAAAGGAAACTAGATTCTCTTGTCCCCATTCATTAATTCTAGAAAGGTCCTGGTTCAGAGAAATTGCAGTGTTTATTTTTGAATTTATAAGATCGGGTTGGGTGAAAGAATTGGTAAATGTGAAGGAACTGTGGAGTGTTGAGTCATCTGCATAGGAATGATTGGATTATGAGTGGTAGATATGAGATCATTGATATGAATGACGAACAGAATTGGGGCCAAAACTGATCCCTGGGGAACACCAGCATTTATTGAGTGAAATTGAGAATAAAGGCCATCTACCATTACACATATTTTTCTGTTATGAAGATAAGAAGAAATTAGTGGAACTAATGATGCAAGGCCGTAGTGTGACATCTTCGACAATAAGGATTGATGCCAGACTCTATCAAATGCCTTTGATATATCCAGTGCTATTGTATGTGTTTCACCATGTTGGTCTGTAGCTTGGTTGATTTGATGCGTAAGAAGGCAAAGAATGTCTGCAGTTGATCGACATCGTCTAAAACCATATTGCCTATCACTGATTAATTTATTATTAATTCAGATTTAATTCAGAATAGGACATTATTTCACATTGGTCCTTCCTAAGCTGTAATTATTCGTCTATTTATAGCTAGGATAAACAATCAAAATGTGTCAAAACCGTCAGAGGGTAAATTAATGAAGGTAAACACGATACCATTACTTATGACATTGAAAATGGTGTGTGTGTGTGTGTGTGTCAACCTCCTGTCTGGCATTGGGGTGGGGTTTAAGTGCGCTTGAGGGGGGGGGGGGGGCGGCGGTAGTTTGTTCTCTTCATGGGTGGGGAGGGTAAAGAAGGGGTGACGGACTGGCATCACCCCGTCCCTTCTGCCTGGGGTATTAGTAGTAAGGGGGACTGGGCAGGGCCCACCCCGTTCCTACCTTCTGGGGTAGTAGGAGTAGGGGGTAAACCCTATGCAAGGACTTTCACTTCTGGGTGTACATACGCGCCAAAAGTTACCTCCACTAAAATTGCCATCATACCTGATACTCTACTTAACGCCAGTCTAGCCCCAAACACGCGAGCAACTGTGGCTTTCAACCATCCGACACATCTCCTTTTATTTATGCACACCCAGAAGTGAAAGTCCCTGCATAGGGTTTACCCCCTACTCCTACTATCCCAGAAGCTAGGAACGGGGTGGTCCCTGCCCAGTCCCCCTTACTACTCCTACCCCAGGCAGAAGGGGCATGGTGTGCCTGTCTGTCACCCCTTCCTTCCCCTCCCCACCCATGAAGAGAACAAAATACCCCCGCTCCCTCCCCCCCTCCCCCACACGCACACTTACACCCCACCCCAATGCCAGACAGGAGGTTGACACACACACACCATTATCAATTTCCTAAGTAATGGTATCGTGTCTACCTTCATTAATATACCCTCTGACGGTGTTGACGTATTTTGATTGTTTATCCTGGCTATAATTAGACGAATAATTACAGCTTAGGAAGGACCAATGTGAAATAATGTACTAATCTGAATTAAATCGTCTAATAATAGCCATAAAGCAGAAAAGAAGAGTGTCATCGATTCTCAGAGGCTTAATATATGATTTGTTATACATGTATTATCATGTAGAAATTATACACAACAATACAATAGCTACTCGCTTTACATTTGACAGCATAACAATATGCCATGTTTGCTATTTGGTAGTATTATAAAGCAGTATAATCTAGTAATGAATTATTGTATTATAAAGCAGTATAATCTAGTAATGAATTATTGTATTATAAAGCAGTATAATCTAGTAATGAATTATTGTATTATAAAGCAGTATAATCTAGTAATGAATTATTGTATTATATGGTGTCTCGGTGTATAACACCTATTGGAAAATATTATCAAGGAAGTGGGTTACTAAATATAGCAAACTGCATAGGCCTACAGTATATATTTCGTGCATAACTCAATACTGTAAAATCCCATATATATATATATATATATATATATATATATATATATAGAGAGAGAGAGAGAGTAAATATAATGTATATATAGACCCTATATATATATATATATATATATACATATATGAGAGAGAGATATATATATATAACATATATGATAACATATACCACTGTAATAAGCAGTAGTAAGCAAATTGTAGACGTCGGATATATATATATATATATATTGAACAATTAATTAACATCGAGGCAAACATTTGTGGTAAAGCATTTCCCTCATGAGTTATTGGTATATTTAGAGTAGCTGGTAACCGTGTTTAAACTTTGATAATAAATGCGTCTCTATTCATGGTGTTCTAAAGCTGATTTTCCTGTGTCGACTACTAAACTATCACCTTTCCTCCCCCGAACAACATACTTGCATAGTTTGAGTCTCGTTTAACCCTTATTGCTTTCTGATATTAGGCTGAGATTAGTATGGATCTTCATATAGAGGTTTTTACCAATTCTTCTGCTACTACTGGAACACCACAGTTATTACAGTTCAGGCCTGCCAACATTATTCAGGATAAATCCTATGACCCTAACTATTCAGTTACACTATTAATCTAATTGATTATGATTAACTTGCACTAAAGATTAACGTTAATAATAGATGTGTGCTAATGTAGAAGCAATACAAATAATAATTACAAAAGTAAATGAAAAGAACCGAGACAACATTTTCAGAGAGAGAGAGAGAGAGAGAGAGAGAGAGAGAGAGAGAGAGAGATTCTACAGTATAGCAGGAATTAGATAAGCATTTTCTTACCGATTACCTTGCATTTAATATTTGATAAAATATAACTGTCGATTTTAGGTAGGATAGATGGTGAATAGCTATTACTGAACTTTTATTTCGTATTTGCATACGTATGCATTGAGCATACACTCATCATTCCAAATGAAAAGCGATTATGAGAATTATGTATTTAATCATATAGATGACATATACTCGAAAAAGTTCAGTATAATTAAAACAACACTAGAGTGCTACGTTAATATCGTATCTGTGAGACTGTTTGGGAAGTGAGTTTTCAATAATTTCACTATCAGTTGCTACGCAGTAACCAGTAACTATCGTCCAATTAGCTTAATCTCAGTTGTATGTAAAATGCTAGAAACGGTCATAAGAGACAGACTCGTAAATCACTTAGAGGAAAATAACATACTTAAAGATACTCAACACGGCTTTCGTAAAAAACGTTCCTGTTTAACAAACCTCTTAGACTTCTTCCACGATATCCTCAACCTCTACGATGAGAGTAAAGCTGTAGATATTATATACCTTGATTTTCAAAAGGCCTTTGACAAAGTTCCCCACAAACGTTTACTGCTAAAACTAAAAGCGCATGGAATACAAGACGGTGTGTTGAAATGGATAGAAAATTGGCTCAGCGACAGAAAGCAAAGAGTAGTCATAAACGGTAAGGCATCTAAATGGACCAATGTAAGTAGCGGGGTACCCCAGGGATCGGTACTAGGACCAATTCTCTTTCTAATTTACATCAACGACATAGATGAGGGTCTCACCTGTACAATCTCAAAATTTGCTGACGATACAAAAATTGCAAATAGCGTACTCTCAAAAGATCAAGTTGACGATATGCAACACAATCTAGATAAATTGTCACATTGGGCCCAAATTTGGCAAATGAGTTTCAATGCGGATAAATGTAAAGTACTACATATCGGATACCTAAATGAGAAAGCAAACTATTCGATGAATGGCACTCAGCTTAAGAATGTAAACAGAGAAACCGATCTGGGAGTAACAATATCGAGTAACCTAAAACCGAGTCAACAATGTTCAGAAGTTGTTAAGAAGGCAAACAAAATAATTGGCTTCATAGGCAGATCATTTGAGCATAAATCCAAAGACGTAATCCTAACCCTTTAAAATTCCTTAGTCCGCCCTCTTCTGGAATACTGCGTTCAATGCTGGTGCCCTTATTACCAAAATGACATAAACAAGCTAGAACGAGTTCAACGTAGAGTTACCAAAATGATACCTAGCCTAAAGAACAAACCATACGAAGAGCGTCTTAGAGAATTAAATCTATTTCCTTTAACCCAGCGCAGATTAAGAGGTGACTTAATTCAAGTGTTCAAAATCATCAAAGGCATCGACAATATGAACTGTAGTAAGTACTTCACTATCGACCAATCTAATTACACGCGGGGAAACGGTTGCAAAATTATTGGTAAATCTTTTAACTCACACGAATCTAAGAATTTCTTCTTCAATCGAGTTGTCAACTTGTGGAATGGGCTTCCCCGAGACGTTATAGACTGCAGCACCGTTGATTAATTTAAATTCCGCCTAGACAAATATCTCGCATCAAACCCGCGTCTGACTGCGTTTGTAAATGAATAACTTTATTTTATCCTCCCCTCAGTTACTAACCCATATGTCCCCTACTAACTTCCTAGTCCTGCCACGTTAGTGGCAGGGCAGTAGTTCCCTTTCCAATGTTCCCTTACCCACTCTAACCACTGTTTGGACACTTGATCCTCAGTGTTTTGGAGGACAAGCAGCCTAGAAGGGTCACTAGACCTGTTGTTGCTTGATTTCCTTTGTACTCCTTTGTACGCGGATATAATGCTCTCCTGATTATGATCTATCCGCGAAAAGATAAGTAGATATCTAGTTTGTTATAAAGTTGAAGTCTGTAAAACAGTCTTCATAGCGTAATGCATAAATGCACTGAATTTCGGTGTGAGCATCCTAGGTTCGAATCCCTGGACTGCCACATGTATTTGTTGATTTCATTATTTGAGTTTAGGAGTAAAGTCGGTTGGTGGAGGTAACATAATAATTTAGAAAGAAGCGGCCTTTGGCCGTGGACACCTTTCTACTGATATAGGCCTATTTACTCATTCAACTCGAAGAGGGATTCTGTTTTTTTTTTATTTATTTATTTATTTATTTATATATTTATTTATAGATTTCATATTTTGTTATATATATATATGGATTTGTTTCTTTAGCTTAACCCGGGAACGGCGAGGGGGGGTATTGAACTAGCTCCCCATGGGCGAGCATATGGACTCCATTCAGGCCTATAATCGTCATTTTACGATAAATATCGTTATTACCTATTCATATGAGCCTATTTTACCTTCACTATTAAGATAGTAACCTGTAACAACAATAAAACAAGTGAAAATATAATTTTTCTGGTCAAAATCGCGAATATAGATGAACCAGCCCATTCATGAATTTTGGAGAAAATTGAGGCAACCCCTCCCTCCATGAGGCCTCAAGCCACACTGAGCCTACTCATATACACACTCGCTTGTGTAACACATCTGCTAGGCACGTAAGCACATCCCCCACACAGTTTGCTAATGTTAGCACAAAAATATACCAACAAATTAGGGGATAACAGGGAAAATAGGTGATAATTGAAGGGGGAGGGGAAAGGGAGGAAGGAGGGGATGTGGAGGAGTGATATGAGGTATAGGGAAAACAATTTTTTTTTTAGTGTTGTTTAAATGGTATTTTTAGGCCTCCCTCTTAAGAGCTTTGCCCCGTCGCCCAGTAAAACCTCTTAAGAGCTTTGCCGCCATTTACGGGTTAATGGAGGTTTAGGGAGGAAACTAAGAACCTGGCCATTGGCTTTAACCTTGAAGTATTAAATGATCTCTTGGTCCCAGCCACCACCACCACTGCAAGACTGGGTTTAAGGACCCCCTTCTCCCTCATCTTCAGCCACATTATCTTGGTGATTTTAAGACGTTCAGCCGATTATTAGTTTGGCGATTTTAGGAACTTTTACCCCATTTCTGTCAATTTTAAAACCTTTCTTGTCACTTCGATGTCGATTTTTTTTCTGGCGAGCGATAGCGAGCCTGTAATTTAAGAGGAATTTTTCTATCGAAAAATGTATAACTTTATTTTGAAGGGGGGTCTAGGGATTGTTTTTGTTTTAAGCTTCATGAAGGTGTAGGGTGGAAAATGTAACAAACATAGTAAATACATAAGTAAATGAAGTAATAAATACAAATATCTTTAACCTTGAGAAGTCGAGTATTAACTGATCTCTTGGGCCGGCCACCACCACCACGGGGACTGGTTTTAAATCTCGCCGGTTGTCTGGTCATGAGAGTTACATAGAGTTACGTTGATACACTTGTTACCGGTCTAGGGGAGATGGGGCGTTTTTTGTGGTCCCCCTTCACCCTCATGTTTAGCCCCATTAGCTTGGTGATTTTAAGACATTCCACCCATTAGTTTGGAGATTTTAAGAACTTTTACCCTTTAAACAAATTTGTGTCATTTAGATGTCGAGTTTTTCCTGGCAAGCGATAGCGAGCCTGTAATTTAAGGGGAACCGCCCTTGGGCCGGGAAATGTTTCTACCGAAAAATGTAAACATTTATCTTGAAAGGAGGGACTAGGGGTGTAATGTTAAGCTTGATGGAGGTCTAGGGAACAAACTACAAGAAATGGGGTCAAGGGGGTGTCATTATAAGCTTGATGGAGATTCTGGGAGGAAATTAAAGAAATTATACAAATAAATATATATATATATATATATATATTATATATATATATATATATAATATATATATATAATACATCCACTCAGCTTTATGTAGGAGGAAATACATCCTCTCAGCTTGGCTTTATTTAGGAGGAAATACATCCACTCAGCTTGGCTTTATGTAGGAGGAAATACATCCACTCAGCTTGGCTTTATGTAGGAGGAAATACATCCACTCAGCTTGGCTTTATGTAGGAGGAAATACATCCACTCAGCTTGGCTTTATGTAGGAGGAAATACATCCACTCAGCTTGGCTTTATATAGGAGGAAATACATCCACTCAGCTTGGCTTTATGTAGGAGGAAATACATCCACTCAGCTTGGCTTTATGTAGGAGGAAATACATCCACTCAGCTTGGCTTTATGTAGGAGGAAATACATCCACTCAGCTTGGCTTTATGTAGGAGGAAATACATCCACTCAGCTTGGCTTTATGTAGGAGGAAATACATCCACTCAGCTTGGCTTTATGTAGGAGGAAATACATCCACTCAGCTTGGCTTTATGTAGGAGGAAATACATCCACTCAGCTTGGCTTTATGTAGGAGGAAATACAGTTACATCACGCTCAGCTTGGCTTTATGTAGGAGGAAATACATCCACTCAGCTTGGGTTTATATAGGAGGAAATACATCCACTCAGCTTGGCTTTATGTAGGAGGAAATACATCCACTCAGCTTGGCTTTATATAGGAGGAAATACATCCACTCAGCTTGGCTGTTATAGGAGGAAATACATCCACTCAGCTTGGCTTTATATAGGAGGAAATACATCCACTCAGCTTGGCTTTATATAGGAGGAAATACATCCACTCAGCTTGGCTTTAACCTTGAAGTATTAACTGATCTCTTGGTCCCGGCCACCACCACGGGGACTGGTTTTAAATCTCGCCCGAGTCGCCGGTTGTCTGGTCATGAGTTACATAGAGTTACGTTGATACACTTGTTACCGGTCTAGGGGAGATGGGGCGTTTTTTGTGGTCCCCCTTCACCCTCATGTTTAGCCCCGTTAGTTTTTTTGAGATTTTAAGACGTTCACCCCATTGATTGGCGAGTTTAAGACCTTTCGCTTCCTTTCTTTGTCAATATTAAGACCTTTCGTGCCATTTTGTTGATTTTTTCCTGGCGAACGAGCCTGAAATTTAAGAGGAATCGGCTTTCGGCCGGGAAATGTTTCTACCGAAAAATGTACAAATTTATCTTGAAAGGGGGTCAAGGGTGGTGTAATTTAAAGCTTGATGGAGGTCTAGGGAACAATCTAAATGAACATGGGTCTAGGGGGTGTAATTTTAAGCTTGATGGAGGTCTAGGGAACAAACTATAATAACCCTCCCCTTAAATCTCGCCTTAAATCTCGTGAGAGTTACAATGAGTTACGTTGATACACTTGTTACCGGTTCAAGGCACAGTCGGGTGCCATAGTCTGTAGCTCACTCTGAAATATTTGTGGACTTAACTTTGTGTGTGTGTGTGGAGAGAGAGAGAGAGAGAGAGAGAGAGAGAGAGAGAGAGAGAGAGAGAGAGAGAGAGAGAGAGAGAGAGAGTGAGAGAGCAAATGCACGAAGAAAGGAAGGGGAAGTGGTCATGAGAAAAAGATTTCAGACAGGAAAGGAGGAGGAGGGGTCATTGGAGGAGGAGGAGGAGGAGAGAGGCATTGGAGGAGGGGGGTGGAGGGTGGAGAAATTCAATAATGATAAGTTTAAAACGAAGAGTAAGATTAGGGGGGTGGTGGGGGAGGGGGGGGGGGGGAAGGAGAAGGAGGAGAAGAAACTTGAAGAAAGGAGGAGGTAAATAACAAAAAAAGACGAGCAATATGTATAAGGCGATGTCACAGGAGTGCTTTTTCCGGCAACTTTTGAAGAACAAGTCATTTTCTCGCAATATTTCGGGATTCTTTTTCATTGGCATCGGAGACTAAGCGTACAGTAGGGTGTGCTAGGAGGCTGATTTCTGATACAACTTAAATTTTGAAGATCCCAGACTAGAATTGCCCGTATACATTGACGGTAAATCGTTCGTGTGACACCGGCCTTTTAGAAGCAAAGAATAGAAGAATGAAGGATGGAGAAGAAAATAAAAGATAATAAGAAGGGAGAGAGAGAAGGGAGGCGTAGGCTGAGGCGGAGGCAGAGATAGTGAGAATGAGTAAAGTGAATATGACAGTAAAAGTGCATGTGTATGTGTGTGAGAGAGAGAGAGGGAAAATGAGTAAGATGAATATGAGAGAGTGTGTGTGTGTGCGAGAGAGAGTGACTGAGTGAGAGAGAGAGAAAGAAAGAGAAAGAGAGTGTTAGATACAGTTCACCTGACCCCACCAACGCCTGCAGTTGCAACCACTCACTGCAGGGTAGGTTGGTTGGCATTCCTGACACCTGCTCTGCCTCTCTCGCTCGCTCTATCTATCTATCTATCTATCTCTCACTCACTCACTTTCTTTATATCTATCTATCTCATTCACTCACTCTCTCTCTATCTAGCTCTCTCTCTCTATATATATATATAATTCACTCACACACACACTCACACTCTCTCTCTCTATACACATACCGGTATATACTTACATTTTCGCGTTTCCAACTCAGATGATTAGTCAACTGATAATTAAATGAAACCATACTCTCAATGTATTCATACTAATTTGGCTTCCATACATAAGATCACGACAAGGAACAGAACTTATGTGAGCAACAGTACAGTCGCGCTAATAAGTCATGTCTCGGCACCAAGTATGTGCTGATCAATAATTGGTATCAGCAATATCTAAGCATCATTTCTTCATATCGAGTGAAATATACAACCATGTTCCTACACTTACCCACCCTATTCAACATCTAACAGAGGCACCAAGTATATTTTTATAAATAATTGGTATCGGCAATATCTAAGCTTCATTTCTTCATATCGTGTAAAATATACAACCATGTTCCTACACTTACCCACCCTATTCAACATCTGACAGACATTAATACAGCACAGAGCAGCCAAACGTAATGACAGCTGGACATGACTTATACATATAATGTATTTGTTGATTTCATGATTTGAGTTTAGAAGTAAAGTTGGTTGGTGGAAAAAACATACGAAATACCTTTTTGATAGACCCCCCCCCCTCCAAAAAATATTAATGACTGCAGTGAACATGGTAATACATTAAAATGGCAGTTAATATATATATATATATATATATGAGAGAGAGAGAGAAAGTGTTAATATTCTTGAATATGCACCAACAAGCCTAACCACGGATCGAGCATTAAATGAATATACCACTTATAATCAATTAAGCAATCCATACAATATGTTTTTTAGTAAGTTCCAACATCTCTTCAGAGGTATTCAAAAATTACAAGATTACCATTTCAATGCGCAAATCCATTAAATACCAATGCATATTGCGCGGGTGGGGTGGGAGAATACTATCGATCTATCTATCTATTGCCTGACGCCGTGATCCCCGAAGGGTTGGCCACGGGTGAATACAATAAATTGTAAAATAACTAGAAGGGGTGATGGTATTGGAAATTTACATTATAAATACAAACATGATAGAATACTAATTACACATAAATCATAAGTGTTTGTGTGTCAAGGTGATAGGTGACAGATAGTGTAAATGATCTTCATTCTGTAAAATCAGATAATTTATTGCAACATTGTTCTGGCATATATAGAATATATATAGATTACCAATTACTGACATGGTCTCAGCCTCGTTGCAAGGTTATACTTTATTCTGTGTTAGTGGAAAATAATGGTTGTAATCGGTGGTTTCCTCCTGTGTGAGGTTGGGGTAGGGTGTGAGTGGGGGGCCTGCTTGTTTAATCTCTCCATTATAGGGTAGGGTAAGGAAGGGGTGACGGACTGATACCATCCCGTCCCTTCTGCCTGGGGTAGGAGTAGTAAGGGGGACTGGGCAGGGACCACCCCGTTCCTACCTTCTGGGGTAGTAGGAGTAGGGGGTAAACCCTATGCAGGGACTTTCACTTCTGGGTGTACATCCCTACATTGAGGTTTAGTGATAATTATACTGTGTATATTTCCCAGCTTATTTATAGATATGTATCCCATTATAACCATATTGTACTGTGATCGTTCCATTTAATCCTGCTTTCTCAGCTTATTTCTGTTTGTATATCTTGTTAACTAAAATGTGGCTTAGTGTTACAACCACAAATATCTTGACGTCTGGCCTTGAACCCCCAAAAGTCGGGTGTAATAAATATTATGTTCTCTGCTGAGCAGATTATACCAAAAATTTAACTCTCAAAACGTCCTAGGATGTTGCACGAGGCGTGCTGAAAGAGTGCCTGGAGATGTTACCAGACGTTTAAGGGTTAAGATTGATTACATATGAGAAAACTGACCTGGAGGTTGCAACCTTGGGCTTAACTTCTTCAATGTTGTTCATACAGTCTCACAACCGCTAACTCTTCCAGGTATCCGGCTGACTGACTCTCATATAATATTATGTAATCCTGGAACTGTAATATCTCGGGACCTATCAAATACTTCATTATATTGTACGTCTCAAGATAAAGAATTAGGTTGTCATTCATGCTAACTGTCACAATGCTTTCTTATATAGCATGTTAACGTGGGACATCAGTAATTCATTCACTCTAAGTATTCAATTATTTTATATTGAGCTACAGTAGCTCTTGACATTTGAGATTACATACACAAAATATTGTTTTATCAAACATAATATATATAATCTGTCTTTTTGGTCGCATAGCCTTGTTTAAGGGAGTAGTACTTGGTTTTTGGTCTATATATTTGTTTCTTTATATATACTGTTCAGTTTCCTCGGTAGACCTCCATCAAGCTTAGAATAACACCCCCTTGATCCCCTTTCAAGATTAATTTTTAAATTTTTCGGTAGAAGAATGTCCCGGCCGAGGGCCGGTTCCTTCTAAAATTAGAGGCTCGCTATCGATCGCCAGGACACCTAAAGGGCACGAAAAGTCTTACTATTGACACAAAAATGAGGCGAAAGGTCTCAAAATCGCCAAATTAACGGAACGAACATCTGCTAAACATGAGGGAGAAGGGGGTCCAGAAATAGCGAGTACTACCCCCTTAACATACTGTACCGACAGTACCCAAAGTAATGACAGCATTGTATAGGGTACAACTTCGTACTGGAATATGATGCTTTTGTTTTCAACCATTGTTATTGAGAGTGATGTAACATTGAGTGAAAGACAGACTGACAGTCAACATAATGCCTGTTCAGGCTAACTGAATGCTGGATGATGGGAGTGACCCAGATGGACTGAGGCTGGAATATTGTTGTTGTGTGTGGTTGTTGGAGTAGATCATGCATACTGTACGATATCACCTACATCATATATATATTTTGATTTTACTCAAGAAACTCGTCCATAAAATTACTTACCATAGGAGCTTACTATGCTGCAGATATTGAATTAAAATGACTACAGTATGTATTTTTATGTACTGTATGTTTTCCTATTTAATGGGTAGCGATGTGACGACCCCCCCCATCCCCCCCCCCCTGTCACTTCTGTGGTGCAGATAGCCCCTGGAGGTTGGGTCTGGGAAACCCATCTCCATAATTTACTCCCGATAATTAATCAGTAAGCCTCGATGCTGGGCCATTGCCGGAGGCCCAGTACATATTGCTGATCCTCCCTACCCCTTTAAGGGAGTGCGGTCTGGTTACTGTCATTGATATTTTACTGTCTATTTGTGTAGGTTAATACAGTTGTCTAATGCACATTGTTCTATTTTCATCTGTTTAAAAATATGTAAATTCGACAATCCTCTATAGTCGCATACAATTTTGTTATTGAAAATATCAACAAACACTTAGCAATAACCTCACTGATCAACAACATTACTGTGCGCAATAAAGCTCATCATCTGATAAATTTAACAACAAATCAATTATATAGAGTGAAATTATCCAAGCTTATTGTTCGCTTACCTAATTTAATTCGAGCCAATAAATATGCAAATGAACTTGACACTGGAACTGACAAAGTGTTTTTGCTCTCACCAAGTTAAATTGTTATGTTTTCAGCCTGGTAATGTAAGTTCTACCTCATAACAAGCACAATAGCTCAAGTTGATGACTGAATAATGCTAATTAGTATTGGTGTTTTGGTCTTGTTTCGAGTCGGCCATCCCCAGCTATAGAGTATGAGGCTGAACATACATACATACATACATACATACATACATACATACATACATACATGGAGAGGAGTTGCCCAGTTCTATAACCCCGTGAGGCTATACGTTCTTGTATAGTAAATATATAAAGGAAGTGTTAATTTGTACGAGGATTGTGAATATAGATTTTTTTTTTACGATTGGCCGTCTTATATTCACCTAATATTGTAAAATTATATATATACAGTATATAATATATATATATATATATATATATATACAGTATATATATATATATATATATATATATATATATATATATATACTGTATATATATATATATATATATATATATATATATATATATTATATATATATATATATATATATACTGTATATATATATATATATATATATATATATATATATCCATATATACTGTATATATATATATTATATATATATATATATACTATATAATATATATACTATATATATATATATAGATATATATATATACTATATATATATATATATACTATATATATGGGTATACTATATATATATGGGTATACTATATATATGTGTATACTATATATATATGCGTATACTATATATATATATATATACTATATATATATATATATATATATATATATATATATACTATATATATATATATATACACTATATATATATATATACTATATATATATATATATACTATATATATATATATATATATATATATTATATACTAATATAATTATATAATATATATATATATATATATATATATATATATATATATATAATGTATATGTATATACTGTATATATGATATGTATATGTATATGTATATGTGTATATGTATATGTACAGTATATATATATATATGTATATATATATTTATATATATAATACATACCTGTATATACTGTATATATATTTATATATATAATAAGTATATATTATATGCAGAATATTTACAGGGAAGGAAGAAAAACATGGAGTCCCAAGTGCTTTCGTGTTGTTACATCTTCAGGGGACAGAACAAGTATAATAAGCAAAACAATAAGTGTTTTTCATGGCGAGCGATAGCGAGCCTGTAATTTAAGAGGAACCGGCCTTTGGCCGAACCTTTCTTCTATCGAAAAATGTATATATTTATCTTGAAGGAGTGTCTTAGGCAGGTGTTTTTTTAAGCTTGAAGGAGGTCTAGGGAGGAAACTAAAATAAAATATGAAAATATATATGAATGAGCATATAAATTCGGCCATCCCCCCTGAAGTATTTATACTGTATGTGGTTCCAGTTATTTTACTCTGGTAATAATGTCTATATAATCCTCCAACCAATGTTAGTAATTGTAACCACATCGATATGTGCAGAAGGAAGATAGTAACCATGGTTTGAAGATATGTTTCTGAATGCAGTCACCAACAACAGCGTTTTCCTACTTTGTTTTGGCTTATACTAAGTTTTAATCTATTAGTTAAGAAATACAATGGCATGTTGAATTGTATAAGTGCACTAAAAGTTACAAGAAATTGATTACTGTACATACCACATATCGTATTATGACGTGCATAACATTAATTACTGTACACACCACATATCGTATTATGACGTGCATAACATTAATTACTGTACATACCACATATCGTATTATGATGTGCATAACATTAATTACTGTACATACCACATATCGTATTATGATGTGCATAACATTTATTACTGTACATACCACATATCGTATTATGACGTGCATAACATTAATTACTGTACATACCACATATCGTATTATGACGTGCATAACATTAATTACTGTACATACCACATATCGTATTATGATGTGCATAACATTAATTACTGTACATACCACATATCGTATTATGACGTGCATAACATTAATTACTGTACATACCACATATCGAATTATGACGTGCATAACATTTGGTGACAAATATGCATTTCATTGAACGTGTTTAAGGCTCCCACTTAACCCTCTCCGAAATATGACGCTATTTTGAGCCTATTGGGGATACTTTAAAGTCTTTGTTACCATCAGGGGTATTTAGAAACCTTTAGTTTAGTTACTTCAACCTCTGCAGTTGCCTTTGAGTTAGCTGTGGGCAGAACACTAATTTTGGAGAGGTAATTATAAGAGTGAGAGAACTCTATATCTTATTGCTAATCTGGCAACCTCTGCGTCATAAATGCGTGAAAGGGTTAATATAACCATCATTTAATCATGGTGTTTTTGTTACTGTAACCTGTAAGTAACTAGGAAGTACAGTCACAATGATAGTCTTGCAAACTGTACCCGGTTATATTATAAAATGTTTATTGAGGATTACATAGGGTGAACAATCCTATAAATCTAGACCAAGAGTTAAACATTTCAATTTGGATACCAAATAGAACTACTGACAATAATACTATCACTACGACACGGAGTTATCACTGCACAACAATACACACGTAATGCAATTACAATGATCACGTGTTTCCCGTAGTTATCACTTATTAACATGCTTAATTAGTTTCACAAAAAAAAAAAAAAAATATATATATATATTATATAATTTATATATATTATATATATTATATATATATATATATATATATATATATATATATATATATGTATATATATAGTATATTATGAAGAAATGCCAATTAACATGACATTATTTATTAACCCTACACATTACATTGTGTAAGTGGTTACATGTTAAGGACGTTTGTAGAAATAATTATTATATATGTGTGTGTAAGTGTGAGAGTCCGAGTGTAGAGAGTGAGACAGTGAAGCACGGGAACGAGATGGCTTCAGAGATGGGGTCGTTTCGGGCCATGAGTGAGCACCGTGCCTCATGTGAAGGCAAGATGGCAGGTGCTCGTTGTACTCTACGTGCTTCACATGTCTCACTCCCTAGACTGGAACAAGACCTCACGGGCTTCACTGTTCATTGTAAAGCGGTGAATGTTAAGGCTCTCAGCCTATGCCCGAGAGGAAGTAAGTTGGAATATAGAAAAAAAAAAAAAAAAACAAAAAAAAAATATATATATACCTGTATATATATATATATATATATATATATATATATATATATATATATATATATATATAACTGTAGAATTATATCGTTTAAAACATAAACTTATTGGCATCCATAAGCCACCCTTCTCTTCCTTGTGACACCCATCTTTACTGTTCTTGTCTGTACCGGTGTCCACACGAGGTTTACCTTCTAGAAATGATGTGTGTGGATTCAAAACAAGTATGATTGGCGTTGAGTTTAATATGAACCAGTGCATTGCTCAGATGATTGAACTACTGCATGACAAGCTACTCCTGATTCACTCTTGCAAAACTTACTATAATAACCTATATAACTTTATGTAAGAGGAAAATATCACTCCATAACCAATTACACTCGAAATGTAGCCTTACACATTTTACTTTAAGGGGGCTCACCTCGCTTTTATTTTCTCTTTCCCTCCCTCTCTCTTTAGCTTGTATCCATTCGGCCCCATTCAGCCTACTTTTTAAAGACGTTTACCCCCATCCAGGTGTCAATATTTTCCTGGTGAGCGGTAGCGAGCCAGCATATATATATATATATTTTTGTTTTGAGAGCAAGCTAAATTTGTAAATTTGTCTGATAGAAGAATGTCTCCGGCGAAGCCGGATTTTAGCATACAATGCTGGTTCGCTATCGCTCGCCAGGAAGAAATCGAGACCTGGATGAGAATAAACGTCTTAAAGCAGTTAGCTGAATGGGGCCGAATGGATACAAGCCAGAAAAAGAGAGAAAAGGAGAGAATGAGAAAAAAATGCAGGTGACCCCCTCAATAAAAACGCAGAGTGGGAAAATACCTGGATTGAACTGTACCTTACTCAGGCTGTCCTGGTTCTATTGGCTCTCTACACTTACTCAGGCTGTCCTGGTTCTATTGGCTCTCTACACTTACTCAGGCTGTCCTGGTTCTATTGGCTCTCTACACTTACTCAGGCTGTCCTGGTTCTATTGGCTCTCTACACTTACTCAGGCTGTCCTGGTTCTATTGGCTCTCTACACTTACTCAGGCTGTCCTGGTTCTATTGGCTCTCTACACTTACTCAGGCTGTCCTGGTTCTATTGGCTCTCTACACTTACTCAGGCTGTCCTGGTTCTATTGCTCTCTACACTTACTCATGTCCTGGTTCCGGCTCACTTACTCAGGCGTATTGGCTCTCTACCTTACTCAGGCTGTCCTGGTTCTATTGGCTCTCTACACTTACTCAGGCTGTCCTGGTTCTATTGGCTCTCTACACTTACTCAGGCTGTCCTGGTTCTATTGGCTCTCTACACTTTTATGCTGTGTTATTGCCTTATCCATTCACGGAGAAATAAAACATACCCCAAATTGATGACATGAGGGGAGAGAGAGAGAGAGAGAGAGAGATATACTGATATCATAATTTGAACGTGCAACTTTCAATTATTGTGAAGTCAATGAACCCCTGTGAAATAGTTTTCGTTTAAGCCTTTCATTTACACATGATCTTTTTAGAGTACAATTTTTAGTGGATTTTTTCCTTATTTTCTATTCGCCCCATCCAGATTCTTCTATGCATATTCTCATCTCAGTAACACGTCTACCTTCAGAACTGACCGGGTCAAAATGGAGAAGGCAGGACGCAGGAATATGTTTATGTAAATATAAAACACAGATTTCTCCATTGTTTTCTCCGTTATTCACACTAGGTTTTTGATTTGCCCTGTTCGGTGTTTCGGGCCAACCTGAATGAAAATCCGTGTGTCTTTAACTGAAACAACTTAAAACATTGTGTTGCTGCTGAACATCATTTTGTGTTTACTGTCCGTGAGCAGTGATGGTGTGAAATGTAATTACGTTGTAAGCCGGAAATAATGATTCAATAATGTTTGGTAAGAAAGATTCCTCATTTGATTAACACAGTGACCCTTTTTTAATAATTTTCATCAGCACCCAATGTTTAACCCTTTCTTTACCGGCGACGTTATTTAATGTGTATTCTTGCTATTTTAGACGATGTTGTGCAGTTTAAGAACGAGCTGAGGTAGTAAAAGGGTTAAGGGGAGTGTGACGTTAACCACTCCGTTAGAACCGCATGGCTTGTCCTACAGTGACTCGCTAGGATCGCCAGGGCAGTGGATGGGGCTACAGTTTATGTATTAGAGTGTGCTTTATTTCATATGAAAGCTCGTGTCATGGGTAGTCCAGAAAGGCTCTTTGTTTTCACCCATGTCAAGGCTTTATATATTTAATTGTAAAGTATATGTTTTATCATTAACTAGTAATGATGGGATCTGGGAGAGAGAGAGAGAGAGTAGAACAGAGTGAGAGGGAGCGCGTAGTGTTTTTGTCCCGCTCGATGACGTCCACGGCTGGCTGCCTCGTGGGGGTTGGTTGAGAGAGGTCCTTCCCATGCTGTTAGCTCCCTTGCTAGTGGCTAGAGGACTTGTAACCGCTTTTTTTCCCACGCGGCTCGAGCTAGTGCGAGTATATATACAGTTCCTCGCCACTCTCTCCCTCAGATCTGGTTTCTAGAACGCACCCATCTTTTTCCCTTGCTATCTATTCCCTGCTCCGCACCTGAGAATCTTTTCCTCTGCCTACCTCTCTCTTTTTTCATATCTTTCACCAACTTTTTATTAATATTATACCCCCTCTGGTTAACTCTGCAAAATCAGCTTCATGCTGGCCAGTTGTATTGTGCGTTAAGGTCTGATATAACCCATGTATGTTAGTTGTTAAGATAAGTGGATCACGAAGCATTGGTTGGCATTCAATTGTTTAGTACTGCTTCCTTTAATTATTAGTGTTCTGCTGGATTAGATAATGCTAGACTAGGATTCTGATATTATAAGGTATTGTTTCCTATGAGTGCTGGCTTTAGTTAAAAGCTGCACGACATACCTGAGAACTGGAGTTGATTGAGTAAATTCTAGTCTGTGTGCCATTGAGAGTAGAGCATGCACGAATGAGGGCTTTTTGCCTATACCATTCTGCACTGTTCTAAGCTCGTTGTTTGTCTTTGAGGTACGCCAGGAGAACGCTTAATACTTCGGTATTAAGGTTTCTCAAGAGAGCTACCCTTCCCTATAACGTAATATTTGACGCCCAGACTTGAGATTTGCACTAGGCTATGCGGCATGCCATGCGCACCAGTACCTCGTATCATTGACTCTAGCTAGACTTTATCAATCACAGTAGACATTAAGTATATTAAACCAATTACTCTTTTTATGTATACCCGTTTATGATTACACAAGCATTTCGCAGCCTAGTTTGATGTATTGAGACACAAACGACTTAGGCTCATTTTGTTGATAGGAATACTGCATTGTCGTGGCGATTATTATTATTGTTGTAGTGTTTAGAATATTCTTGGCTCCGACGGCATTATATATTCTGCCTTTATGTGTGCATAGCCTGCACGAGCATTGTTCCGCTGCCTGCCTTTTTGGGTTCCATTTCCGATATGAGCATCTTTATAGCATCTAACTAAAATGCCCCAGAACGAGAAGCCCACCACAGAAGCCATGAATGAACACCACACAGAAACACCAAAGGAAAGGTCCACAGAACGAAAGGACCAGCTGACCGAGCCAGCCATTTCAGACAGGCCCAAACCCGCAGGGCTAAACAGCTCCAGGACGCACCCACTTACCTTTTCTAAACTGACCATTTTCCACACCTCACGTACACTAACCCTCTCCTAACTCCTAACTCCTAACTACAAAGATGATGAACAGGAATATACATTCATATTAAAAACACCCATGCCTGTCCCGACGTTGAGCCAATGCCAACACATCAGACAGCCATAATTATATCTATGTATGTTCTTACATCCGAGAAGTAGATGTTATATATCTTAGAAGTTCAAACACCCACGCTGTCCCTAGACCTCTTATATCATTTTCCATGACGAGTATAGATATATGTAACCCGTGCCCAGTCGCCCCTTGCATTGTTCCTCTAGTAACTAAGTCTATAATATTAACTGCCACCAGCATTGATACGACATAGCGGCACTGTCCTTGCTACAAAGATGATGAACAGGAATATACATTCAGATTAAAAACATGCCTGTCCCGACGTTGAGCCAATGCCAACACATCAGACAGCCATAATTATATCTATGTATGTTCTTGCATCCGAGAAGTAGATGTTATATATCTTAGAAGTTCAAACACCCACGCTTGTCCCTAGACCTCTTATATCATTTTCCATGACGAGTCATAGATATGTGTAACCCGTGCTCAGTCGCCCCTTGCATTGTTCCTCTAGTAACTAAGTCTATAATATTAACTGCCACCAGCATTGATGCGACATAGCGGCAGTGTCCTTGTGTCGTATTGTATTGGCCAAGTACAGATCAACCAGGTTTCATCACCTTATTAGGACGACGACTATAATGTCATCGTTCATCGATGTATGCAATCCTTTAGGTTAAGTATTTTATCCGCCATTGTGTTCACCTTTTTCCATTTACTTTCCACAATTGTCATACGTCTTCCCCTTGCCTCCTTCGTATCCACAGTCCACACTACGCCAATTTACTTCGTGTCTTACACCTCTTACCCCAACCAGAGATTATATAAGATAACCTGGTTATCAGTACTGTCATAAGTACCCCCGAAACAATAACTAAGTACCCCTACGAACTGCCGCTGTTGTTGATATTTA
Organism: Paralithodes platypus; assembly: GCA_032716605.1. Classification (NCBI taxonomy): domain Eukaryota; kingdom Metazoa; phylum Arthropoda; class Malacostraca; order Decapoda; family Lithodidae; genus Paralithodes; species Paralithodes platypus. The sequence goes on along the minus strand of CM064577.1, from coordinate 20,299,318 downwards.
TATTTAATAGAAAACGCAGTTCCCAGGGCCAACTAATAGTATCCATAACCCTCGGACTGATCACATAACTCTATCTTTTCCAGACTCCTATACCACCCCATAGTTGCATTCCCCGGTAGCATTTGGCTAACGTATTCTACTGCCTTTTCAAACTTCCATATCAATTGTAGCCTAATGCCACCCCCACGCCCAGGGACCTTAGGGGCAAAATTTCCCTGTAGCCCTTGAACTCTCCCCCCCCCCTCTCATTAAGACACCCGCGCTTCTCGACTCTTGTCCGACCTAGCCTCTCTCTCATACCTCTTGAAGATCCTTGAATTGTCCGTTACTAACGCTCTCCAACCTTTTATATATACTCCTATCCAGCCTACCTTCACTTAGTAGGCCAGAACAACATTAGAACTTTACTAGCCCCTTGCATGCCATCTATTCTCTTACAACACATTCACAACCCTGCACCCAATGGTCGTCGGTGCGAGGCTAGCCGCCCCGCCAGTAACTAACTTCTATTGCCATACTTCCAGATAAATGTGGCAGAGTTAGCAACCCAGTCTCCACCATATCCAGCAAACCCTACAATTAACAACCAGCCGAGTAAAACCAGCTAGCTAAGGCACCTTCAGTTTTGGTATTAAAGACACCCACATCTGTCTCATACACAGAGGGTTATTACAAACACTGGTGATATGGCAAGCCCCTAGCCACAGCCGCCGGACGACTATCACAGAAGAGAGGGCGCCCAGCTCCCCCTTTTTGCCCACCCGAGGAGGGAGACCCCCACCCCCGCGGAGGTATACCTGGCCCCTGTTTTGACTTTCGAGTCATTGCCAGGTAGCACAGGAATTCTTCCTATCAATGAACTAACCATGAATGACTAACACCTTTACTAACCTCTATTAACTCACAATAAACCATTTACCTTTCTTGCATGCTCTGATCACTAAATTAGCACCTCAGCTATACCATAGAATGAAGATTGAACAATCTAGAGAGACGCTCCTATCACAGCTGTCCCCATCCTCCTCGCAAAGTAGATCCAGTCTCTCTCCCCTAAATACGTCCAGTATAGCCAAAATAGTACCTCTTACTAAGGCTCAGTTATATGAAAATATAAAGGCTTCCTATCGCCCTGTGCCACAACAGTAAATACCATCTTACCTAGTCCCCATATCTATTGAGAGCTCAATTAAGTCCATAAGACTCGAGATCCCTACTGTCTACAGGGTCCAGATCAGTTGAAAGCTAGACACCAACCAGGGGTCACTACCCTGCAGTTAACTTCTAGCTCTGCCCTTGTGTGTTCCGGAGTGAGATCTCAGAGCCGGCAGACTCCGTGGCAGATTTGGATAGAAGGACCTGCCCACGTATTGAAGAACTTCACACATATGGCCCCCCTGGACGGCCGCGGAACCAGTCGTTAGCCCCCAACATCATGTACGCAAGATAACCAGGACCAGACCCATCAGATACTACCCAAGATTCCCTTTAGCAGTACTACATATTACTGTGCTGTTTAGAGATTCACTAATTAATATTTCAACGAAGTGGCTAAGACCTTGCCCAGTGTAATTCATACTTAACCATTCCATTTGGGACGTACTAAGCGATCAGTGCTCTTTAATTAACAGGCGACCTTGACTCTCGTAATTACCTTATTCAGATATTAACCCTTATTTAGCGGCGAGCAACATAAGTCGAGTTAAATAAAGCTGGACTATGTGGCGGCGCTCGACATAACTCGAGTGGCAATTTCAGCACGTAATGTGGCTGAGAGAGAGAGACAAGTGGTGGCAGGAGACTAGCGAGCGTATGACTGCTCCAGACCACCGCGGCGAACCTACTGACACAAATCTCAGCTCCCTCCCTCTCTCACTCACTCGCTACATACGCAATTATGTACTGAAAGTACCGATTACCTGCTTTTTGCAACTCGCGTTGCCGTTATTGCAAGAAAACTATCCATCATACAAGGATCGTTATGGTGTCATTCGAAAGCTCTGTTTATGCCCTTTCAGGGATAGGTACTTGTTTTACGTTCTGGGTCTTATTTAGGCATGAAAATGATCACGTAAACAGCCCTATTTTGGCTAAAAACACCCCGCTGTGCGGTACACATAAATAAACCGCATAGGCCGCTCGTAAGGTGTTAAAACTCTAGTGATATCTAACGTTCGCCCACTGATTTGCGTTCTATGTATTTCTGAGACAAGGATATAAAACTTAGATCAGTACCCCCTGAGGTTACTAGAATTCCCGTGCTCTAAAATACGTGTGTCTAATCTAGTCTGTGAACTACTACTTGTGCACCAGAGCTACCAATAATAAATCTAACAGTGAATATGAATCTATAAGTAACACAGTGATGATCTACGGTATATAAACCTGTGGAATCGAAGCCAGTGATCAGAAGATTAATACCTGGACGTTGGAAGTGGGAGACTAGGCTCCATCCAGATCCACTTATGCTAGTGTTGTTCAATTCTATTGTATTGTCTTACACAAGTATTCTGCAGTGGTATATCAATAAACGTGATCATGTAACTTGCTAGCATGTGTTTCTTGTGTTCTCTATTCCTCATATCTGTATTGTGCATGCAGCCTTATATACCCAGTCAATTTAGAACTCACATTACCCAAGTTAAACCTGTAGAGAAACAGGGCACAACACTAACATTTAAAGAAGATTCCTTGTTAGTGTTGAAGGACTTTAGTGCATTTTCTTTCTTTAGTGCCTGACATTTATTGATTAAAGTAACGTAAGCTGTAACTTTCTCTTACCACCTTACTTTGCGTACCATAACCAAGCACCTTCGGTTATAGGTAGTAATAGGCTGTTTTCACATAACATTAAGCCTAGAGTAGACGCACATTTATTGAGAGTTTGATAGCCTATTATTGCATATAGAACTCTGTAGAGTATTTGTGTTCTTTGTTCACTGGGAATAATACATCAGAGGTTGGAGCTAGCGCTTTCCGTTGTAGCATTTATGCCATTACTAGTCCAATGAATAAGAGCCCTGATATATTTGAACCCCAGTCGTAAACAAATGGCGACCTTACCTAGGATTTGGTGAACCTACATTTATTAGCAGGGAACATTTGTTTGTTTTGGAGAATATTTTGCGGGGATCAGCAAGAATAATTTTTTTTTTGCAACATAGTATAGCCCTTTGAGTATTTCCGAGAATTTTGGGGTGTCCATCGAGGAATATGAGTGTGGGGTGCTTCTTTTCTGGACATTGTGGTGAGAAAATTTTGTGAGCATCATGTCTTATACCGGATCAGAGGAGAATGGAGACACAGTACGTAATGTCGAGACTGAGGAACAGCAGTATGATGATATGGTTAATCAGGTGAACTGTGAGGAGGATGCTAGGATATTTTTGCAATGGCCTGTTACTGCCAGAGCGGTTGGAGGGTATGGAGCGGTACGGTCTTCAATGCCTGGCCCACAGCTATCGGTCATGCGGGTACTAGCGGCATGACCAGGGATAACTTGATAACGTGTGTACTGGGCAGGGTGACTGGTGAGCGAGATGGGTTGAGTGCTCAGAGCCCTTCGGCCATGCTTCCCCTACACTCGACTCCCAGCCATCCCAGTAGTTTGCCGACCCCGGGTACGCTTCCACAGTTGGGTGGTGACTGGCAGAGTGGGTTGCCCCTGGGGGGACCACCGATAATTTCAAACATTGTAGCACCTTCACCTCCTCCAGGGTTAACTCCAGAATTATTGTATCAGCTCGAATTAGCTAAGATCGAAGAGCGAAAGGCTATCAGGATATCTGAGCTTCAGCTTCAGCAGCAACAAAGGGCAGTGAGCTTCAGCAGCAATTAGAATTAGCCAAGATAGAAGAGAGAGCCAAGCTAGCAAAAATCCAAGCTGATTTAGAGTCGACTAGGTACTGTGCCGAAATGGACATAGAGAAGTCGCGGGTAGAGGCAACGGGACAGCGACTTGGGGCTGGTAACCGTGTTCATGAGCAGTCTCTCTCGCACTTATTGAAACTGGTTCCGGTGTTTTATGAGAGTGGTGTAACAGATTTTTCACACGCTTTGAGAAGAAGTGCCAGGAACACCAGTGGCCAGAGAATAAATGGGCAGCACTTGTATCCTCTAGATTAATATGCAAGGGTCTTAAAGCCTACGATGCGTTACCTTTGGAGTCAGTATTGTGTATGAGGATCTCAAGGAGGCTGTCCTGAGGGCTTACGAACTGCAACCAGAAACTAAACGTTTGAAGTTCCGGGGTGTAACTAAGGGAAGAGATAGCACCTTTTTGGATAACACGGCCGGGACTTGTCCGATGTCATGGGGAACTGGCTCCGATCTGAGAAGGTCACAACATTTGATGAAATTAAGCAGTTAATGATGTTGGAGCAGTTCTTTAAGAGCACGGGCGGTGATCTAACTTTGAACTTAAAGGAGAAAAACCCAAGAACTCTAGTCGAAGCAGCAGAAATGGCTGATCGACGGCTGTCGTTGATTCGGGGTTGCGGGTCCTCATAGAAGTACGATGTAAGTGCTAAGGACCGTTATCCTCCCCCTCCCCGTAACAATGACACCTTTAAACAGAAGAGCCATGAAACTAAAACTGAATCCAAACCTTACACCACACCGTATGTGGAAAGTCAGGGGCCTTTTACATCACAGTATAAGCCGAAACCGAAATTTATGTGTTTTAGGTGCCACCAGGAGGGTCATAAGGCAAATGAGTGCCCTAGTCGACCTCCTCCGGCAGCCGTGTCTTTTGCTCACGGCATTGGAGTGTTCAAGAGGACATCGGAGTTTGTTAGAGGCATTTCTTCCGCGGTAAATACACTGCCAGTGCAGAAGGATCCGGAAGGCTTATTCCCTGTCCGTGATGCCTTTAGTGACCACAGGGGACTCGGTTGTGTGGAGTGGGGGGTAGAAGACATGAGGTGAGAATTTTGCGTGACACTGGGGCATCGCAAACACTGTTGAGAAATTTCACTGGTAAACCTGTCAATCCGGCGCGGGTGGTTGTGGTTCAGGGAGTTAATGCGACAAGGTCATACCCGCTTGTAAGAATGAAGGTGGAAGTTGATGGTGTGACCTCGGGACCTGGATGTAGGAATTGTGGAGAAGTTACCTGTTGGGGGCGGTGACCTCCTTCTCCGGCAACGACTTTGCGGAGACCGTACTTATCAGGCTCCACCCTTGGCTCGTTGCGAGAAGCCGGCCGACGGTGAGTAGGGGAGTGAGCAGGATTGGGTTTAAGAAAGTGTCCGGGCGGGAAGGAAGGCCTATGGCGTGTGTTGTCACCGGAGATCCTGCTATCCGGGAGTCCCATTTCTGGTCAAACAATCTTTTAGAATCAGCGGAGGAAAGGGTACCGAGAAGGGGGTGGAAGTTGATGCGGTTGAGAGTTTAGTGTCAACGGAACCTTCTCGGGGACTCATTATTAGGACCACATTTCGAGTCTGGAGAAGACCCCAGTAACTGTTTCCTGAAGGGCAGCAGAGGATGGGCCTTAAAAAGACGAGAGAGTTGAAGGAGGACAGTGATGCACCAGTCCGGAGATGTAGCAACAAGGTACCCTGGACGCGTACCACTAATGAGAAATGGGTCGCGTGTTGAAGACGGTGGTCCGAAGCTTTGCTAGTGTATTTTTTTTCCCGCGTCATAGTTACCCGCAGGGTATTCAGTCAGTCCAGGGACCCCAACATTCACTTCTAGCCTCTTTGTACAAGGCAATGCCCGCAGCATGGGATTGGTGGGGTTGTGTCCATCTGCGTATCATCCGGAGAGCCAGAGTGTGTTAGAGCGATGGCACTCAGCCTTTGAAATCTGTGCTTCGTTGTTGTTGCTTTGAGATGTGGGAACGGGACTTGGGATCTTCGGCCTGCCATGTGTTTTGTTTGCTAGTGTGGGAGGTTACCTGGGGGAGAGTTTTGGATTCAGCCCTAATGAGCCTCGTCTTTGGACACCGTGTCAGAGGGCCTCTCCATATGGGTTCGAAGAAGAAGTAGGGAAGGGCGCAGAAAAACTTGTTTCTAATGCTCATAGTGGTGTACCTCAACAGTCGAGAACGGATGTTTCGCAAGTCTGGAGTTTGGCTGGCCGGACATTTGACTAGCTCTCAGGCTCCTCAGGAAGGACAGGTACGACCTCAAGGTTGAAACTCAGGGAGTTTTCACGTTGGGTCAGGAGGTTGTTTGATTTCTACTGCCCCTTGTAGGTTCACCGCCTTATCCGCGGAAAGTATGATGGGTCCTATATAGGGTGGTTAGAGGAGCTATCGGGACCGGGTTTACTTGGTAGCCACTCCAGACAGACGGAAAAATAAAATAAAAAATAAAAAAAAGAAACAAAAATGTCACAGCGCAATCAGTGATGTCATGTTACATCCCATGAAGGAGTATGGGACAGAGGCCACCCCCCTGAGCCGTCTCACTGTTTGTGATGACGGTTAGGCAGTCAAGGTGGCGTGGAGAAGTGAGGAAGGAGAGAACGGGACAGTCAAAGCTCAGCGGGGAGGATAACTGGCAAGGATAAGAAGTTCAAATGCGGCGCCTGAGGGGTGAGAAGGGGTTTTTAGAGAAGTTTAAAACACCTGTTTGTGAACTCACACCGTTCCTCAGGGCCCCTGACTTTAGCCTACCTTTCCAACTAGCAACGGAGGCTTAGTGGTGATGGGGGCTGGTTGCCGTCCTTGTGGAAAAGGACGATGATGAGATGGGAGCATCCTGTTAGTTTCTGCTAGTGAGGAGTACAATTCGCCCCAGGGGGAGCTGATTTGTTATCGAGTGGAGGAGCTGCTCGGAGGGTGCTGCTTGACGATGGGGCATTTCGACTGGTTCTATGTTCCAGCCTATGGTACGGTAGTTGTAGTTTACCCAGGATCATCACCCTCTCCAGTGCTTGGGACAGTTTCATCAACATCGGAACATATGAGGCGGACCAGGTGGTCAACTAAGGTTATTGGTATATAACCTGGAACATACGCCATATTGCCGGTTGTGACAACGTGGTTGCAGAATGGTCGTTTAAGGAAGTATCATGATCATGGGTAGATTGACACACGGGTAGCACCTAATGCTTTAGTTTGAATAGTATTTTGCGCTTGGT
>CM064577.1:20246038-20292129 GCA_032716605.1 Paralithodes platypus | reverse complement strand
AGAGGGGGAGGGGATATTTCTCAGATTTCACAGGTATTGACTATAGGATGGGTGAAGTGTATGTGGAAGATTTATCGCTCTAACCCCTTTCTTCGTCTCTCTCTCTCTCTGTTAATATTCAGCTAGCCAGAGACGTAACTGAGACACCTTAGATTCCTGATGTAGATGAAACACAAACACACACACACACACGTTCTACTTCCCCTTAGGACAGTCTGTTGATGACTTAGGATAAGAGAGGCTAGCGACCTTGGTGGCCCTGGTCTCTGGGTCTTCTCCTGGGTGACCTGGATGTGTGAGAGTTTGTGTTTTTTGTCTGTGTTTATTTTTTTTGTTTTATGTTGTTTTTGTGTTTTCCCTGTTCTTGCTCTGTCTTGAGTCGGCTACCCCCAAAATGGGGATTGGGCCTGAGCATATAGATAGATAGATAGATAGATAGATAGACGAACTGTTCAGCCTCATTTACTATTGATGTGAAATAAACCGATTACTATAACTATTATTATTATCTTTTTATCACCAACATCGCTGTTTTCTAGCACGCAAGAATACACGAACAGAGCTACACAAAATCTCTCTCTCTCTCTCTAAACACACAAACACACACACACACACAGTCAAATGGGCTGAGGGTTGTTTCACATTAGGAGAGAGCATGAGAGAAGGCGTTAAGTACAAGCGAGTATGATAATTTAAGCTTAAAGGGGAGGCAGTTGATTTTTCGAGTCCTCCTCCTCCCTCATGTTTAGCCCTATTAGTTATGAGATTTCAAGACATTCGCCCCATTAGTTTGGCGACATTCAGAACTTTTGCCCCATTTTTTTGCCAATATTAAGACCTTTCGTGCCATTTAGGGGGTCGATTTTTTTTCCTGGCGAGCGATAGCGAGCCTGTATTTGAAGAGGAATCGGCCTTCGGCCGGGACATTTTTCTACCGAAAAATGTACAAATGTATACCGAAGTGGGGTCTTGGGTGTTTTTTAAAGTTTGATGGAGGTTTAGAGAGTAAACTAAACCCTTTCCTTAAACCATTGAGCCGAACCAATAAACTATGCTGCACAATACCGCCTGGGCTCCCTTAAGTGTTAATTCCCAGGGGACATGAGCCTTATTACCACCACATTTCTGGGAACCTTATGATGATTAAGTAAAAGGTCATGTGGAGAGAGAGAGAGAGTGAGAGTGAGAGAGTGTGTGAAAGAGAGAGAGTAAGTGAGTGACAGTGAGCGTGAGTTACACAAAGTTACACAGATACTCCGATCACACAGACCATGCGATCCCAACTAGGTGGTGAGAGTGAGAGTGAGTGAGTGAGTGAGTGAGTGAGTGAGTGAGTGAGCGAGATAGATAGATAGATAGATAGATAGATAGATAGATAGATAGATAGATATATATTCAGTACCGGATAGATAGATAATCTATCTATTATATTTCTCTATATATTATATATATATATATATATATATTATAGAAGAAGAGAGAGAGGATCGCGATGAGGAGATGTGGAGAGAGGCTGTGTGAAAGATGTTGCTTTTTTCCCCTGGGACGAGTGAACCGAGAGAATGAGAACCTATACAATTATCTCAAAGCTTTCAAAGTCTGAGAATTTTCCTTTTCATGACATTTTCTCCGCACCCCATTGTCTTTATCGTCTTTTCACACGGAAGATCAAATCAATCCCAATTTATCAACATTCCAGCGATAAAGAGTGTGACTTATCCGATGAAAGGTGTGTGTGTGTGAGAGAGAGAGAGAGAGAGAGAGAGAGAGAGAGAGAGAGAGAGAGAGAGAGAGAGAGAGAGAGAGAGAAGTGCGAGGGTGTGTATCTATGTATGTATATACTGTACAGTGTGTGTGTGTGTGTGTGTGTGTGTGTTGTATGAGTGGGTGTGTGTGTATATGTATGTGTGTGTGTGTGCGTGTGTGTATGTGAGAGTGAGAGAGTGAGAGAGCATCAATATTCCTTCCACCGACACACGCACTACAATCACACTTTTCCGGGAACCGAACCCCGGCCTTTGAAAGAGGCCGGACCTGCAACAAGCCTAGCCTGCCCTTTGCAATTTTCGAGCTATATATTTCAGTGTGTCTCCTTGGCTAACAACAACGCTTTCCCAGACTTGCTTCAAACTAAAACAATGCCCAGCCAGACCACTTTCAAACTAAATTTGTACAGTTTTCGATAGAAAAATGTCCTGGCCAAGCGGCCGAAGGCCGATTTCTTCTAAGTCACAGGCTCATCAATAAATACATACAACAAATATATATAATATAATTATATACAAACCTAAACAAATATATATAATATAATTATATACAAACCTAAACAAATATATATAATATAATTATATACAAACCTAAACAAATATATATAATAATTATATACAAACCTAAACAAATATATATAATATAATTATATACAAACCTAAACAAATATATATAATATAATTATATACAAACATAAACAAATATATATAATATAATTATATACAAACATAAACAAATCGACACCTAAATGGGGTGAAGCAACATATTAACGCCAAACTAATGTGATGAAACGTCTTGAAATGTCCAAAACAAATGGAGCGAAACAGGATAAGTCCAAAAAGATCCCTCTCGGCTCAAATAGGGTCAACTTAATTCCGTATCCTCCGTCCCTTCTCTTATAAATGACTGACTTCACCCCCCCACCCCCCACCCCCCCCCCCCCCCCCCCCCCCCCCCCCCCCCCCCCCCCCCCCCCCCCCCCCCCCCCCCCCCCCCCCCCCCCCCCCCCCCCCCCTCCCCCCCCCCCGTTTCAGAATTGGTTACCGAGTGACCCCGGTTTTCAGAATTGGCTACTGAGTGACCACCCCCTTTTCTGAATTGACTTCTGAGTGACCCCCCCCCTCCCACCCGTTTCAGCATTGGCTACTAGGTGACCCCCCCGCCCCCCCCGTGTCAGAATTGGCTACTGAGTGACCCCCTTTTCTGAATTGGCTACCTTACCTTTGTTGAGTTCGCCACTGCTAATGGCACCGAGGAGTGCGCCGCCCCTCGTTCTGGGTGGTGATTTGATGCAGCAGACTATTCGAAGGGGCAGCACGCTCCCCTGCGAAGATGGGCTCGTCTGGCACTTTTTGCAGTTCGACATCGAGGGCTCTCTTGAAGTTGTCTAACGAGACGCCCCTCATGTCTCTTACTTGCCGCCGGAGTTTGTTGAAGAGACGTGGGCCTCTATGTGATAACCAGCCCTCTCGCAGAGAGCCCATAGCACCCCTGTTATTCATCCGGGGGATATCGCATTCCCAGCCTCTCCTATCACTGAATTTCATGACTATCGGGGTATGTAGGTTTGGTACTAAACCCTCTGCGATTTTCCACGTGTATATTATTAGGTAATGTTTTCTTCTACGCTCCAACGAGTACAGTTGCAGTCTTTTCAAATGCTCCCATTAGTGTAGCTGTTTAACCGAACACATATGTGAAGTGAAATTCCTTTGTACATTCTCTAAGTAACTTATTTCATATGCTTTGTATGGGGATGTTAATACGCTACAGTATTCAAGCCGTGGTAGCACTAAAGATTTGAAGAGCGTTATCAGGTAATTCACCGCATGTTTTAAATGTACGCAGAATCCAACCCGTTAGACGTTTTGCAGCCGCAACTTTGACCTGGTTATGTTCTTTGAAACCCATATTTTCAGACATTAACATCCCAAGGTCTTCCACACTGTCTTTCCTTTCTATTTTGTGGTTAGATTCTGTTATATAGTTTGTATTCTATTTAACGACATTATTATCTCCGTATCATATTGATTGGAATTTTTCTTCATTGAATTTCATGTTGTTTTCCCTGGTCCACTGGAACACCACATTTATGTCTTCTTGCAGCCGGCCCGTGTCCTCTTGTGTGTTTACTATCTTGCTTAGTTTTGTGTCATCAGCAAAACAAGTACGGTGTCTTGTGTCTTGTGTTGGCATATATGTCGTAAATTAGAATGAGGAAAAGAGGGGGCGCTAGCACTGTTCCTTGGGGAACTGAGCTTTTGACATCCGAAGGCTCAGATGTGACTTGGTTTACTGCTACTGATTGTTTCCGGTTTACTAGGAAATTGTATATCCACCGTCCGATTTTCCCAGTTATACCTTTTGCTTTTAGTTTGTGGGCTATTATACCATGGTCACATTTATCAAATGCCTTAGCAAAATCGGTGTAAATGACATCCACGTTTTTCTTCTCTTCTTGCGATTTGAGAATTTTGTCATAATGTTCCAAAATTTGTGAGAGACATAATCTTCCCACTCTGAACCCATGTTGACCAGTGATGTGTAGTTCATTTGCCTCCATGAATGCTGTGATTTTGCTTCGCAGGACTCATTCGAAAACTTTGATGAAGTGGGAAGTTAGAGATACCGGGCCGTAATTTTTTGGTAGTGCTTTACTCCCTTCTTTATGCAGTGGGGCAATTATTGCGTTTTTCAAGCTATCTGGTATTTCACCAGTGTCTAGACTTCTTCTCCACATTATAGCCAGGGGTTTTGAGAGGTTTTCCTTACATTTCTTCATTAAGATTGAGTTCCATGAGTCCGGGCCTGGTGTCAAGTGGGATGGCATGTTGGAAATGGCCTCTTCTATGTCTTTTGGACCGAAATCAATATCCAGCATCTGGGGGGTTTCCGTGGGGGATGTTTCCATGAAAAATATATTTTGGTCTCTGATGGCTTTTGTTTCATCAGTGTCAATGAAGGCCATTTCATACTGCCGTCATAAGAGTTTGCTCATTTCCTCTTTGTCCCCTGTGGGCCGATGTTTGATACTGACTTAGCCTCTTGTTTGGCATATGAAAAGAAGTACTTGGAATTTATACCTGCAAAAGCTTTCCTCTCCTCTATCATATGTTGTAGAGCATATGATATTCTTAGTCTTTGTTCAATTTCCACAATTTCTCTATCTATTTTGGCTCTGTCTATCCTTTAGATTTTGATGTGTGCGTCTTTGTGTGAGTAATTTTCTTCTTCTGTACAGCTTTCTTCTTTCCCGATCTTGTTTGCTTCTTCGTCTTGTTTGTCTTTCAGGTATGTGGTGGTAACAAACTTGCGTCATGGTTTCTGTTATTAGGACTAGACACTCTGCTGGTGTCAGGTTATTCATTAAATCTTCCAAGTCTATTTCCTCCATTTCTTGATTTACCTCTTCCCACCTAATAGTTTATTGAAGTTGAATTTAGTGAAAGGGCAGGTTTTTGGTCTCGATTCTGAGGTTGTCTGTACACTTGCTAAGGTTGTTTTGATCTCAATTAATTTATGATATGAGTATGTTGTGTCCGATATGTTAATGCTGTGTACTAGAGAGTCATTGTTAGTGAAAACAAGTAGCCTAATGGTAGCCAGTATTAATATTTGAACGGAGGGCCGTGATCGGACTTCAAAGGAGGTAAAACTTCAATTGACTATGTTTCCAGGCAACTAGACACAAGCCGACATTTTGTGTCCATTATAGAGATGGAACTAGAGGAAGGGGTGAACAGAGAAACAGATGGAAGGATGAGATCCGAAAGTTTGCTGGGGTGGGATGTAACAGACTCATATCTGACCGATTAGAGTGGAAACGTTTGGGAAAGGCCTTTGTCCTGCAGTGAACTAACCCACGCTGCTGCTGCTGCTGATGATGATGATGATGTCCATTATAACCACTTTTAGGTTTCTTGAATTCCTTTAATTCAATGGCCTCATTTTCATTTTATTCTGGAAAACTTGGGATAATCCTAGTTTTATTCAGCTTAAGAAGGGTTTGTTGAATGGAAGAGCTACAGTGTTATTCAGCTTAAGAAGGGTATGTTCAATGGAAGAGCTGTTGAATGGAAGAGCTACAGTGTTATTCAGCTTAAGAAGGGTATGTTGAATGGAAGAGCTACAGTGTTATTCAGCTTAAAAAGGGTATGTTGAATGGAAGAGCTGCAGTGTTATTCAGCTTAACAAGGGTATGTTGAATGGAAGAGCTACAGTGTTATTCAGCTTAAGAAGGGTATGTTGAATGGAAGAGCTGCAGTGTTATTCAGCTTAAAAAGGGTATGTTGAATGGAAGAGCTGCAGTGTTATTCAGCTTAACAAGGGTATGTTGAATGGAAGAGCTACAGTGTTATTCAGCTTAAGAAGGGTATGTTCAATGGAAGAGCTACAGTGTTATTCAGCTTAAAAAGGGTATGTTGAATGGAAGAGCTGCAGTGTTATTCAGCTTAACAAGGGTATGTTGAATGGAAGAGCTACAGTGTTATTCAGCTTAAGAAGGGTATGTTGAATGGAAGAGCTACAGTGTTATTCAGCTTAAAAAGGGTATGTTGAATGGAAGAGCTGCAGTGTTATTCAGCTTAACAAGGGTATGTTGAATGGAAGAGCTACAGTGTTATTCAGCTTAAGAAGGGTATGTTGAATGGAAGAGCTAAAATAATATATCAATTAGCCTTCCATCTCCCACAGGTCCTTCTTAAGCTGTATAACTTTAGATGATTATACTTGGCTATAGGAAGGACCACTGAGAATAAAAAGGCTAAACAAATATCCCAATGATTTACCTTGCAACTCCCACAGGTCCTTCGCTAGCTGTATAGAATCGTCTAATGGTAGCCAGAATTCATATTTGAGCGGAGGGCCGTGATCGGAACTTCAAAGAGGGTCCAACTTCAATTGCCGCTGTTGCCACACGACTAGACACAAGCCGACATTTGGTGCCCATTGTCAATCCTAACCCATTTTATAACCTTTCTGAACACCTTCGATACTAGGGCAACACCGTAACAAATAAAATAAACAAATAAACAAATAAATAAACAAATAAATAATTAAATATATACCGGTAAATGAATGAATACATACATAAATAATTCCAATTCTCCCCCAACTTCTTTCTCTCTCTCAAACAGACACACATTCACATACCTATAACAATCAATTACACACAATCTCTCTTCTCTCATATTCCGCCGCTCTCTCTCTCTCTCTCTCTCTCTCTCTCTCTCTCTCTCTCTCTCTCTCTCTCTCTCTCTCTCTCTCTCTCTCAAATAATACCCCTCCACACTCCCCCTTGACAAACTCTCAATTCCCCTAACTTGCCACTTAAATTTAATGATTGTTCGGCTCTTATACTTTTTGTCGGTAAAATGTTTGGAAGAGAGAGAGAGAGAGAGAGAGAGAGAGAGAGAGATATATATATATATATATATATATATATATATATATAGAGAGAGAGAGAGAGATAGAGAGAGAGAGAGATAGAGAGGAGGGGGGGAAATATAAATATAAAAGAATATCACGAATAATCAACTGAACATTATTTCCTTGATGTCTTGAAATATAATATTAAATGATAAGAGAAACAACATATGAGAGAGAGAGAGAGAGAGAGAGAGAGAGAGAGAGAGAGAGAGAGAGAGAGAGAGAGAGAGAGAGAGAGAGAGAGAGAGAGAGAGCGAGGGAGGGAGAGAGAGAGCGAGAGCGAGGGAGGGATAAAGCAGATTAAAGGGATGAAAGCCGATGACGGTAAAGAGAATGTGGGGAGGACGGTAATGGAGAGAACTAGCTCGCTCTCTCACACACATACACACACACTCACTCACTCACATGTAAGCTTATACACCCTAGATCACACATAATTCACAGTACTTCCCTCTCTCACACACACACACACACACAATCTCTCTATCTCTCTCACACACATACACGCTTTCTCTCACACACACCCCCTCTCTCTCATGTTCACCCTCGAACACACAAAACTAACAAACACACACTCCTTTACACACACACACACACACACACACACTTTCTCTCTCTCTTTCTCTCTTCATAAAAACATCCACTCAAACACGGGTTCCATTTAATCTCCCCCCTCCCCCCCCCCACCCCAATAAACAGAGGGGGATACCCCGAACAAGCACCGATAGCCCCCCCCCCCCCTCCCTAATACCCATTCCATTAGGCAAAGGCACGCACAAACACTCTTACAGGCTGTGCAAAAATAAAACAAATATATTTGAAATATATTTAAATATAAACTAGCTAATATGGAATTAGAAAACTCAGACTGTAAGAAAGATCTAGGTGTGTTTGTTAGCAATGATTTGAAGCCTAGAAAACAATGTATAAGCGTTCGTAACAAGGCAAACAGGATTCTGGGGTTCATAATTATCTAGGAGTGTGAGTAACAGAACTGCTGATGTTATCTTAAAACTTTACTTGTCATTAGTGAGACCCCATATGGGTTCAATTTTGGTGTCCTTATTACAGAATGGACATAGATTCATTGGAGAGAGTACAACGTAGAATGACAAAAATGATCCATAATATTAGAAATCTTCCGTATGAAGAAAGGTTGAAGAAATTAGGCTTAGATTCGTTAGAGAGACGCAGAGTTAGAGGTGACATGATAGAGGTATTCAAGTTGGTTAGTGGAATTAATAAAGGAGACAGCCAAAATGGACTAAAAAGCTCAGTGATGATAGCGAAATTCTTGGTAATAATCGTGGAAACATGATTGGTTGGGCAAATTAGATAAATTTCGTTTCAGAAGAAAAATAGGTGCAACAATATGTTTTGTGTACGACAGTGTAGATGGGTGGGATGGACTAAATGATTATAGTGGGTCAAGAACGATATCAGATTTTTAAGATAAAATTAGATATGGATTATGTGAAGATGTTGGGGTGTGGAGGGGGATTCTACAGGTGTGGGCCCAAATATAGGCTCAACACTCTAATACCCTGAGGATCATCTTACCAAAACGGTTAGAGATTAACGCAGGATTACGGGGGTCTGCAGAGCGCTGATTGGCCCAACCCTGCTGATCCCCCTTCACACCCAACCCTTCTCGTCCATATGCTTATCCAATTTTATCTTAAAGCTCCCTATCGTTTTTAATCCCTTTAGCACTTGGTAGTCCATTCCACCCATCTACAACTCTGTTACCAAACCAATATATGCCTATATCTTTTCTGAAACGAAATTTATCTAATTTGAAACCATTGGTACGAGTTCTTTCGCTATCACTGAGCTTTAGTACATTTGTCATGTCCCCTTTGTTAATCCCACTAACCCACTTGAACACCTATATCATATCTCCTCTAACTCTGCGTCTCTAACGAATGTAAGCCTAATTTCTTCAACCTTTCTTTATACGGAAGATTTCTAATATTATGGATCATTTTTGTCATTCTACGTTGTACTCTCTCCAATGAATCTATGTCCATTCTGTAATAAGAACACCAAAAATGAACAGCATAATCCATATGGGGTCTCACTAATGACAAGTCAAGTTTTAAGATAACATCAGCAGTTCTGTTACTCAGACTCCTAGAAATGAACCCGAGAATCCTGTTTGCCTTGTTTCGAACGCTTATACACTGTTGTCTAGGCTTCAAATCATTGCTAACAAACACACCTAGATCTTTCTCACAATTCGAGTTTTCTATTAGCTAGTTTATATTTAACATTTGTATGCATCTTCCCTATCTTTAATACCTTGCATTTGTCAATGTTAAACTTCATCTGTCAATTTACTGACCATTCGTGTAAGGTATCTAGATCCCTTTGGAGGCACTCTATATCTCTATCTGAATCAATTGTTCTCCCCATTTTGGTATCGTCTGCAAATTTACTTATCCTACTAGTTATACCTAAATCAAGGTCATTTATGTATATAACAAAACAACAGAGGACCTAATACAGATCCCTGGGGGACACCACTTTGACTGCTCCCCATTCTGACTTCGTACCATTTATGCTGACTCTCTGCTTCCTACCAATTAGCCATGACCTAATCCATCCCAACAACGCCCCACCTATTCCATGCGCCTCAACCTTTCTCATCAATCTCTCATGGGGGACTCTGTCGAAAGCTTTACTGAAATCTAAATATATTATATCATATGACTTGTCATTATCTACTGCTTCATATACCTCTGAGAAAAAACTAAGCAAATTAGTAAGGCAAGAAACGTCCCTGAGTGGAATCCATGCTGAGAAGAATTTATTAAATTAAATGTATCTAAGTGGTTTCTAATTTTACTAGCAATAATTGACTCTAGTAGCTTTCCTATGATTGATGTAAGACTAATGGGACGGTAATTGGATGCTATTGATTTGTCACCTTTTTTGAAGATCGGAACTACGTTTGCAAGCTTCCAAGCTTCTGGAACTATACCTGTCTCCAATGACTTGTTAAATTTTTTAATGGGTAACTTAACTCATCCCTACATTCTTTTAATACTCTAGCATATACCTCATCAGGACCAGGCGATTTATGAGGTTTCAGTCTGTCAATTTCCTTAAGCACATCATTTCTACTTATAGTAATCGTACTTAACCTATTTTCTATACTATCGCTATATACCTTACAGACTTCTGGAAACTGTGCCAAATTTACATTCGTGAAAACGGAAAGAAATTGACTATTTAATGTACTGCACATTTCTAAATAATTTTCTGTCATTTCTCCTATCGAAGTTTTAAGGGGACCAATTACATCTCTAACCTTGGATTTATATAGTTGGTAAAAAGCTTTAGGATATCATTGGCAACTTTAATTTCATAATTTCTTTTTTCTTTCCTAATATCCTTTTTTACCTGTCTTGATAGATTCTGATAGTAAGCAAGTAGGTGAATTTCGCCTTTCCTAATTTTTCTATATATTCCTCTCTTTTGTCCTAGAAGATCTAATAGTCTATTATTCATCCATTTTGGGTTGGTTCTGTGTTGATCTAAATGTTCTTTTGGGGATGTATTTATTGTGTGCATTGAATACTGACTCGATAAAATTATCGTATGCATCTACCAAGGTTGACGTCTCTTCCTGACTTAAGATGACAGGTGCCTGAGAATGGGTACACTCATTTGGACACCTGGATCGACTTAATTTTTTGACCATAGGGTCAGCTAATAGGGCTCTTCTTAGCCCACCATAATTGGCTTTTCTGAAGTCAGGTATTAATGTTGTATTCTCTCTGGTACTACCTTTCCATTGTATATTAAAATACACAGAATTGTGGTCACTATTTCCTAGGTGGTCCCCTATCTCTACATTATTTACCATATGTTCATTGTTACTGAAAACTAAATCGAGAATATTATTACCTCTAGTCGGCGTATCTATGAATTGAAATAAAAAACTATCTTGTACTACCTCTATAAACTCCTCAGAATCAGAGTCTCCTATTTGATGCTGCCAATCTATATTCGGAAAATTAAAATCCCCCATAATGCACACATTGCTAAACCTTGATGCCATTTTAATTTCCTCCCATAATGACGTTCCGTCATTTCTACTCATATTTGGCGGTCTATACATAACTCCCAATAACTATGGTCTCACTACCTTCGTTAACCTCTACCCAAACACTTTCATTATCGTTATTTAGTCTAATACCTGATTTAATACAGCTTTTTAATGTACTCCTGACAAACACTGCTATACCGCCACCCCTCTTACTTGTTCGGTCATATTTAAACAAACTATATCCTGGTATATCAAATTCTGCTAAAAAATACCTGGTTTCAGTATTAATCCACGTTTCAGTTAGCGCTATTATGTCTATATTTTCTTTGCTAACAAGGGCTCTAAGTTCGTTCATTTGTTACATAGACTCCTACAGTTTGTGTAATATACTCTCAATTTACTTCTTTTCTTTATACCTAATTTACCTTTATTTCTAACGACATTTCCATCTTCCGTTGCACCATCACTACTATCATTTGCAATATAGTCATCATTTTTAGCATGAGACTGAATATCCTTATCGCTTTCGCCTGACGCTAAAATTGTTCCATTTAACCTCTCATTTACACTCTCAATATTTCTGTTCAAAACCCCACAACCACCCTATCTAAAGAACTAGCTAATGTAGAAACCCCTAACCGTGAAAGATGAACCCATCCCTTGCGTACATCCCATCTCTCCCAGAGAAAACTATCCCAGTTATCAATGAATGGTATTGCTTTTCTTTGCAATATTTCTCCAAACGGCAATTGACACCAATCGCCCTGGATGTCCATTCCTTGGGAACTCCTCTTCTGGGTAGGATACAATGTACTACAGGGATCCCTCCCTTCATCCTAACCTTATCTAACACATCCCGATACTGCTGCAGCAGTTCCTCACTTCTACCCTTACCAACATCGTTACTCCCGGCACTGAGACAGATAATGGGGTTATCTCCACTATCTTCCAAGATGTGGTCCATCTTCTCTAAAACCCTCCCAACTCCATGGCCAGGCAGACACACAACCTTCCTAAGTTTAGTGCGGGTAGCCCTAACTAAATGTCTTACCATGGAGTCGCCCACAATCGACACAGACTTACCTTCTCGGGACACAGACTTACCTTTCCCTCGGGAGGATCCAGCAGCTGCAGTTGGAGAACCCCCGGTGGTGGCAGAAGCTCCCTTGGTGGTGGTGGTGGTGGTGGTGGTGGTGGTAGGTAGCACAGCGTCAGAGGTTGGAGCTGAGTCGGCGGCAGGCACTTCGGCTAACCCTTCCTTATCCTGACTATCTTTTCCCTCACATTCGTCTCGCAAAGGAGAGAATGTATTTGTCACACTCATACCTATTCTACTATCCTACTTCTTGAGTGTGACTTTCCCACCCGTATTTTTAACAACCTGCCATGAATACAATTTTTCATCAACTTCCTCCCTTTTCCCCTTACTCGACTTAATTTCCTCTTGGCTAAGCTTGAAAGCTAGATTTTCGTCTTTAATCAAATCCACTTCCCTCTGAAGTTTAACATTAACCTCCCTTAGAGCCAAGACCTCTTCCTTCACCACAACCATCTCTTCCCTTACCTGGAGAATAAGATGATGCAGTTCAGTAAAGGACTCGCACTCCATACCTGACATGATCCCAAAAAGATTAGCGAGGAGCAAACAACTAAGTACAGAAAACAAAAACAAATAAGTCAACTAACAGCTAAAAACTGAGCTAAAACACTTGTATATATACACGAGTGCACTGCCTCCAAACACAGGTAGGTGCGTATGGTCACTGGGAACTGTACGTTGGTAATAACTAGATAGGTGTGCCCAAACAAATCAAAAGTAAATCCCTATCCCTATACTCACTACAATCACTAGAAATTATGAAAGAGCAGAAGTGGAGATGGGCAGGACATGGAAAGATCAATGCTAGGAATAATACTGAGATATAGGAAAAGAGCATCGTGGGTAAGAGAGCAAACCAAAGTCAAGGATATTCTAGAAAGAATTAAAGAGCAGAAGTGAAAATAGGCAGGACAAGTAGCAAGAAGAGAGGACAATAGTTGGAGTAAAAGACTAACTGACTGGACCCACAGAGAAGGAAAGCGCGACAGGAACAGACCAGACAAGAGGTGGAGAGACGAGATTGAAAAAAACTGCAGGGGTAACATGGCAACGACTGCCAAAATCTCGGGTGTCATGGACAATATTAAGGTAGGCCTTTGTCCAGCAGAGGACTCCTAATGGCTGATGATGATGATGGTGATTACACTCACTTGATTTCATTTAACTTTGTTATGCTTTTATTAATATTATATATATATATATATATATATATATATATATATATATATACCGGGTATATAATTAAAATAATGCATAATGTTATCAACAAGTAAAACATATATAAAATATAAATATATATGCATATAATGCTATAAAAAAACAAAAAACACGGAGGCCGGTATGGTGGCCGAGGCGTTAAAAGCATAAGCCCGTGGAGGTAGGTTACGGCCGGAACTCCCTCGGTTACGGTCCAACGGTCTAAGGGCCCCAATACACCTAGCGGCCAAACCTATCCGGCGGACGAATTGAGGGCGTGGTTTATCGTACCTGCGTGTGTGTGGGGCTGTTTGCCACCAGGCTAGGCCTTCCAACCTCACCGGATTTGAGGCCCTTATCAGGCCCCGACAGGCTTATCAACCTGCATGTGTGTGAGGTGAAGTGGATGAAGCCTTCAGGCCGGCTCAGTAGTGTACAGCTTAACTACAAATGATGCTATATTTTACACAACAACTGAGAATATATTAACCCTCCGTATGAGTCTGAAGGGGTTAAGGTCAATGCAGATATTATTGATGAGTATCAGTGGCATTTGTCTTGGTGGTGTAATGGTTAAGCTGTCTAAAAATCTGATAACCCGGGTTCGAATCCTGGTGGATCACATATATGCTTTCATTAATTTCATTGGAGGTGTTAGGTGTTGTGGTGAAATTAATAAAAAATAGATTATAACCACTACTTTATTATAATGCATATATTGATTATAACCACTACTTTACTATAATGCATATATTGATTATAACCACTACTTTACTATAATGCATATATTGATTAAATAAAGACTGACATTTCAGTTGTTGTTTTGCCATAACTTCATGTACTTCTCCCGAAGGACATTCCAGATGGTGTGACATGTTTCTGATATTATTTTCCCTAGTGCCTGAGGAAATATTATCACGCTGAATTTCAATTCCTCATAGCTCCTTCCAGTTATCAGGAATCTTAACGTGGCTGCTGACCACTCTCAGAGTGTAATTGATGGCCTCATTAATGTTTCCTCTTTTTAGATTAATGAGGTTACCCTTCCAAGTACTTCCAAAATGTAGCTTCACTCGTTCTCGGGTAATTGTACCAGTCATCTGGCTCCCCTGTCAATTAATTTATATGCACAGTATGTAACATATTTTGTGTGTGTGAGTCAGGTTTTCCTTCAAATCCTCCTCTGTTTACGCATATTCTTTATCTTTAATTCGACACATGCTACATAACACATAGCCAATGTCTGCAGCTCTGTGTCTCGGACGATCACAGTCATATCTCAACGACAGCTGGAGCAGGACTGACTCTTTTTACACAGGCCGCCTGAACAGTGTGTGCGCTTGTTCGGTCCTTGAAGCTCCGCCCCCATTCAGGTGACCGGAAGGCCAAACCCTACATGTATGGGGGCCTTAAGTAAAAGCCGGCCCTCGTAACCGGCCGGACGCTGTTCGTTAGGACCGGATATCTAACAGGAATATTGGTCTAGCTTTTCTGTATGGTTATCATTAATCCAAGACTTTTTCTTTTCTTGCGAGCGCAGTGACCAACATTATTATATATTTTGTATTTGTTTTTCTTTTGTTTTTATTTGTTATATTTGTTAATATATTTTCTATTTACATATATATTTTATTTATTATTTAGGGGACAATTTTAAACAGCCCGCCACCTACACCCACTTCACACACATACACTAAATGGAAGTGAAAAAGTTTAGCCGAGAAATGTTGTACGCCTTTGCTTTTCACAGGTCCATCTTAAGCTGAATAATATCATAAATAATATATGAAATACTATAGAATTAGCCACATGGTTTACAATATAACAATAATGAGAGGGAATAGGGAAATTAAAGTGGCCATAATAATCTACCCATTTAACGCATTTTGACTGTTTAGTCTGCTGATCATTAGACGATTTTATACAGCTTAGGAAGGATCTGTGAGAGTTTTAAAAAGGTAAAAACTATCTCAACTAAACCCCTGACTTCCCTAGACCCTTCCTATTCTGAAATAATAATAATCGTCTAATAATAGCCAGAAAATATGGAAAAGTGCGTCGTAGATCCTCACGAGTTTAAGGGGAAAAGAGACGTTGATCTGATCCCCTTTCTTCCTCATCTTTATCCACATTAGTTTTGAAATTTTAAGACGTTTGCCCCATTAGTTTGTCGATTTTAAGACCTTTCGACCCATTTCTTTGTCAATATTAAGACCTTTCGTGCCCATTAGGTGTCGATTTCTGTGTCCTGGCGAGCGATAGCGAGCCTGTAATTGTGGAGGAACTGGCCTTCGGCCGTGACATTTTTCTTACGAAAAATTTACAAATTAATCTCGAAGGAGGATCTAATGGATGTTATTTTAAAGTTTGATGGAGGTCTAGGGAGGAAACTAAAACATAAATAAATATATAAATAACCACTGGCCCCTTAACACTATATTGCCTCTATTCAACCCATCTAATACATGGATACAAAAGGTGAATCACTATCAAGTTACCCAACGATTTAGACTTGAGAGAGAGAGAGAGAGAGAGAGAGAGAGAGAGAGAGAGAGAGAGAGAGAGAGAGAGAGAGAGTGAGAGAGAGAGAGAGAGAGAGAGTGAGAGAGAGAGCTGGTGGGGGGGGGTCAAAAAATAAGATATAAAAAAGAAAAAAATAACCCGCATATTTTCTACGTATTGATGTCAAACTTCAAAATCTCAAACGGTTGACCATCTCATTTCTTAAGGGGAGGTTTTTAGTTTGTTCCCTAGACCTTCATCTAACTTAAAATTACAGCCCCTTGACCCCCTTTCAAGATACATTTGTACAGTTTTCGGCAGAACAAATATTTCGGCTGGTTCCTCTTATATTACAGGCTAGCTATCGCTCGCCTTGAAAAAATCGGCACCTACAGTACAGTATATGGCACGAACAGTCATTTACAAAATTGACAGAAATGGGCAGAACGTTCTTAAAACGTCAAACTAATGGGGTGAACGTCTTAAAATATAAAAAACAATGGGCCTAAGCATAAGGGAGAAAGGGGTCCAGAAAAATCCCTCATGTGGAAATCTCCCCTTAAGGTATAGACACGCGATACGAAATAAATATAATTATCTCGACATTTCAAGGATAAACCGGCGACTTAGCTAATGAAATATGAGAGAGAATGAGAGTGAGTTGTGAGATGTGTGTGTGTGTGTGTGTGTGTGTGTGTGTGTGTGTGTGTGTGTGTGTGTATGTGAGATGTATGTGCGAAAGAGTATGAGTGTGTGAGAGAATGAATGTATGTGCGAGAGAGAGAGTGTGTGTGTGTGTGTGTGAGAGAGATACTGAGTGTGTGAGAGAATGTGTGTGAGCGTGTGTATTTACCTATGTGTAGTTTACAAGAATGGTTTCGATTACTATGACTAATCTATCCACTTTTACATGATAAAATGAGGTATTATGATTGTTAGAGGTCCTTCCAATTCTGAATTAAATCATCTAGGCTAATCGTTGCCGGAATGTTATGAAATTTACGTCATCGGTACAGAACGGGTTAATGTATCGTAATGGATATTCTAAAATTCCAGATTTTTGAACTGACATAGCAGAGCTTATGTTGCCCTATCTCCATATCTACTTTTATCCAATCTAGATTTCAACAGGTTAAGGGGGTAGTGGTCGATTTCCCTGGCCGTGAAGGCAAGGTCCGGACGGACAGTCTCGGGGGACCCACAAAGTCCCCTGCCCACGTCCTACTCCCTCGGGAGTATGTAGGCACTCTCGTTAGCTGCTAGGATCAGTCTGTTGATCCCTTAGGATAAGATATAGGTTAAGTCTGTGTATTTTCAGCCCCATTGGCTGCTGGCTTGAAATAAACCGATTATTATTTTTATTATTACACACAAACACACACAGTTTTTCCTCGCTCTTTCTCTCTCTCGCACTATTTCCGTCTCCTCAATCTTGCTTTCCAACACAACACTCTTTGCACCTTCACAGTTTTCACCACCCACCTTGTTCTCTCTCTCTCTCTCTCTCTCTCTCTCTCTCTCTCTCTCTCTCCTGGAGTATGGTGTTCAATTCTGGTCTCCAGCACTGAAGAAAGATATAGAGCGACTGGAAAGAGTACGAGCTAAGCCTACAAAGCTTATTCCGTCGATTAGAAGACTGAGCTATAAGGACCGGTTAAGAGCTTGATATAATTCTGTAGAAGACACAGAAGACACGGAGACTACGAGGTCAGCTCAAGGAAGTTCATAAAATACTTAATGGGTTTGACATTGTGTATTATTGGAAAATGTTTAGCCTCAATATGAATACAACACACAACCATGGCTGGAAATAAGAATCGAAAAAGTTCAGCACTATAGTATCTGTGGACATTTGTTCACATAAAAGATCTGTTCTACCTGGAACAAACTTCCTATTGAAGTTGTAAATAGTTCTTCAGTAGAGCAGTTCAAGAAGAGAGTAGATAGTATTTTGCACACTCTGTAATGCGTGTAGTGCACTAAACAGTATCTCTCCTTCCAATTCTACTATCTCCTCGGAATGACCGCAAGGTCTCTGAGATACTAACTATTCCTTGTAACTCTCTCTCTCTCTCTCTCCATCATATGCCCCTGTATCACAAATTAAGCCTCTCCTAGTTCTTTTACCATCTCTCTCTCTCTTTGATCTCTCTCTTTCATCTCATTATCTCCTTCGTGCTATCTTCCCTCCCCCTCTAATTCTGGCTTCCACACACCCTTGCCTATTTCTATCTTGCCAACATGCATCTCTCTACTCTCTCTCTCACACACACACACACACACACACACCCTCACTCACTCACTCACTGACTCTCACTCTCTCTCATTATCTTATCTGAATTATTAAAAACAAAAGACCACGACAGAGTGAAACACGGTTATGATGATAATATCTACAAATAATATACAAAGTATGTAATAATAATAGATAAATAATATAATAAATAAACATAATATACAGTATAATTAGAAATAAAATACTAAATAGAATAACAATATTTCAAAAATATGATATACATTAATAATTAATAATAAATACAATAACAAATAAACGATAACTAAATAAACTTTCGCCAGAAACTCTACCTTGGATGATTCCGGTGCTATTCCTCCCTCTCCACCCCCCTCTCTCCTACTTATGCCTAATATCCTAATCTCTTCTAAACATGTACTTTCTATCCTCTCAGGGCTTAATACTAAGAAGGCGTAAGGTCCGGACGGTGTTCCTCCTGTTGCACTTAACCCTCTCCGACATATGACGCGATTTTGAGCCTATTAGGGATACTTTAAAGCCTTTGTTACCATCAGGGGTATTTAGAAACCTTTAGTTTAGTTACTTCAACCTCTGCAGTTGTCTTTGAGTTAGCTGTGGGCAGAAAACTAATATTGGAGAGGTAATTATAAGAGTGAGAGAACTCTATTTATTATTGCTAATCTGGCAACCTCTGCGTCATATGAGCGTGAAAGGTTTAAAATCTGTGCTTCTGTGCCGACCCCCTGCCTAGGCAAACTCTTTCGTCTCTGTCTCTCCTCTAAAGTCTTTCCTTTTTGCTGGAAGTTTGCTCTCATTCAACATGTCCCAAAGAAGGGTGACCGCTCTCAACCCTCCAACTATCGTCCAATTGCTCTCATCTCTTGTATCTTCCAAATTCCTTAAGCATTTCTCTTCTCATAATCTGCTCTCAGATCACAAGTATGGCTTCCTTAAGGGTCGCTCTACTGGTGATCTTCTTTCATATCTTACTAACTCTTGGTTATCCAACTTTCGGGACTTCGGTGAGACTTTTTTTGTTGCACTAGACATCTCGAAGGTCTTCGATAGAGTCTGGCACAAATCTTTAATGTCCGAACTGCCCTCCTTCGGTTTCTGTCCCTCCATCTGTGCCTTTGTCTCTAATTTCCTTTCCGGCCGTTCCGTAGCTGCGGTTGTGGACGGCCATCGCTCATTTCCTCATCCTATCAACTCCAGTGTTCCTCAGGGTTGTGTCCTGTCTCCTATTCTCTTTCTAATTTTCATAAATGGTCTTCTCAACTGTACATCCAGCCCCATCCATTCATACGCAGACGACTCTACTTTACACCACTCAATTAGTTCTCCAGAATGCCCCTGCCAGCAATCCCTCAAAAGTAAACGCAATGAAGCCATAAAATGCTTATCTTCTGATCTAGCTACTATTTCCAATTGAGGTAGAGAAAACCTTGTTGCATTTAATGCTTCCAAAGCTCAATTTATCCATCTTACTTCCCATCAGGAACCTCCAGAGGACTATCCCTTATTCTTCAACAATACAAAAATCAACCCTTCATCTTCCCTCAATGTTGTCGGTGTCTCTTTTTCTTCTGCTCTCACTTGGAAAGACCATATTACCAGTCTCACTAAGGCAGCCGCCCAGAAGCTGGGTGTGCTAAACCGCCTCAAGGGGTTCTTTACCCATGCGCAGCTTCTTGCTCTGTACAGGGGCACAGTGCATCCTTGTATTGAGTATTGTTCACATGTGTGGGGAGGATCCTCTCACACCGCACTCCTAGATAAAGTACAAAGGAAAGCCTTTCGTATCATCAACTCCCGTCCACTCACCAACTCTCTGCAATCTCTCTCTCTTCGCCGAAATGTTGCATCTCTCTCGCTATTTTATCGCTACTACAATAATCAGTGTTCCTCGGAGCTATCCCAGTGTATACCACCTCCTCTATGTAGGGTACATAGTACCCGCCTTGCAACACAATCCCACCCATACTCTGTGCAACTCTCCAACCCAAGAGTGAAACGTTATTCTCAGACTTTCTTCTATTCAGCTGCTGAGCTCTGGAACTCTCTCCCAGAATCAGTCTTTCCCTCTTCCTATGACTTAAATTGCTTCAAACTAGGTGTGTCCAGGCATTTTAGCTCAAACGTCCCCTGATTTCGGCCCTGTCACTCCTTGAAATCTGGCAGAGGCACTCGCTGCAGGCAGTTATGACTTTTGTCTCCCTCATTCACATAGAAAAAAAAATAAAACAAATTATCCAAAGGTGTACAAGACTAAATTGAAATAGGGGAGCTATCCCCCCCCCCCCCACCACCAAAGGCGGCTTTCTAGGGCCTTTCCTAGCTGATGCTGAGAGGATTGGGTTCTAGTCATGTGGTGATGGGCTGGTACCGTAGGCTATATCAGAGTGAGAGCTGAGCAATCTCGGCCATACCCATAGCTTTCTTTGACTGTTCCTTCTACTTATATATTTTCTAGATCTCAAGTGACGGCGTCTTTTCCGTGGATTGACCTCCCTACTACCAACCTAGAAGTTGGCAGATTGGGAGCCAAAGCGTCACATTTTTCCCTTGCCCCTCAACTTTCCCTTCAAAATTGCTGAGGGGTACAGGGCCTTGGGTGGGGCATTGGTTTCCTGGGCATTTCCGCACCCTCCTCAGCTCCCTGCCTTGGAGTGGCTTCGGTCACCCAGGCTTTGTTAGTGGTAAGCAGGGAGGGTTTTGCGGGGTGCTCGTTTATGGCCTAGGCCTTGCTCGGGACCTTGGGGTTGTTCGGCCAGACAGGCTGGGGAACAACAACAACAACAACAACAACATGGATGGTCAGTCATACTCTAGAGGAACTGAAAATATAGGACACAAATATTATATGCATGTGAAAAGGAGAAAGATAAGATAAGAGAGAGTGATATATTTGTTAAGAACCAATTACATGATTGGATGTTGGGAAGCGGCTTACGAGGGAGGAGGAGGAGGAAGAGGAGGTGGTGGTGGTGGTGGAGGAGGAGGAGAAGGTGGTGGTGGTGGAGAAGGAGGAGTAATACAAACGAATACAAAGGACTTACAAACTGCAACAAACCTATTGGTCCTTACGGGGCAGTTTGGATATCTACACTGCTATGCTACTAACTACTAGGTAAAGAAAAAGATAGTAAAGCAGAAGGCTCCTCGAGGAGGAATACAAAGGAATACAAAGGAGAACAAACTGCAACAGACCTATTGGTCCTTACGGGGCAGTTTGGATATCTAAAACTACTAATCTACTGACTACGAGGTAGAGAAAAGGATAGCAAAGAAGAAGGCTCCTCCCCACCCACCACTCCCTCCAGCTAATGCTGGCATGGAAACAGATAGGAAAAATACCATGTAGTATTGAAAAACTGACACGGAAATTCGGACAGGACAGGGAGAAAAAAGAAGTTGATTTGTAATCTAAGCTAACTCTATTTACTACAATTCTGAAAGGGAACAGATGTATGAAAATCAATATACATTGCGGCATGCGTTGACATTTCGTTGCGCGTTATTCTGAAAGAAACTGTGTTAATCGGGGGTTATTTGCCATGTGTTTATCCAGATGGTTCTTAAATGTTTCGACAGTATTACAGTTTACAATGTGGAGGGTAGTCTGTTCCAGTTATTCACAAAAACGCGGTTTGAAGAAGAAATGCTTCGCCTCGTGAGAATGAAAACGCTTGCCTATAATCTTATAACCATTGTTTCTCGTGTTTGCTTGATTCATCGTAAATAATTCGCTTACATTTAGGTTGCTGAATCCCTTGAAGATTTTGAACACCTCTATTAGGGTCACCTCTCATTCTGCGCTTTGTTAAGCTAAACAAATTTAGTTCTTAAAGCGCTCTTCGTACGGTTTATTACGCAATCTGGGTATCATTTTAGTGACTCTGCGTTGCACCCTTTCAAGTTTATTTATGTCCTTTCGGTAGTACGGTGACCAGAATTGCACGCAGTATTCGAGATGGGGACGCACCAATGAGTTGAATAGAGTAAGTATGATTTTTTCTTATTTGAATTTGAATGTTCTGCCGATGAAACCCACCAATTTATTAGCAGTCTTATTACCTCTGTACACTGTTTACTCGGCTTCAGGTCACTTGATATTATAACTCCCAGATCCTTTTCATTATTTGTATTTGATAGTTGAATGTTGTTCATTGAGTAATCTTGTTTAGCGTTGTTACTACCGATGTGTAATACTTTGCATTTTTCTATGTTGAATTTCATTTGCCATTTTACTGCCCAGTTTTCTAAAGTGTCTAGGTCACCTTGTAGTTTTTGCCAATGTACTGTTGAGGTTACTTTATTAGCAATTTTTGTATCGTCAGCAAATTTCGAAATTTTGCATTCTATTCCTTCGTCTAAGTCGTTTATGTAAATTATAAAAAGAATAGGACCTTCATCCGGTCCCTGGGGAACGCCACTATTTACTTTGCACCAATCTGATTCTTCACCATTTATTACAACTCGTTGTTTACGGTCTGAGAGCCAATTTTCGAGCCATTTCAGAGTTTTTCCTGTTATGCCATGAGCTTTTATTTTGTCAATTAGTCTCTTGTGGGGTACGGTATCGAAAGCTTTCTGAAAATCGAGATATATTAGATCAACTGCTCTATCCTTATCATATGATTTGTAAACATCATTGAAGAAGTCGAGTAAGTTTGTTAAGCATGAACGTTTATTTCTAAAACCGTGCTGAGAATCTTTTATTAAATTATTTTCTTTCCAAATGTTTTACTATTTTGTCCCTTATAATGGTTTCCATTAATTTGCCCGTTACCGATGTTAAGCTAATTGGTCGATAATTGCCGGGAGAAGACTTATTTCCTTTTTTGTATATGGGTGTCACGTTAGCTAGTTTACATTCGTTTGGAACTATCCCAACATTCAATGATTTGTTGAACAGATTTGCGAGTGGGTTTAATACTTCGTGTTTTGCTTCTTTTAGGATCCTTGGGGATATTTTATCAGGGCCTGGGGTTTTATTAACTTTCAAATTGTTGATTGCGAACAGGCGATCACCGGTCCTATCTCGTACTGAAAACTGATGCAAAATAGTTATTTAGGATATTCGCCATTTGTACTCTTATCTGTATGATCTCCCCCTTTTCCGCAACAAGTGGGCCTATTGTTGAAGTTACCGTTTTTTTTTTTCTGTTTTCTTATTTTAAATTCTTCGGATTGGACTTGCTGGAGCTTGGCAATATGAAAGTTCCAGAATCTTCTTACTTCCTTTGATGAGATTTTTGGTTGTTCGACGCAGTCTATCGTGTTCTAATTTATCGCTATTATTCTGAGTTGCCTTATATTTTTGGTATGCCTGCTTTTTTACTAAGAGGAATGTTTATTTCAGATTCCACCATTTTGGCTTAATTTTGGGCCTGCTGGGCGCCGGGTTTCGAGTTCGGATGCTTGTATTTATTGCTTGTTTTAGGTTTATTGGATAATATGTTTCCATAATCGATTTCCATTGTTTTCGGTCATTTCACTCCAGTCAGTATTGGCAAGATGCCTTCTAAGTTTGTTAAAGTCGGCCCTTCGATAATCTGGTACTTTTTCCGTGCTCACGTTTTCTTTGTCATTATTTACTTTAATGTTAAAGGACACTATCCTATGGTCACTAGAGCTAAATTCCGGTCCGAGGAGGAGGAGAAGGAGGAGGAAAGGAGAGAAGAACGTGGAAAGGGGGGATAGTGGAAGAGGAATAGAAAGAGAAGATGAAATACATAGAAGGGAATGAAAATGAAAGCAAAATACAGGGGAAAAATATGAGAAGCGGAAGGGGCAGACGTATATAAGCCTTCAACGGTGACGTCTTGTTATATTGTGATAACTATATTTATTCAAATTTATTCCGGAAGGACCTCTAACCATTAAAAGGTTACCGACTCTCATTTCATCCTTTTAGCTACCTCAGATCTTTCTTAAACTGCACAGAATCGTATAACTATAGCAAGAATAAAATTAAAAGACGTCGCTGGTACAGAAGTGGTTAAGAAAACAGTGACAGTAGAGAAAGAATATGAAGGACAATGAAGTAACAGCAGAGACTGGAACAAAAATATAAAAATACAAATGAAAGACAAATAAATATAATCGTGAAAGTTGAAACAAACGAAAACAAGATCAGAATTAACCCATACTGTATTTACATTTTTACATTATAGCTCTAGATTGTGCACGATGTGGTGATGGTGGTGTGGTATATCGTGAACAGTTCGGCCTTATTTATTGCAGGCCGCGTATACACTGAATTAAATTGTCTAATAGTAGCCAGAATAATGCCGATCTAGCTGCCTTGCTGCTGACGTTAGCATTCGCGGACAAATATGAAGAATATAAAACTAAATACTACAACAAGAAAAAAAAACAAGAATAAAAACAAATATAACAACAAAATCCCTAAGGGGAGATGGGTCGTTTTTCTCCCTCATGTTTAGCCCCATTAGTTTTGAAATTTTAAGACGTTCAGCCCATATAATGACCTTTCGCCCCATATCTTTGTCAATATTAAGACTTTTCGTGTCATTTAGGTGTCGATTTTTTCCTGGCGAGCGATAGCAAGCCTACAATTTAAAAGGAACCTGCTTTCCGGCCGGGATATTTTTCTATCGATAAAATAAATATACAAATATATCTTGAAGGAGGGTCTTGGGGGGTATTTTCTTAAGCTTGATGGATGTCTAGGGCAGGAAACTAAGAAACAATAAATGAGGAAATAAATACGCCAATCCCCCCTTGAAATACTAAACATAACAAAAGTCAAAACGAGGAAATGAAAAGGTTATTAACATGGAGAAGTAAAGGAATAAGCTGGAGAGAGAGAGAGAGAGAGAGAGAGGGTTGGGGGGTGGGGGGGGGGGGGGGGGAGAGTGTAAGAGATATATAATAGATTGAATAGAATCATAAATTGGTTTAAGGAAGGGAGAGGGAGTGTTGGCAAGACGAAGGGACAGACAACGATAGATAGAAAGATATATAGATATAGAGATAGATGGAGTCTATCCTATTTTATTTATAATTGAATAATCTACATAACGAAATATACTTCTTTCAAACTTCTTTTAAGGCGGGTCACCGGCTTTTTGTTTTGTTATCTTTCTCTCCTTTTCTCTCTTTCCCTGTCTTGTATCGATTCGGTCCCATTCAGCCAACTGTTTTAAGACGTTTATCCCCACCCAGGTGTCGATTTTTTCCTGGCGAGCAATAGCGAGCCAGCATTGTATGGAGAAATCTGGCTTCGCCGGAGACATTTTGTTATCGAAAATTGTACAAATTTAGCTTGCTGTCAAAACACAAATATATATACGAAATTATGTAAGCGACTGTGCATACGTGAAATCCACTCGTTTTCTTTTGCACCACGAATTTTAAAGGGGTACCCCCTCAAAAGTCCAAATAAAAAGGCAATATCCAGACCATCTCAATTCACGCCAGCCCGAATGCATATATACATAGCATACATACATATATACATGGCCTGGAGGTGGAGGAAGGGGGGTGGAGGTGGAGAGGGGGGAGGAAGTGGAGGTAGGGGGGTGGGAAAGGAAAGGGGATACGGTAAGGAGGAGGAATACAAAGGAATACAAAGAACTTATAACTGCAACATACCTATTGGTCCTTACGGGGCTGTTTGGATATCTACACTGCTAAACTACTAACTACTAAGAGAGCTCTGAAGAACATCGAGTGTTGCAATAGAGATAGAAGAGTGAAAGAGATGATATATTGTGGCGTGTAGAAAGAGATTCTAGAGAACTACTAAGAGGAGGTGAGTCGATGAAGCGAAATGCTTTTGATTCTATTCGTTCAAGAGCGCGGTATGGGTGGAGCCTCCCCACACATGTGAACAATACTCAATAAAGGGGCGCAATGTGCCCCGATGCAGAGCAAGAAGCTGTGTACATACACATACACATACATACATAACATTTTAAGACTGAGTGTTCCACACATAAGTGCAGTTTCAGTCTCTTGTCCAAATGGCGGCGTTCCAGGCAACCCTGTTAAGGGCTGCTTCACTTGTCAAGTTCTTGGATTTGAGATCGGCGCGTATAGTCCGATCCCAGGTCTTCCTCGGTCCACCCCTTGGTGCAGCTCCCTCCACAATCACAGACCTGCATTTTGTCACCCAATTTTGTTCATCCATTCTCTCCACATGTCCATACCATCCCAGTCTACTTGTACGCATCACCTCGCTAATACTCTTTATACCTAAACGTCTCCTCAGCTCAACATTTGTTATTCTATCCTGTAGCCTGGCCCCACACATCCATCTCACCATTCTCATCTCATTACGCTCCATTCTGTTGACATCCTCTACTTTAACGGCCCATGTTTCTGAGGCATACGTCATTGCACTTCTAACACATGAGGCATACACCTTTCCCTTCAGGGGGAGAGGCATTCTTTTCATGGTCAGGATTGGCATCAATTCTCTGAACTTCCCCCAGCCACACCTAATTCTAGCAACAGTGGCAGCCTCGGCCCCACCACCGGCAGAGATGGTATCTCCTAGGTAACAAAACTTGTTCACCAGCTCCAAAGACTCATTTCCAAAATTCACAGCCACAGGATCATCACGGGGGGTGTGGGGGTGAAGAACCCACGGAGATGGTTGAGCACACATAAGCTCTCTTAGTGTATACCCCCTACCTTGCAGCGAGTGCGAGGCACCCGCCTTTCAACACTGTCCCACTCCTATTCCATTCAGCTATCCAACCAAGGAATTGGCAAATTTTTACAGTCTTTCTTTTATTCAACAAGCGAACATTGGAATTCTCTCCCTCAATCAATCTTACCTTCATCCTATGACTTAAGCAGCTTTAAACTTCGTGTGTCAAGGCATTATGACTCCAACGTCCCTTAAATTTGGCTCTGTCACTCTTTTTACTTTGAGGGAAACACTCGTTACAGGCAACCTGCCTTTTGTCTCCTCCATACACATTGAAGAAGAAAAAACACCACACTCATTATACTGTATATATATATATATATATATATATATATATATATGTATATATATACTGTATATACTGTATATATAACGCTAAAGAAAATCGCCTTTATACTGTAGAGTTTACTATCATAGTAATAAATGCATAATTACATATGGATACGTTGTTTGCCGCTTTGTTTCCAGTATTCTATTCAGGGTTTTCGAATCAAATAGGTAAATTTAACCTTAATTTGGTTTTGTGAATCTGAGAGAGAGAGAGAGAGAGACGTTAGAATGATTTGTCATAGATTATAGTGTGTGTGTGTAGGTGTGTGTGTGTTTGCGTTCAATGTGTGTGCGTGTGTGTTCAATATGTGTGGATGTCTGTGTTCAACGTATGCGTGTATGTTCAATGTGTGTGTATGTGTGTGTGTATGTGTATGTGTGTCTGTGTGTGAAAAAGGTGAACCCCTAATAATCCAGTGTAAAGGCTAGGGAAACTTAAGGGGTAGGGTCTATTTGTTGGTCTATATATATGTTTGTTTCCTCGCTAGACCTACAGTACTGTACATCAACCTTTGAAAAAAAAAAAAAAAAAAAAAAAAAAAAAAACTCTTCGAGATAAATTTGTAAATTTTTCGGTAGAAAAACGTCCCGGGCCGGTTCCTCCTAGATTTACAGGCTCGCTATCGATCGCCAGGAAAAAATCGATACCTAAATGGCACGAAAGGTCCAAATAACAATATGGGGATGTGAAAGTAGTGATAATATGAATGGACATAGAGATAGGGTGAAAGGTCTTAATATCGCCAAACAAATGGAACGAACGTCTTAAAACCTCAAAACTAATGGAATTAAACATGAGGTAGGAAAAGCAACCACCTCCCCCTTAAGTGGAGGCGGGGGAGAGCGAGATATTTACACACTTTGGGATTCATTCACACTAGGGTTCGAAGCTTCACAAACACCGAGACTTTCATAGATCTCTCTCTCTCTTTTTCTCTCTCTCTCTCTCTCTCTCTCTCTCTCTCTCTCTCTCTCTCTCTTACTTTACTCCTCCCCCTCTATTTCTCTGTCTTCTCTGTCTGTTTGTCTCTCTCTCTCTCTCCCTTTCATATAATTTTTCATTGCAGCCCTCCCCTCCATTTATTTTATTGGTTAGGGTTCTATTTATTTATTCTCTTTCCTACCTCTTACCTTTTGTGTGGGGAATAAATAGATAGATAGGTTGATAGATAGGTAGATAGGCAGGTAGGTAGGTAGGTGTATAGAAGACAAAAAATAAGTAGGTAGGTAGGTAGATAGGGAGTTAAGTAGGTAGGTAGTTAAGTAGATATATAGATAGATAGGTAGATAGATATATACATAGGTTGATAGATAGATAGGTTGATAGCTAGATAGATTGGTAGATAGATAGGTAAATAGACAGGTGGGTTGATAGTTACATAGATATATTGTGGTAGTATGGTGGTTTTGGAGTCTACGGTGCTGTAATACAATAGAAAGTGAAGTTGAATAGTAGATAATGGTAGTAGACTGGTAGTATAAGGTGGAATAGTAAAGGAGTTAGTGTGGTAGGCTATGGTAGTAGAATGTAGTATAGTGATAGTGCATGGTAGTAGAATGGTAGTATATAGTGGGATAGTAGAGTAGTAAATGTTGTAGGATATGGTAGTAGTATGGTAGACCAGGTACCACTAACAGTATCTGCGGCAGGTACCTTTCCGGACCACAGGGTACCCTCAGGGCCTATTGAACCAGGTGGGTAGATTGTACAGTCGCTAACATAAGTCACTACATCATTCCTGTCTTCATTATATATATATATATATATATATATATATATATATATATATATATATATATGCATGTTTCTAATCGCCGACCGTCAGGACGATAGCCGACGCTTTAATCAACTACACCACGGTGCCGTGGTGTAGTTGATTAAAGCGTCGGCTATCGTCCTGACGGTCGGCGGTTCGAACCCCACTGAGAGATTAGAAACATTTAGTGGCTCACGTGTATTTGTGATATATATATAATTATATATTATATATATCTATATATATATCTATCTATATATATATATATATATATATATATATATATATATATACTGTATCATAGACTACAGTAGATCTGGACTGGACACGAAAATGGAACTTTTCAGTAAGGGACCCAAAATCGGAAAACGAACCCCGAAGTTCGAACCTCGAAACCGCGAACCGCGAAAATGTGATATTTTCGCGGTTGCGAGGTTCGAACTTGGGGGTTCGTTCTCCGATTTTGGGTTCCTTACTGCAAAGTTCCATTTTCGTGTCCAGTCCAGATCTACTGTAGTCTATGATTGTATATATATACTTATATATATATATATATATATATATATATATATATATATATATATATACCGTATATACACACACACACACACACACATTTATTTATTTGTGTGTGTTTATACACGGCCATAATATT
Source organism: Paralithodes platypus (assembly GCA_032716605.1). Classification (NCBI taxonomy): domain Eukaryota; kingdom Metazoa; phylum Arthropoda; class Malacostraca; order Decapoda; family Lithodidae; genus Paralithodes; species Paralithodes platypus. The sequence goes on along the minus strand of CM064577.1, from coordinate 20,262,401 downwards.
TATGCCAAAACCTAATAGCTTATTAAACTTGAAAATATTTAATTTTTCTGACCAGAGATGCAACGTAAAGACATGTAATTCGCCTATTTACGATAAAGTGAGTATAGTTGAGCTTTGTGTGGTTGACTGACCTGCAGATGACCTGGGCTGGATATCTGGAGCCTTCATAGCAACATACCTGGAACACATTATTATCATTAGTCGGGTCATTAAAAAGGTCATTATATCTATCTATCCATCTATCTACATACGCAGGCCCAATCCCCACTTTTCCTATTAAGTTCATTATATACAATTAGATTTTTAAGATCATTTTTGTATACATATACGGTACATATACATATTATGTACCGGTAAGAATATAATTATACATTAAGGCGGAGGTAGTTGCTTTTTTCTGGAACCCCTTGTCCCTCATGTTTAGCCCCATTAGTATTGAGATTTGAAGACGTTTGTTCCGTTAGTTTGGCGGTTTTGAGACATTTCGCCCCTTTTGTTTGTTAATATTTAGACCTTTCGTGCCACTTATGTGACGATATTTTTCTGGCGAGCGACAGCGAACCTGTAATTTTAGAAGGAACCGGTGTTCGGCCGGGAAATTTTTCTACCAAAAAAAATACAAATTTATCTTGAAAGGGGGTCTAGGGGGTGTTTTTTAAAGCTTGATGGAGGTCTAGCGAGGGAACTCAAACATATAATAATAGATAAATATATAGACCAAAAAACAAACACTACCCCCTGGCTTCACATCAAACAGACCTCCAACAAAATACTATCATTCGTGGGGTAATTTATAGACTTATTAATATATAAGCAGCATACGAGGATATTATTCCATATGCACAGTTGCCCACATAAGTTCTGTTCCTCGTCGTGATCTTAGGTTTGAAAGTAAAATTAGCATAAATAAATTGCGAGTGTGGTTTCTTTTAATTATCAATTGAGCCTTTTTCTTGTTCTATCCTTTCCTTCAACTTTCCTTTTCTATCGGATATGCCATCTCTACTAGAATTAAGTCCTGACCACCTCGTTTGAATCGTAAGGTCTGTGTGACCAGTGTATATATGTAATTTATGTAAATCATCAGATGAGTTAACCACTGCATAAGGAACTGCACTCATATTCTAATCATACGCATTATATTTCCACGTATAAGATCACGGAGATGAACAGAACTTATGTGGCCGACTGTGCAATATATATATTATAATTATACCAGTATAATACATTAAGGGGCGAGGGCTTGTTTTTATGGGCTACTTATTAATCTATTACATTTTGAGTTTCCTCGTTAGACCTCCATCAAGATTAAAAAAACACCCCCAATACAGGGTCCCTTTCAAGGTATATTTGTACTTTTTTTTGGTAGAAAAGTATCCATGCCGAAGGCCGGTTCCTTCAAAAATCACTGGCTCGCTATCGCTCGCCAGCAAAAAAATCGACAACTAAACGGCACGAAAGGTCTTAATATTGACAAAGTAAAGGGGCAAAAGGTCTCAAAATCGCCAAACTAGTGAACGAACGACATACAATCGCAAAACTAATGGGTCTAAACATGAGGGAGAAGGGGGGTCCATAAAAAGCGAGTACCTCCCCCTTACTTACAGGAGATGGAACATCATAATATCATAATTTGTGAAGTTGAACGGAACAGAATATTGTAATAAAGGACATAATTACTGAGGCTATTTAAAAGTTCATTAGACTATATACAATTCACAGTCTGGACTTGTACTCTAAAGCCTATATTGGTGAAACCATATAATGAAGAATGTATATATATGTGTGTGTCTGTGTGTGTGTATGTGTGTGTGTGTGAAAATAGCCCGTGTGTGTGTGAATATAGCCTATGTAGATAACACATATAATGGACAATGTATATAAATGAGTGTATGTGTGTGTGTGTGTGTGTGTGTGTGTGTGTGTTTCATAAAATATCACATTAATCATCATCTTCATAATCTTCACCACAACAATCATCATCGTCATCATCATCATCACCATCATCATCAGTATCAATACCATTAATTTCTTATAGCGGCAAGCAAGCAAGGATCAAAAGCCAGAATTAAATATCCCACCAAAAGGAGACGACTTATTCAATCGAGTAGCGCGGTCTTACATAGAAACTCCCACATGCTCATCTAAATCAATAGATGTTGTCAATCAGATGATGTCCCCGGGGCCCACACACACAGATCACAGAATAACCTATGACATTCAGGATTAATGTCACTCTGGTCTTTCACACCCACACACACACACACACACACACACACACACACACGCACACGCACCACACACACACACACGCACCACACACACACACACACACATATAAACCAATGACCCTTGCCAAGCACCATAGCCAAAACAATGATATCCACATGTCCCTATGTTATTGACTGGGAATAGTGCAACCAAAATGATAAATAAAGAACCTATGGTCTGCAAACTAAGGAAAGCCAGATATCACGATGAACAGAAAATAATTCATTACTCAACCATGCAACCTTTTAAAAATAGGAGGGCCATATCGAGAGATCGAGAATCTCCGTAGGTTTAGATAAATAACTTCAGTGTATTTTTAGATTAAGAATTGCCTTCACCATAGCCAAAACAATGATATCCACATGTCCCTATGTTATTGACATAGATCAATCTGAGTTCTAAAAATAAACTGACTATAGTCTGACTGAAACTGAAGGAAGTTAGCAAATACTATTGCTTCCTTCCACTGGTTAAGCCGGCTGTTGGAAAGGATTGGTATTGAGTCTCAACCTGAACGAGTGTGTGTAGCGGAGCCCGGAACCAACTTCCCTGTACCTGAGAGAGCGGCAGTTATTATTGTGAAGGTTAGATAAAATATGCGAGTATTCTATTACATTTAATTATAGATCTGTACCTAATATCTATCCAGAACTTTTGATTCCTGTGTAAGATTCCTATAACTTTGATCTGTACAGTGATTCATTAAGCATGAGATATTGCTAAGAGAAATTGTGTTAATCCTTCAGACCCTAATGCCCCTTTCCCGCTGGTGAGACAAGTCACGATTTTCGTCGCCGATGACTTCGTTTTGTCAAATTCGGAAGAATACGTGCGACGTTCACGATTTCGACCGTTACAAACAGACGACAAATTATACTTGGCGAAGATGTCGCCGAAGTCGGCGACGCAATCGCCGACCTTCTGACGTTATCGGCGAAGTGAGCGATGTCGCGCCGATGTCCTATGGGAGGCATGTCACATTTTCAAAAATATCTTGCGAAATCATGCGAGGATGAAAGAAGACTCGCCCTATGTTCTGCGACGTCTTCGGCGATTCAAGCGATGGTTCGGCGTATTGAAACCTGGATGGGGGTAAACGTCTTAAAACAGTGAACGGGGCTGAACGGATTATAGGCAAAGAGAGAGGGAGAGAAATAGAAAAACAAAACAAAAACGAGGAGAGAGGGAGAGAAAGAAAAGAAAACAGCGAGGTGGGCTCAATGTTTGCGAGGTGGGCTCAATGTTTGCGAGGTGGGCTCAATGTTTGCGAGGTGGGCTCAATGTTTGCGAGGTGGGCTCAATGTTTGCGTTACGGCTTAAAAATTGAGCCCACCTCGCCTTTTTTTGTTTTCTCTTCTCTCCCTCTCTCCTCGTTTTTTTGTTTGTTTCCTATTTCATCCCTAGACCTCCATCAAACATATAAAGCACCCCCCCAACACCCTCCTTCAAGATCAATTTGTACATTTGTCGATAGAAAAATATCCTGGCCGAAGGCCGGTTCCTCAAAAAGTACAGGCTCGTTATCGCTAGCCAGGAAAAACTCGATGCCTAAATGGCACGAAAAGTCTTAATATTGATAGCAAAATGGGGTGAAATGTCTTAAAATCGCCAAACTAATGGACCGAACGTCATGAAATATGAAAACTAATGGGGTTAACCATGAGGAAGAAAGGGGACCAGAAAAAGACCCAAAAACAAAAATATATATATGTTGGCTCGCTACCGCTCACCAGGAAAATATTGAAACCTGGATGGGGGTAAACGTCTTAAAACAGTAGGCTGAACGGGGCCGAACGGATTATAGGCAAACAGAGAGGGAGAGAAAGACAAAAAAAACAACGAGGAGGGAGAGAAAGAGAAAACAGCGAGGTGGGCTCAATTAGGCTAAGCCGTAACGTAAACATTGAGCCCACCTCCCTGTTTTCTCTTTCTCTCCCTCCTCGTTTTTTTTTCTTTCTCTCCCTCTCTCTTTGCCTATAATCTGTTCGGCCCCGTTCAGCCTACTGTTTTAAGACGTTTAGCCCCATCCAGGTTTCAATATTTTCCTGGTGAGCGGTAGCGAGCCAACATATATATATTTTTGTTTTGAGAGCAAGCTAAATTTGTATATTTTTCGATAGAAAAATTTCTCCGGCGAAGCCGGATTTCTCCATATAATGCTGGTTCACCATCGCTTGCCAGGAAGATATCGATAGTTGGATGGGGATAAACGTCTTAAAACAGTTGGCTGAATGGGGCTGAATGGATACAAACCAGAGAAAGAGAGAAAAGGAGAGAAAGAGAGAAAAAAAAAACAGGTGAACCCCCCACGAGAGGTGCATAGAAAAAAGGGTTCATCAGGTTCACTATAGCTTGCCAGGAAGATATCGATACTTGGATGGGGATAAACGTCTTAAAACAGTTGGCTGAATGGGGCTGAATGGATACAAACCAGAGAAAGAGAGAAAAGGAGAGAAAAAAAAAACAAAAAAAACAGGTGAACCCCCCACGAGAGGTGCATAGAAAAAAGGGTTCATCAGGTTCACTATAGGCCTAATAAAAAAAAATTTACCCACCTCGCCGAAGGTGCTCTTTGGCATCGTCGATGTTCTCGGAACATCTGAGAGCATCGGCGAGCAGAGCATCTGAGAGCATCGGTGAGCATCCATGCAGCGTTGCAAAGTTTTTTTTGTGCGAAACCCTCCGCGATGTCTCGGCGATGTCTCGGCGATGTCGCAGAAGATCGCAGAAGCCCTCGCCGATCCTTCGGCGATGCTCGACGATGCTTGCGAGGGTAACCAATCATCGTGAGTCCTCGTCCAAAGTTTTGAACTGTCCGAACATTTGCGACGACCCTTGCGAGGCCTTGACGAGCCTTGAGAGTCAAACGATATTTCATGAGAGGTGTTGAGACATGTCACGAATGTGCCAATTTATTGGTGTCGGAGACGAAAATCGTGACTTGTCTCACCAGTGGGAAAGGGGCATTAATTGTACGTACGTTACGTAGTCATTGTTACACGTGTTACTTAGTCAGAATACTCTCAGATTTTATTTGTATGTGTTTATTATTCTATGTGTATCCAAGTCGAAGTGAAAGTGTATAACGTGAACTGATTCCCTTCTTTAATCCAATATATACCTAGAACCTACCCCCAATTCAGGATCCATATATCCGCCTAAGTATCGCCAGAGAATACTTATAATATAATTTCCCTTACTTGAAAGTCAAGAACCCTTTCCGTTGAGTTAGAATTAATTCTTTATCAGAATATCTGATCTCTATTAGTTCTTGTGAATAATCTGATGATATATGTTACGTTACTCGTTACTCGGGTCATGTAATTCTTTCCACACCAATCTAGGAATTCAGATAGTATATTCCTTTATCGATTCCGCCTACTATTTGGCTATTGATTCTATTTATAACTTTATCTAGTAATCCATTGATTATAATTGTATTTACGTTATAATACAACGCTACAGTAGTTCTGCGTGCTTTTAGGAATTTGTTAATTTTTTCAGAACTCCTTTCATGCCATATTTGGTATTTCATAAGTGCAAATTCGTCGTGTATGCCCCTTTCAAGATAGCTATTTATTAAGCTATATAATAATATTATCACGGTATTTCATTTGCGTTTCTTAATTAGTTGGTTAATTTATCCCAATCTACGTTAATATATATATGATCTATTCCGATTCAGTCAATGTGTTTATTGTGAATCTGAGTTCCTCAACCGGTGTGATTTGACCTCATCTATGATCGAATATTATTTTTCGTGTCTTGTGTAGGAGATTATTCACAACAAACTTTTAGATAGTTGAATTCAGATTTAAACTATCTTTCCCCCTAGACTCAAATAGAATTCATATCTTTAGTCCCTGATTTTATATCGTACTAAAGGAAATTGTTATTTCTTGAGTCCTCAGGGCGGCACATTTGATGGTCACCTGAGCGCGGCCAAAGTCCCCTTTGCCCACCACGCAGATTCACGCACAGCTGAGCGATAAGTTCCATATTGTACCTTGTCTTTGTCAGAATACTTCGCGTTAGACACTTTACTCGCATATGTATTATTGTCAATGATTCTTGTTTGTGTATATATGGATCTGTCTATCATTGCGTATTTTCACTCTTCAATTACTATGTAAGTGACAAACTGACCTTCATTAGAGAGTACAACTAGTTAACTCTCTCAGTCACTAATTTACTTACTTGCTATTGACTATAATAGTAGAGTATAGTACCACATAACCTGTATTCTATGCCATTGAATAAATAAGAGTATAATCTAACCTGTGTGTTTATTGTGTTATTGTTGCCTGATTGAGTAAATACTTATCATATTCACTAAGCTCGATGTGTTCGTGTTGAGCATACCGGGTATTCTAAGTCTAAATATCCCAAACCCGGATTGATAATAGATAATACTGGAGAGAGTTGGATTACAACCCGGCATAACACTGGGGGCAGCAGTATCTTGATACGGCATATCATCTTTTCTTGTGTTATTGATAAATTTGTTATTACTCAATCAACATCACACAACATTCACCATGGCAACTAAAATGCTCGATATCCCGCCATTCAATCCAGAGGAGTATGATATTAATACATATATGGAAATAGTCAAACCGGCCCTGGACATGACGTTCGGGAACAAGGACTCATCCAAGATTTATACTGTGGTAATGAAGTTAGGAAAATATGCAGCAAAGGTGTCAGGGTATGTGTCTGACAATATGCCCGGGTTAACCTGGGAACAGTTTGAAAGTTACACTAAAGTAGCTATCAACCCAGTCCTTGGCCAAACAATTGCGGACCGACAATTTCATGAAGTTAAGTATTCAGGAGATTTGGACGCCACTGTAAGCCAATTGACTCAACTAGCCATAACTGCTTTCCCTGACGAGACCCCAGCTCAGAGAAAGAAAATAGTGTTCAAGGCTCTCCTGAGGATTCTACCTGAGACAGTAGCCGACCATTTTTCAATCACAGAGCCCACAAACTACGAAAACGATATGCCAGTAGTAAGGTGTATTATGTGTCTGAGAAAGACAAGAGAACAAGACAAGATCGCCGTCATCAGTAGAGTTATTATTCACCCGTCTACAGTACCTACAGCTGGCCCTGTGGCACCAAGATCCAGTGACAAAGCCGAAGAATGGGCCAGGATTCGCCCCACTGACTGGAAACCATGCAATGTACAGTGTGTGTTGACGTCATTAAAGAAGTCTTTCTTTGAATTAACCAAGAGAAGGACCAGGTCACCTAGTTGGTGGGCTCAGATTCCCTGGATCAAACCCAAACACATAGGTACAAACACAGAAGATGGAACCGCAGGAATTGAAGGCTTCAACGAGGAAGAAATAATTGAAGATCCAGAACCAATAGTGGAAAATACAGATGCTCTGGATTTATAATCCACCCCCGTACACAAATAGTCGTCAGAATGGCGGGGGCTCATGAGGGGACAGATCCAAATAATCTTCCCATCTACCGGAAGATCACTTTGAATGGAGTGAAAGTCAGACTTTTAATTGACAAGGGGGCTTCCCGTTCATGTCTCTTCTTCCCTTTCTTCAAACAGCAGCGCAAAGCTTTAGGTCTTATCCAACCTTCTTCCATAGTTTTAGTGAGTACTAATGATGATATTATCCCAAATGATGGACAGACTCTTCCACTGTATGTTAGTACCCCTGTCCCATATCATGGAACTGAACATTCGTTCATGATTTATGATCCCAAAGAGACCAAGTACGATGGATACTTGGGTCTCGATTTGCTCACTTCCCTGAGCGCTTCCATGGATTGCGGAAGGAGAACACGGAAGTTCTCACCCCACTCCAACCAAAACAAAAATACTGACCCTAAAAAAGTCATGAAGTAAAAAATCACACCCCTCTCTACCAGTTCAAATAACGTAACCACTACCAACCAGTCAAACCTTCCTCAAGCAAAATCCAGCAACCCTACCAATTGTCTCATACGAGCTAACCAAGTTACCAAGCCAGTACAAATTTCCAAAGTCTCACCCTCTTCCTAAGAACACCAAAATTTAATCCCTAAACACAAACCTATGATCAATCAGGAGAAACCGAGTAAACCTACCATTTGTCTCCTCCAGATCACTCAAGCTGTCACGTCCAAACTAGTGACACTCCCCCCTCATCATGAAAGATGAGTACCCATATTACCCACCTTACCTGGGGATGCAATAATGACCCCTCACCTCCAAAGCCCTTTTGATAGGGATTGCCTGACCGCTCCAAGCCTAATCTCAAATCAACTTAATTGCATAAAGATAGCAAACATCTCCGATCAACCTATTACCTTGCAAAAAGGGTTAACCATTGGGGAACTTCAGCCTTATGCAGAAGAACTATCTTTACCTTCGGAAGATACCTTTTCCCCTACCTGATATTCCTTCCCATTTAACCTCTCAACAACAAACCGACCTACGTGATTTAATGACTACCTACCAAGACATGTTCGCCACTTCCAGCCGAGACGTCGGGAAAACCAACGTACTTCACCATCCCATACATACTGTAGGACATCCGATCAAACAACCGATCTGGAGGAAAAATCCAATACAAAGACAGGAAGAGGAATCTCAAGTCAGAGACATGCTAGCAACTGGTGTTGTCCAACATTCCACGAGCCCTTGGTCATCTCCGGTGGTACTCGTTCGGAAGAAAGACGGATCCACCCGTTTTTGTATTGATTACCGACAGCTAAATGACGTCCCCATAAAAGATGCTACCCCACTACCCAGGATAGACGACTCTTTAGATTCCCTATTAGGAGCTAAATGGTTCACTACCCTGGATCTGCAAGCAGGGTAATGGCAAGTACCAGTCCTCCCAGAACACCAACAAAAGACAGCTTTTGCCACTAGTCAAGGAAGATTATATGAATTCCCAGTATTGCCGTTTGGTCTATGCAATGGCCCTGCAACTTTTTCCAGGTTAATGGAATATGTCCTACAAGGTTTAACCTGGGAAACATGCCTGGCATACTTGGATGATATAATCGTGTTCGGGCAAACCTGGGCTGAACACCTACAAAGATTAAGACAAGTATTTCAGAGGATTAGAGAGGCAAACTTTAAGCTCAAACTCTCTAAATGTACTCTGGCCAAGAAGAAAGTCCAATTTCTAGGACACATTGTCTCAGAAAAAGGAATTGCCCCAGATCCTGACAAACTAGATGCCATTAGCAACATAACTCCTCCAACAAATGTCAAAGGAGTCCGAGCTTTTCTCGGTTTAGCTTCCTATTACCGCAGATTTGTCAAAAATGTTGCCACCATTGCCAAGCCCCTTCATGACCTAACCAGAAAAGACGAACCATTCTTATGGACAGAACAACGTCTAACAGTATTCAACACCCTAAAAGAACTACTAGTGGCATCTCCAGTAGTATCATTCCCAGACTATACCCAACCATACCGCTTATACATGGATGTCTCACAATTCGGTATAGGCACCGTTCTAGGACAAACTAGAGAAGGAAGAGAACATATCATCGCATGTGCCAGCCGAACACTAAATCCAGCAGAAATCAACTATATAATAACCAAAAGAGAATGCCTAGGTATCATTTGGGCCTTGCAACACTTCAAAGCTTACCTAGCAGGTGTCAAAGTCATCATCATCACCGATCACCACGCCCTCCAATGGCTACGCAAATCTGACACCAAAAACGCCTTGACCGTCAGGTGGCGAGAATCATTAGAAGAGTTTAACTTTGAAATTGCTTATCGACCAGGAAAACTCCATACCAACGCTGATGCTTTATTCAGACTTCCAACTAACCCAGCCAAGGACATCTCCAGCCAGAACACTGAGATTCAACCCATTTTAGCAAATCCATCGTCACGACTCATTAGATCAAGACCAACAAGAACTGCTTAAACAATTTCAATGACAAGAAAAACCAGACTGGATGCCTAGAAGTATTTTCTCCCAACTCACCAGAAGAGGAGATAATTTGTTCACGCCAGACGGAAAAATTGTTATAACACCCAATGCAGCACTCTCAACTATGCAATCCACCCATATGCACAATGGCATTCATTTAGCCCAGAGGAAGTAAACTGGTACCTTACGACAAGTGTACTGGACTCCCTCTCCTTACATCACAGCTAAAAGAATTACGGAAGCCTGCAGAGCCTGTGCATTGGGCAAAGACAGGACCTGTATAGCCGGACCTAGAGGAAAATTAGTAGAGTCCAAACCATGGCAACTTCTAGCAGTGATGTGATGGGACCCATGGAAGGAAATCAAGGCTATAAATACATTATCACTTTTGTGGACACATACTCGAAATATGTAATTGCATGTCCAGCAAAACAACATTCTGCTTTAGCAGTAGCTGAAGCAATGATACAGCACGTTTCTCTTTATTTTGGATTACCTGAAGCTATTCATTCGGATAATGCCCCTGAATTCACCAGTCACATATGGTCCCAACTATCCCAGGTGTGTGGATTCAAAATTAGCCACTCCTCCCCGTATTGGCCTCAAGGTAACTCAATTTGTGAAAGAAGCCACCGAACAATTGCAAACCAAATAAGAACACGCCTGCCACAAATGAACACCAAGGATTGGCCCAGCCAAGTGAGAATAGTCCAGTGGGGGATAAATACCTGCCCCAGAAAAGACGGAATTTCACCCCATGAACGTGTGTTTGGAGTACCACCTTTGCTCCTACCTCTACGTCATCTGTCTGTCCCTTATGAGCCATCTTCAAATTTTGACCAATCTTTAGTACATTTAAAGAACCGCCTTCGACAGCTGCAATATATCCAAGACCTACAACCTTACGAAACAGCCAAAGTTAGTCCCCACCAGGTCGGCGATCTTGTCATGGTTGCTCAACTGCCAGTGCCATCCAAACTCAAACCCAGATATCAAAGTCCTGTCGAGATCCTAACTGTTCCGAACTGTTACCAGGTTACCATTAATTATTTTGGTGAGTCACGCACATACCGAAATAGATATATATGTAGGTTTGAACCCATTGATGAAAATATGATTATGCTTGCTGACCCCAAAGATGATGACACATTGCCTGCAACTAATGACCAGAATTTAGGATCCACAGAACCATTGACACCTCCCACTCTTCCACCCATCTCTCCTCCACCATTAGCGAAACCAAATCTTGCTCCACCACCTATTCAACCCATAACTAAACATAATATCAACCAAAAATCCTCTTGCACTATTTTTTCCCTCACACACCTTTGGCTCTGAAACTGCCCCTCCAATTCCTAAGCGGATTGTCTCTGCACCTCCTCAACTTCCTACTCAATCTAACAAGACTGTCACTAAACTGAAATCAACTCCTCCCATTACCTCACCTGCCTACAGCTTACCTGTTTTTCCTGAATCACCCTGTCCTTTACCTACCACTCCAGCCATAAATATCATTCCCTCGCTAGAATGTCAAACTTCTACTTCACTGTCTGAAACGTCATCAACGTTACCCACTCATCAAGATACCCAACCAACAAATCTCTCTAATCAAAACAACAGTCCGACTACAAATAGTTCTGAACCTCCTTCTCAACTACCTATACCTCTCACTAAATCTCATACTTCTCCTTCCTTGTCTGAAACATTATTAACGCCATTTGAAAATAACCCTGAAACTTCTTCGCAACTACCTATACCTCTCACTAAATCTCCTAAACCCTCTACCTCTACTCATAAATCAACTATCCCTTCACCTAATCCTTCCACCATTTTTAAATCTAGCTATACCCCCCCCCCCATCCTGTTCCAAAAAATGCCAAAAATGAAATTAAGGTCACCATCTTTAATGCCACCTTTATCTAATCCACCATGTCGAAGATCTGGCCGACGTGTGACTCCACCTAAAAGATGGGCCCCCACCATCAAGCCGACCTACAAAAGGCGGGCTCCCACCAAAGCCACCACCTCGCAACATCAGAAGGTCACCGCCACTCCTAGTGCGAGGTCAACTCCTCAACCTGCCCCACCCGCCCCTACCATAGGGACAGGCCCCCAAACCAACAAGCCCCTCCCACCTGGGCTAAGCAGTTCTACAACCTCAAATATTGGCAGTACACCACCAACTCCTATAACAGCCACAGCTCCAAATCCTACTGACCCTACCACCACGATGAAGATCAACAGCTTTTTGTGTCCTCAGACAACACCAGGACCCATCATCAACTCTCCTGCTCATCTCCTTCATGTGGCAAAGTCCTCAACGACTCCTCTTCAACTGACCGTGGAAATTGACACCAACAGCCCTATTGACATCCCTTCAACCATCTGGTGTCTAGTACTACAAAACCTAGAACCCTCTCTCACTACCAAAACCTTCAGAAAATATGACCTTAGGTCTCGAGGCCGAGATTTTGTTTTGGAAGAAGGTGGTGAGATGACGGGGTTGGGAAACCATGGCCTTGAGCAGCCTAGCAACAACAGAATAGCGGTCATCAAAGAAACGAGGAGGAACAGAAGACAACACCAAGAGAAAGAGAGAGATAGTAGGACCCGACCAGTTTCCCAGCCTTTAATACCGGCCGGAATAGGTCAGTCTACCCCTTTTCCCAGACCTAACCATGCTCTAATTTCCGGGAGTCTAGGTCAGTCTGCCCGAGAAAGGAGTTTGAGCCCAGACCAATCACAGGGATCCCTGCTCCTCCAATGGCAAGGACCGAGACAAACGCCCAAGGCATATAACCAGCTCCAGCCCGATTTGCAATATAGTGAGGAACTATTTATGCAAGTTCACCACCACCAAGAACAGTTGCAATATCGACATCGATGGAAATCCCAGCACCCCCTATACAGCACCTCCCGAGAAGACTGGGAATAGTGTAACCAAAATGATAAATAAAGAACCTATGGTCTGCAAACTAAGGAAAGCCAGATATCACGATGAACAGAAAATAATTCATTACTCAACCATGCAACCTTTTAAAAATAGGAGGGCCATATCGAGAGATCGAGAATCTCCGTAGGTTTAGATAAATAACTTCAGTGTATTTTTAGATTAAGAATTGCCTTCACCATAGCCAAAACAATGATATCCACATGTCCCTATGTTATTGACATAGATCAATCTGAGTTCTAAAAATAAACTGACTATAGTCTGACTGAAACTGAAGGAAGTTAGCAAATACTATTGCTTCCTTCCACTGGTTAAGCCGGCTGTTGGAAAGGATTGGTATTGAGTCTCAACCTGAACGAGTGTGTGTAGAGGAGCCCGGAACCAACTTCCCTGTACCTGAGAGAGAGGCAGTTATTATTGTGAAGGTTAGATAAAATATGCGAGTATTCTATTACATTTAATTATAGATCTGTACCTAATATCTATCCAGAACTTTTGATTCCTGTGTAAGATTCCTATAACTTTGATCTGTACAGTGATTCATTAAGCATGAGATATTGCTAAGAGAAATTGTGTTAATCCTTCAGACCCTTAATTGTACGTACGTTATATAATCATTGTTACATGTGTTACTTAGTCAGAATACTCTCAGATTTTATTTGTATGTGTTTATTATTCTTTGTGTATCCAAGTCGAAGTGAAAGTGTATAAAAGGGGTGTGGTCCCCTTGTAATAGGGGTGTCTCTGGTGATAGTTGTCCCCCTGGTATCTGAAAGGGGTGTGTCCCCCTGTAATAGGGGTGTCTCTGGTGATAGCTGTCCCCCTGGTATCTGAAAGGGGTGTTTCGGGGTAGATGGGACTCGATAGCCTTGGCGGGCAACATATCTAGGGGAAAAAACCCTACACAAATTACCGATGGGCGACACCCTAATCGGTGCCACTTACAAGTGGCGATTTTTATAACAGATAACAGATAACGTTAACTGATTCCCTTCTTTAATCCAATATATACCTAGAACCTACCCCCAATTCAGGATCCATATATCCGTCTAATTATCGCCAGAGAATACTTATAATATAATTTCCCTTATTTGAGAGTCAAAAACCCTTTCCGTTGAGTTAGAATTAATTCTTCATCAAGATATCTGATCTCTATTAGTTCTTGTGAATAATCTGATGATATAGGTTACCCGGGTCATGTAATTCTTTCCACACCAATCTAGGAATTCAGATTGTATATTCCTTTATCGATTCCGCCTACTATTTGGCTATTGATTCTATTTATAACTTTATCTAGTAATCCATTGATTATAATTGTATTTACGTTATAATACAACGCTACAGTAGTTCTGCGTTCTCTTAGAATTTTTTTAATTTTTTCAGAACTCCTTTCATGCCATATTTGGTATTTCATAAGTGCAACTTCGTCGTGTATGCCCCTTTCAAGATAGCTATGTATTAAGCTATATTATCACGCTCTTTCATTTACGTTTCTTAATTAGTTGATTAATTTATCCCAATCTATAATAAATTATATTTTATCTATTCCGATTCAGTCGCTATATTTATTGTGAATCTGAGTTCCTCAACCCGTGTGATTTGACCTCATCTATGATCGAATAATGTTTTTTGTGTCTCGTGTGAGATTATTCACAATAAACTCTTAGATAGTTGAATTCAAATTTGAACTATCTTTCCCCCTAGACTCAAATAGAATGCATATCTTTAGTCCCTGATTTGATATCGCACTAAAAGAAATTGTTATTTCCTGAGTCCTCAGGGCGGCACCTTTGATGGTCACCTGAGTGCGGCCAAAGTCCCCTTTGCCCACCACGCAGATTCACGCGCAGCTGAGCGATAAGTTCCATATTGTACCTTGTCTTTGTCAGAATACTTCGCGTTAGACACTTTACTCGCATATGTATTATTGTCAATGATTCTTGTTTGTGTATATATGGATCTGTCTATCATTGCGTATTTTCACTCTTCAATTACTATGTAAGTGACAAACTGACCTTCATTAGAGAGTACAACTAGTTAACTCTCTCAGTCACTAATTTACTTACTTGCTATTGACTATAATAGTAGAGTATAGTACCACATAACCTGTATTCTATGCCATTGAATAAATAAGAGTATAATCTAACCTGTGTGTTTATTGTGTTATTGTTGCCAGATTGAGTAAATACTTATCATATTCACTAAGCTCGATGTGTTCGTGTTGAGCATACCGGGTATTCTAAGTCTAAATATCCGAAACCCGGATTGATAATAGATAATACTGAAGCGAGTTGGATTACAACCCGGCATATAACTCTCTCTCTCTCTCTAAATCAATGGCCCCTGTTAATCGTATGCCCAGCTTCGGTAAATCATTATAGACACACACACACACACACACACACTGGTTGTCTGGCAAGGAAGGACTGGATATTTAATAGGGTGACGAACTGTGTAAGGGGAGGCTTTTGATTTTTCTGGACCCCCATTCTTTTAAACAGTACGGTACCTAGGGTACGGTGACATATACCGTAGTTTATGGTAATACAATTATTCAGGCTTAAAGGGGTAGTGCTCGTTTTGTTGGGTCTAATTATGTATATTTTCCTTTATCTTTTAGTTTCCTCCCTAGACCTCCATCAAGCTTTAAAAAACACCTCCTAGACCCGATATCAAGATAAATATGTAAAGTTTTCGACAGAAAAATGTCCCGGCTGAAGGCCGATTGCTTCTAAAATTACAGGCTCGCTATCGCTCGCCAGAAAAAAATCGACACCTAAAGGGCATGAAAAGTCTTAATATTGACAAAGTAATGGGGTGAAAGGTCTCAAATCGCCAAACTAACGGAACAAACGTCTTAATATCTCAAAACAAATATACTAAACATGAGGAAGAAGGGGGTCCTGAAAAAAGCAAGTACTACCCCGAGATTGGACTAACTCTAACTCTGAAACTCACTCTCCCTCTCTCGCTCTCTCTCTCTCTCTCTCTTTGTATGTATTATTTATAGTAACGTTATAATCTAATCTATTAGGTTATAAGGGCTAGTTCTTGGTCCTGTATGTGTCTTTGTACAAAGGAAATCAAGCAACAACATATCTGGTGACCATTCTAGGCTGCTTGTCCTCCAAAGCACTGAGGATCAATTGTCCTAACAGTGGTTTAGAGTGGGTAAGGGAACATTGGAAAGGGAACTACTGCCCTGGAACTAATGTCCGTGGCAGGATTAGGAAGT
>CM064577.1:20211038-20243538 GCA_032716605.1 Paralithodes platypus | reverse complement strand
TAACAAGGCATGAGGCGACGCAAGTCAAGCAGGTGGCCTATGCAGACGATCTCACTGGAGCGGGAAAAGTCAACAATCTCAAGCACTGGTGGGAGCAAATATCAAAGGTAGGACCAGAAATAGGGTACCATCCAAATGCCAGAAAGTCAATACTAATAGTAAAATCAGAACATTATGAAAGGGCGGTAGAAGCTTTCAGCGGTAGTGAAGTGGTAGTAACAAAGGACGGACAGCGTCACCTTGGGGCGGTGATCGGCACGGAAGAGTTCAAGAACAAATAAATAGAGGAGAAGGTCAGAGAATGGGTAAAAGAAATTGAGAAACTGGCCAATATTGCAAAGACGGAACCACACGCCGCGTATTCGGCATTCACATATGGAGTCAAACATCGCTGGACCTACTTGATGAGAACCGTTCCAAATATGAGCGCATTACTTCAACCGCTGGAAGATGCCATCAGAGACAAACTCATCCCAGGGTGGATAAAGTCGCACACCCCGAATGCTACAGAGAGGGAGCTGCTCGCACTGCCTCCTTGGTTGGGAGGGATGGGAATCATCAACCCAGTGAAGAGGGCGATAACGGAATACCAGAACTCGGTAAAGATAACAGGATCTCTCACTGACCGTATCGTAGCACAAGATTCTGACGGTGAAGTAGACCAGGCAGACATCTACAACATCAGAAAGACCATCACGGCAGAGAGGCAAAACTCACAGAAAAATGACGTGGCACAATTGATGGGACAACTTCACCCGAGACAAACAAGAAAACTACAAATAGCACAAGAAACGGGCGCTTCAAATTGGCTGACAACACTACCAATCAAGGCAAAAAGCTTCAATCTCAACAAACAAGAATTTAATGATGCTATTGCACTGAGGTATGATTGGCCGATTGAAGGACTGCCCGATCGATGCGTTTGTGGAACCATCAACGATACAGACCACACCATGATATGTAAGAAAGGAGGATTCATCAGTATCAGGCATGATGAAGTAAGAGATGTAACAGCGAACATGCTCAGGGAGGTGTGTAGAGATGTGGTGAGCGAACCATCACTCATTCCCTTGGATGGAGAGATCATGCAGCACAGGACGGCCATCACATCCATTGAAGCAAGATTGGACGTTAGTGCAAGAGGCTTTTGGACAAATGCACAGCGAGCGTTCTTTGACATAAGAGTACCGGGTATTTGACCCAATGGCCCACAGCTACAGCCAGCTGTCTCTGGAGGCTGCACACAAGAGGAACGAACGAGAGAAGGTCAGGACATATGGAGAAAGGATCTTACACGTCGAACATGGCAGCTTTACCCCACTAGTCTTCACCACATCAGGAGGGATGGGACCCAGGGCCCAGTGCTTCTATTCAAGGCTAGCAGAGATCATCAAAGAGAAGAAGCAACAGCCTAGGAGCCACGTCGTGGCCTGGATGAGGTGCCGTCTATCTTTCTCATTGCTCAGATCTGCACTACTTTGCCTGCGGGGAACAAGAAGGTCTGCACCACAACCAGTGACGGTGGCAGAAGTAGACTACAAGGCAGCAGTGGCAGAGGGTCGCATAGGAAGGAGACTGGATTGAAGTTGCATGGTGTAGAATAGTAGTGTCTGATGCTTGTGAAATAAAATATGTATACAATATTAAATTTAAGGTAGTGGTGGTGGTGGAAGTGGTGATGGTAGTAGTAGTAACATGAAATGTATGAAAAATATTAAATAAAAAAAAAAAAAAAAAAAAGTAGTAGTAGTAGTAGTAGTAGTGGTGGTAGTAGTAGCAGTTGTATTAGTGATGATTGTAATAGTGGTAATAGTGGTTTTTGTATTACCCTTGGCCATGGTTATTACCCCTCCCCCCTCCTGTAACTGGCTTGGGGGGGCATTACACCAGTACATTACCACACCTGCAGGGTAGTACAGAAGGAGTACTTTAGTGCCAGTAGGGTACCCATTACACGTACTGGGCGAGGTGGTACTAGTGGGGTTAATGGGTAGCGGTATTATGTTGGGTTGTATTATAGGGTATATAATAGAGACACACTGTAATAACTATATACGAGCATATACTCTTCTCTCTCTCTCTCTCTCTCTCTCTCTAACACACACACACACACACGGGTCAGGTTAGCCGAGTGGTCTAAGGCGCTGTATGCTGACTGCAAGGTCGAGGGTTCGAGTCCCTAAGAATGCTTAAGGTTTTTTCGGCTATCACGATAGAGAGGATTGTATCATGGTCCCTCCCTAGCAAAGCTGCTTAATTATCAGCTTGTGTTAGCCTACACATACTTCTCACCAGTGCATCTGCATATGTACAATGGTGGGAACTAAGCACCTCACGGTCGCCAAAGGTCATATGTGACCTCGTAGTTAAGGTAGAATCAGCATTGTACTGTACCTAGGTGCACAAACAATAAACCGACAAATAATAATAATAATTAATATTATAATACAAATAATTATATTATTATTAGTGATGTTATTATTACACACACACACACACACCTCTACCCACGTACTAAAACCTATACTCCAAACAAAATCTGGAACAATTTCGCCACCCCTGTATGAACAAAGCCAAAATTAAAGTGCACACACACACATAAACTTGCTTCACACACACACACACACACCTCTACTACCCACACACACTAAAACTTATACTTTCCACACAATCTGGAACCTTTTCGCCACCGCATTATGAACACTCTACCCAAATGGAAAAAGAAATATGACTCCCTTGCTTATCCTGTGTTGATATTAGCTTCTTCCTATGCTTTCTTCGAAATCCCTGATACAATGAAATAGAAGTTTTAAGGTCTCCATACTTTTCTCCTACACTATCTATATACCTCTATCTCTCTCTCTATCTCGGCTTTTTAGCCGAAGGAAGCGGAGGGTAGGAAGAGAGCCTTCTACTTTGCTGTTCTATTCTTCTACTATGAACTGTCTTTGTCTAACAGATTAAGGCCGGACCCCCTAGTAGGGATCGCAAGGTCTGTGTGGTTGGATTATATGTGTAACTGTAGCTCTCTCTCTCTCTCTCTCTCTCTCTCTCTCTCTCTCTCTCTCTCTCTCTCTCTCTCTCTCTCTCTCTCTCTCTCTATATATATATATATATATATATATATATATATATATATATATAATATATATATATATATATATATATATATATATATATATATATATATATATATATACCGGTATATTTTGCATTTCCTATAACTTGGTAATACAAATGAATGTACAATATAGGATAGCATACATACTTACACAATTACACAAACACACACACACACACACACACAGACAAATACACTGGCACTATTTCAAATTATCGGGAAATAAATACATAATTTATACACACAATTAAATATATAGACAAACAAATGTACACACACATGCTCACGTACACACACACACACTCTATCTCTCTTTCTCTCTCTTTCACCATGTATCCCACCCTCAGGTATACTATTTACAGAAACAAGCCAGTCTATCCAATCGAACACCATGCCCACACTAACACTTACACAAATCCGTGTTTACACCACCAATACACAGACCTCCCCCCCCCCCCCACCTTTCTCTCTCTCTCTCTCTCTCTCTCTCTCTCTCTCTCTCTCTCTCTCTCTCTCTCTCTCTCATCCAATCGAACAACATGCCTACAATAACACTCATACAAATCCGCTTTTACACCATAAATACAAACACCCTCTCTCTCTATATATATATATATATATATCTCTCTCTTACACAGATCCCCTTTCCTTTCTCCCCATAGACCTTTACACACACACAAATATTTCTGCCCAAAAACTCCACTTCACAATCTACGACCTCAAATGTCCGCTCTGCACACAAAACCTTTCCACACCATATACTCTGTCCACTCTAGGTAGGCCAGAATCCCAACCCCCAACCTCTCATCACTCAAAAAGGACTAGAGTAATTAAGCTAGTGTTTCTACCGTTTTGGGAAGAGTCAGCCAGGGAATAGGTGAGGAAACTTACACCTAATACACACTCGTCAAAACAAAGCTAATCTCTCTCTCTCTTTCTCTCTAACACACTTTTCCTCCCAATTCCCACACAAATTACCAACCTATCTATAGTCTCTCTCTCTCTCTCTCTCTCTCTCTCTCTCTCTCTCTCTCTCTCTCTCTCTCTCTCTCTCACACACACACATGCAAACAAATCGACCAGGATTTTAAACTCCTTTTTTTTTCGGCCATCCCGATGGAGAGGATTGTATCGTGGTCTCTCCCTAGCCAAGCTGCTCACCTATCAGATTGTGTTAGCCCACATGGACTCTCACCATCTGCGTATGTACTATGGTGGGAACTCGGCACTTCAAGGTCGCCAAAGATCGTATATCAACTGGTAGTAAATAAATATTGCATTGTACCTAGGTTAAGAAAAAAACTATAGATTTGCAGCCTCACGACTTCAAGTGACCAATAATTCCACACACACACACACACACACACACGCACAATCCCTCCCAATGCCCACGCCTACCTACCTCCTACCCCCCCCCCCCACCTCTCTCTCTCTCTCTCTCTCTCTCTCTCTCTCTCTCTCTCTCTCTCTCTCCCTCTCTTTCTCTCTCTCTATTGCCAGAGAGAGTGCCACAAACCCCCACAAATTCTACAGTTACGTAAATAAAAATAAACAGATCAAAAGCGGAATCGGACCACTAATAGAAGATGGCCAGTCGATAACAGGTGACACAAACACACACACACGGCAAATATGCTCAACAAATATTTTGGTTCAGTTTTCACAGAAGAAGTTATCGATCATTCCCCTGAAAATAACACCTCAACTCATGTGATAGGAGATTTCACCATCAGTGTTAGCGAAGTACAAAGCAAATTGAGTAATTTAAATGTAAATAAGACCCCGGGACCCAACATGCTCCACCCGAAAATAATTAAGAATGTTAAGGACGAAATAGCAAAACCCCTGACACAACTATTTAACTTTTCATTACTATAGGGGATTGTACCGAGTGATTGGAAAGATGCGAACATTATGCCAATATACAAGAAGGGTAGCAAGGCCAAAACAAGTAATTACAGACCAATAAGTCTAACTTCAATTGTAGGAAAAATCATGGAAAAAATCCTTAAAGATAAGATAGTAGATTACCTCGAATCAAACAACCTAATAAAAAAATAGTCAACACTTTAGATCAAATAAGTCATGCCTAACAAATTTAATTGAAATTTATAACAAACTATTCACATATAACGACATGACAAAATCACTAGATATAATCTTCTTGGACTTTCAAAAAGCTTTCGACAAGGTGCCACACCGAAAACTATTGGCTAAACTGGAGAGGATAGCTATCAAAAGTGAAATTCATTCTTGGATACAAAATTGGCTTACAAACAGAAGACAGAGAGTGGTGATAAATGGAGTGGAATTCGAGTGGGAACCTGTCACGAGTGGAGTTCCACAGGGTTCAGTCCTTGGACCGGTCCTGTTTCTCATTTACATTAACGATATTGATGTACGGGTAAACAACACTATTTCCAAATTCGCCGACGATACAAAAATAGGAAATACTGTCCTGAACGAAGAAGATAGAAATGCGTTGGAATCTGATTTAAACAAGATATCAGAGTGGTCGAAAAAATGGCAGATGCCCTTCAATGTCGATAAGTGTCATGTGCTGCAGGTTGGTAGCAGAAATATGAAATACAAATACGAAATGAATGGCAAATAAATAAAAACCGCAACGGTAGTAAAAGACCTAGGGGTACTAATATCTGAAAACCTAAAAACTTCCGACCAATGTATAGCAGCTGCAAATAAGGCAAACATAGCATTGGGTTTTATTAAACGAAAATTTACATATAAACATGAGAACGTAATAGTGCCACTGTTCAAAAGTATGGTGAGGCCCCACCTTGAATATGGTGTGCAGTTCTGGTCACCTTATCTGATCAAGGACATTGTAAGACTCGAGTCAGTACAGCGTAGAGCGACGAAGATGATACCCTCATTAAGAAATAAACCATATGAAGAAAGACTTAAATGATTAAACCTGTTATCATTAAAAAAGAGGAGGTTGAGGGGCCAGCTTATTGAGTGCTTTAAGATACTAAAAGGTTTCGTCAAAGTCGATGTAAATGCACTATTTACATTAAACAATAATACTCAAACTCGCGGAAATGGAATGAAATTAAAAACCAAAAAGGCAAACCTAGATGTCACAAAGAGTTTCTTCACCTACAGTGTGGCGACAGAGTAGAATAAACTACCAGCGAGAGTGGTGGAGAGCGACACAATACACGCTTTCAAGGGAAGGCTTGACCTCTATCTGCAGGCTTGACCTCTATCTGCAGAGGGCTGGGGTGATATAAAAAAAAAAAAAAAAAAAAAATATATATACAGTAGACTGCCGTGGTGTAATTGATTAAAGCGTCGGCTATCATCCTGATGGTCGACGGTTCGATCCCCACTGAGAGATTAGAAACATGTATATATATATATATATATATATATATATATATATATATATATATATATATACAGTATGTATATATATGTATGTATATTGTCACAATGACCAGTGTCTATAGGGTCTTTTAGGAGTAACTAGACGGTACTGGCGCCTAGCTGTCTTTAGATGCAGCTGTGCCAAGTCTATTGGAAATACCTGGTATTGTGAGTTTCACTCCGATACCCTTCCAATTATACATTTTGTGTCAATAAACATTTGTGTAGAATGAGCCCATAGAGTGTTATCAGTTTCGTCTAACCAGGTGTTAGTTAAGTGGCAACGTGTAGTTTGCTAGCTAGTGTGGCTGGCGAGGGAGGTGTTGAAAGCTTGTTGCTCTTGCTTCGCGGGTGGTAAGGTTGCTAAGCAACACGAGTGTAATTAATTATGTGATCATTGCAAGTTCAGTTGTGTTACAATATAAAGATGTACTTTATTTTATCTGCCACACTGTTTTAGCTAAGTTGTTAATACAGGAACACCTTAGTATAAGTTATTCTTGTGAAGTGTCTTAGTCTTATCATATCGTGTGGTGAGATTTTGCAACTCCTTCGTTTGAGGCTGGCCTCCGCGGTGCTCTGCAACATCCGGTCCACTCATTCTCTCGTTGGCGGCCAGACTAGATAGTTGGTGTCCCCTTCTCTCTCGTGACCCATCAGTCTGCCCCGTTTATTTTTCCTTGCTTGCATAATAGTAACGTAACGTAATTAACAGAGAATCCTAGACATCCATTTCTTCCTTTTTATTATTCCTTTCCTCTGATCAGCATTTTACTATATTTCCCTTGTTTTATCATAATTATGTTCTGTACCTTCGGTGGCTACTTCGGGATTCGTGATAGGGAAGAGCTGGGAGGTTTGCCGGGGTCCTTACTAATAAGCACTGTTAATCCCATAGACAGTCCACACACACACACACACACATCCATAAGCAAACTGTCTATACTATCAAGGGATTTCAGTGCGTTCAAAGTAACATTGAGTGTTGATGATAGGCAAAAAGTGTTTAAACCAGATTTATGGCCAAACAATGTGGTCGTGGATAAGTACTATAATAGGAAGATGAATGATCCTTATCATAGTAACAGAGAGTGATTGTGGACATGCAGGTGGTTTCATACAATTGTTGTTCTCTTAAAAAAAACGTTGATATTATAAGGTCTTTAACCGAACAAAATTATGATTGTATTTTTTTACAAGAGACATATGTAGTAGAAGATAACCTTAATGATATTAATTATATAGATGAGAGTTATGATTGTGTGGGAGCACCTGCAGTATATTCTGAAGCTGCCCTTACCTCTTATGGTGGAAGATGCCAAGGTGGTCTAGTGTGTATGTGGAAGAATAACTCTAAGTACAATGTAAAAATAATTTCTGTGGAAGATGATTATATTGTTTTACAAATGATAATTGGGAAACATATATTATTCTTAGTAAATATTAATATTAGAAGTGATTTAAATGATAATAGGTCATTGAATAAGTATCTGGAATCTTTAGCTGATCTGGAAAGTATTTTAAGAAACTATAAATACGACAGTATTTTTTATATAGGTGATTTTAATGCAGACCCTTTTGTAGGGAGAGCGTGGAAGAATTTGAATAATTTGATGAGTAGAAATGAATTAACTTGCTTTGATTTTAATTTAATGAATACAAATACTATTACATTTGTTCCCTACAATGGTGATTGCAATAAATGGCTAGATCATATTGTAGGAAATAATACTAATGAAATACGAGTCAGAAAAGTAGAAACGTTATATGAACAGATTGGATCTGATCACCTTCAATTACTAGCAACACTATGTTTTGAATATTCTTCTATCAACCCTGAGATCATAAATAATGAAGATTCTCCTATAATTGATAATTATCAACTGGGAGAAATTAAATTATAATGAAACATCTGAAATGGAGATGAATGTTTTGGAAAAAATGGGTCACTCTTTGAATTATGAAACTGTTGGTTGCACAGTGTTAGGGTGTAAATCAAAGGAACATATTAAGCAGCTAGATCAAATATATGAACAATTGGTTATGTCTGATGATAGTGCTATACAAAAATATGCTAAGCAGAAAATTAAAAAGGATTAATTTAAAATTATTCCAGGGTGGAATAGGCAAGTGAAAGGATTGTATTCTGTTGCAAGGTCACACTATCTTAATTGGCTTAGTATAGGTAAGACGAGACATTCTGTAGAATATAATATGATGTGTGAGAGCATAAAGCAGTTTAAAGTTGCCCTCTCTGAGTGTAAAAAACATGAACAACTTGAAAGATCTAAGTCTGTTGAAGACAAATTTTGTAGTGGAAATATTAAGTTTTTCTGGAAAGAAGTTAACCCACTCAGTACCAGCTAAATATTTATAAATGTACCACCCAGGACTGGGTGATTCTGAATTTTGTTTTTATTCCAAAAACAATAGTGAATGGGTTAGGAATGAAGGAAAAACCACGAAAAACCGATCAAAAAGCTCAAAAAATGGTCCTACAGAGCCCCCGAAAACGGATTTTACAAGAGTAAAAAATTGAAGGCAATTTCCCAAAAACAAATTTTTTTTTTGCGCGCTCACGCGCACGCGGTTGGACTTTGAGAGTTTTCAACCATCGGCATGGGTGCGTGGGATACTTACACAGTTCCCATACAAATCTGAGCCCTCTAGGTGCCATAGGACCGGAGTAATTGGGACCGGACCGGCCAGGACGCAAGCCATGCGTCGCTGGGGTTTAGCGTTACATACATTGTGGACGCAAACCCTGCGTCGCTGGGGCTCAATGGGTTAAAAGACAATACAGAAAAATCAAGCTGTCTAAGATAATTGATGGCTATGATTCTAGTAACAATATAATTAATGTTTTTAATACAAACTTTCTAGATAATAATGTGGATAATAATGATGAGGAGGAAGGGAAATTACTTAATAGATTAAAATATATATGGAAGGACAAAAGAAAATTTTACATAAAAGTGTCAGTAGAAAGGATCAGACAATTGTTAAAAAGACTGAAAGAGGGAGTTGGGCCTGATGGTCTGCATTCTAAGCTTCTGAAACATAGTTCAGATGATTTGTTATTATGTATTGCAAAGACTATGAACACTTGTTATTCTCACTGCCATATTCCTACAAATCTATTAAAGGGAGATGTAAACCCAATTCTAAAAGATCTGAAGGGTAGTGTTTCTGACTCCACCAATTACAGACCGGTAATGATATCATCATGTCTTTTAAAATTATTGGAACTGCACATATTTGATATTTTAGATGAGAAACTTAATTTTAATAGTAGACAATTTAGTTTTAGTAAGGGTATGTCTACCACAGATAGTACATATATTCTTAAAGAAACAGTGTGGAATTATATCATCAAAGGAGGAAAAGCATATGCTTCTTTTATTGATTTATCAAAGGCCTTTGATAATGTTAATCATTTTAAATTAGGACAAATATTACTGGATTGAGATATTCCTCCTGATATTGTACTATTATTGATGAACTATCTTAGAAATCAGCAGGCAAGAATACAATGAAGTGGAAGCAAAGGTGAATATTTCTTTATAGATAAAGGAGTGAGGCAAGGAGGAATTCTCTCACCTCTACTTTTTAAATTATATATTGATAATGTTATTAATGTTATAGTTTCAATGAACATAGGATGTTGGCTGGGACTGTCTAGAATAAACATTTTAGCTTATGCAGATGATATGGTGCATTTAGCTGAATCTGAAAACAATTTGGGTGTACTGTGTGATAAATTTGAAAAGGAGATTACTGATCTACAATTATGCATAAACAAACACAAATCAAAATGTGTATTTTTTAAGAAAAACATTCCTAATCAAGGGGATAATTTAAAAATAATTAATCAATATCAAACTGTAGATAAATATAAGTACCTGGGACATACAGTATGATTAACTGTAATTTGAAAGATAATTTTGACATTGAAATGAGACTTAACACATTTTATGGTAAATTTTATTCTGTATTTAGAAAGTTTAAGCTAGTCAATAATAATACTCTCCTTTTTTGTATTTAGAACTTACTGCTTACCTGAATATGGGTTACAGTTATGGGATATTGGAAATGTCAGTAAGTGTCAAATTTTTAAAGCTTTCAATATTGCCTTCTCTAATGCACCAAAGAAAATTGTTAATGTTCCAAGATATGCAAGTAGCCATAGTGTAGCAGAATTCACTAATCAGTTCTTACTTAACCACTATGTGGCTCTTGTACAAAGTAGATACTTTAAAAGTCTCATGAGGAAAAATAATGCAATATTTAAGATGTCTCGTATGTTCCTTAGAGATGGATACCAACTATCTAATGCTATACAATATTTTAATAATAAGTATGGAATCAATTTTTATCACTTCGAGATGGATGTTATAAAATCAAGAATTTCTTGGGTTCAAAACCATGAAATCAGAACTGGAGTGCAGGTATCGGAATTGTTGTAGAAAATAGGGTCAATATTATAGACTCTTGGTACTGATTTGATATTTCTATTGTTTGCAATGAACACTGATTTCATATAATTTTTAAGGCATATGTATTATTTATTTAATACGAAATAAAGTTTGATTGATTGATTGATTGATAACCCCTACATATTTTCCCCAGTGTTCGTGCTTAGGACCTGGTAACAACCTTGACGGTTCTGCCCCAGCACTTGTGTGTTCTCTATCTCGGGTTTCGAACTGGGGCAACGGAGTGTTTAATATTAATTAGGAATCCAGCTTCAGTCTGGACCCCCCCCCCCCCACCCCATAGTTAAGTGAGTGTGGGAGGTGGACTCTAAGAGTTCATTGTTTGGGCTGTAACTCACTGGGGGGCCCAGGTTGAAGCAGGATATATTGGTGTGATATTAGAGGGGGGCAGAGCAACCTGCTTCTACTAATATCACCCCGAGATTAGTAGTCATATTAGGACACTGCCTTGTATTGTTAGAACATTATTATGTGCAACTCTCTTGGATTGAGAGTGGATTACCGTTGGCTGGTTTGCGCATGGTTTAGTATTGTCGAGGGTGCGCATAGCCTGTTATGCTCGAAGTACACCTGCACTCTTTTTTTTCGTTGATGTCTGCTGGTAGCCTATGTATTTAACTGTTTTGATTATCCAATCCAGCATTGCTAATCCCGGTGTTGGTTTCGAGTTCTCGTAGCTAGTAAGTTACATGATTATTTGTGTTCTACTTATTATTCAGAATAGGAGCAGGGCAGTGTGCACCTTAAGCCCTGAGAAGAGCCTGGAAGCGTTCAAAGTGTTCTTACCTGTTGCGTCGTTTGTTGTTTGGTAGGGAGACAAGGTGCATTTCCATTAGTAATTATTTTCATAAACCGTCTCTAAACAACTGAAGTCCAGATTCGTAACAGTGGCGACCTTGCCTAGGATAATCAGAATAGTAGGTTTTATTTTGATCAGAGGATTTTTTTTTAGAATAGGTGTCTAGCATTTTATTTTACTATGTCTGAACAACAAGCAAGAGAAGACGGGGAGAGTGTCGTGCCGTTGCACGTCACCAGTGAGGAGGATGCGAGAGTGTTCCTTCGGAGTTCTCCAGAATGGGAACAGATGCAGTTGAGAAGGGTGGAGGAATTGAGGTTGATAGCATCATTGTTGGGAGTAGAGGGGTCTCTTCTTACCACGGGGGAAGCATGTCAGCAGTATATATGGCAGTATTATTATGATGTTCGAGAGGAGGCTGAGACAACAACTGTGCCGGCAGGAGGCTATATCTCACCTGCACGCTCACCGCCGCGGACATCTAGTCCTTTTAATGAGAGCATAACGTCTTCCCAGTTTACATGTCCTACTGTTGTTCCCCCGTTGTTGCCTGACATGCCCCCTGGTGTGCCCCAACTTACTCAACCCCATTTTTATCCTTTACACTCTACTCCTGCCGCTGGCTGGGCGGCACAGAACCAGGTTACACCTCCCCCCCCCCCCCCCCTCCCCCCATTTATCCCAGCCGGACTTTCTACGATTCAGCCACGTTACCGTCCCGCTTATGTTCCTACCCCCCCACACACCCCTACTTTTGCCCCGGTAGGGCTATCGAGTGATGCTCTAATATAATTAGAGTTGAAGAAATTGGAAATGCAAGAGAGAGAGAGAGAGAGAGAGGCAGGAGAGAAGAGAAGAGAAAGAGAGAGAGATGCAGGAGAGGTTAGAAACACAGAGAATGACAATGGAGTTACAAAGAACCAAAGTTGAGGTAGAAGGGGGTAGGTACACAAGGGGACAAGTGGGTACGGTACACAAGGAGGAATCTAGCGAGTTAAAGTTGTCTCGTAGCCTGAAGCTCGTTCCCGCTTTCGACGAGGACAAAGTCACTGAATGGTTCCAGCGATTTGAAAAGAAAGCAAGGGAGTTTGAGTGGCCACGGGAACGCTGGGCGGCATTGGTGGCAAATGTTCTCAAGGGAAAGGCGCTTGAGGCATATGATAGGATGTCAGTGGAGGACTTAGCTGAGTATGATAATTTAAAGCAGGCTATCTTTAAGGCTTATGAACTCAGACCAGAAGCCTATCGCCTTAAATTTCGTAATGCAAGGAAGAAGCCTAATCATACTCATGTTGAGTTTGCTAAGTACCTCCGTGATTGTTTGTCTCGTTGGCTTTTGAGTGAAATTGTAACCAATTTAAATGAGGCAGTTGAGCTTTTCCTGCTAGAACACTTTACCAACAATGTCGACAGAGAGATATGCCAAAAGATCCGTGAGAAGCGCCCCGGCAAGCTGTCTGATGCTGCCGTGTGGGCTGACGATCGAGTGTTGGCAACCAAGGGTTTTACTGATCGTGCCAGATATGCCCCCCCCCCCCCCCCCACGACTGCACGTGACGAGAAGTACCGATCAGGTGGAAGCGGAGGGTACAGTAATAGTGGCCCTGGTCCCACACGTAATAATAACGGTGGAGACAAACCAAAATCACCAAATTCAGCCCGACCTGATTCCAGTGTTGTTAGGTGTTATGGGTGTAAACAGACCGGACATATTAAACCAAACTGTCCCCAGGCAGTCTTCTGCAGTGCTTGCTAAGCCTGTGTCGTTAGTGGTTAGTATCCAGGGAGGAGGGGATGAATCTTTGTTACTGAGGTTGGAGGCAGACGGAAGGGTGAAGCATGGGGTGCCAACGGCCGTGGCACAGCCTGCCCCCGACAAAGTGTCTCAACTAGGTACCAATGCAGGTCCAGAAGCCTCGCTCGCTTGGTGCCAGGCTTTCGTTCATGAGGGTGAAGTAGAGCTGTGTGGGAAGGTGTATCCAGTCAAGGTTCTTAGGGATTCGGGAGCTAAGCAGTCCATGTGTTTGAACTTGACGGGGAAGCCGATAAAATCTGACGAGTTTGTGTTACCGTATGTCGAGGTGTAAACACTGAGGCCCATTATAGCCTCGTTCCTGTTCATCTTAGGTGTCCTGTAGTCACGGCGACAGCGAAGGTAGCGGTCGTGGACACATTACCTGTGGAGGGGATTGATTTTCTGCTTGGAGCAGATATGGCAGGGAGTAGAGTCTTTCCACCTCCGGTAGTGGTGTCGGAGCAAGTACAACCTGAGGAGAGGAACAAGGAGGCTAAGAAGCTGCCTACCGATTTGTTTCCGGTGTGTGAGGTCAAGGGATCTATGGCCCAGGTTGCACAGCCGGAGGAATTGTTAGGGGAGGAGATAGATCTGATCGAGGGGATGTACAGTACTGAATCTGCAGCACGCATAGATTCGACTGATCTGCAGGGTGCCGAGGGTGTGCAGGACGAGGAGGAAGGCTCAGCGGAAAGCTCCTCACACATTTCACCCGGTGCCAGAGGTGATACTGAAGGGAGCGATCGGGTCCCTACGGGAGGACCGGTTGATCCTGTATCATCGAATCAGACCGACTTGGAGGCTATACCTAATCTTACCACCGTGGCACCGGGGGAGATTGGTGAGGCGCCGCAGAGTGATGTTTTATTAACACACTTGTTTTCTAAGGTTGGGGAGAGTAATCCAGGCAGACGTAAGACCCATCAGCTCTGCCATGTTACCGGGGAGTTGTCGGAGGCAGTTTGTGCTACTGTATCCGCTCAGAATGGGTCAGTAGAGAAAGTTGAGTCAGATCGGTCAATTTCTTGCCTATGTTATTGACTGGAAAGTTGGAGTCGGAGGTGCAGGGTGAGCCCGGGCCTGGTGGATGGTGGTTGGATAACCCTGGTCCTGGGGCTAGCGGTTCATGCACTGTGGGAACGCCAGGCAAGGCTCCTGCAGTGCCTCTCACCCCCCCTCTGTACTCTCCCCAATTCTCCGGTCCCAGGGACCAGGATGCCGTGTCTCGTTGTCCTGTCCTGGTTGTAGAAGGCATGAAGGAGGAGCAGGAGGAGGAGAGGGAGCTTTTCCCAGGTGAGGCTGTGCCGGCTGGGACATGGGCAGAGATCGGGTACATGGTCCTGCGGGAGAAATTGACCCATTTACCTCCAGAAAGGGTTGAGGAGATGTTTACTACCTTGTGGGCTTATCCACACGTGTTCGGGGATGCACCAGGTTTGACATCTTGGGCGGTGTATAACATCGATGTGGGAGAGAACAAGCCTATAAAATTACCACCTTGCAAAGTAAATTTACTCTCGAAGACAGATACCTACCCTTTACCGAGAGTTGATGACTCGGTAGACAAGATTGGGGCAGCTACGTGCATCACAAAAGTGGGCTTAGTTAAAGGCTATTGGCAAGTCCCACTACCTGAACATGCCAAGAAAATCACTAGTTTTGTGGGGGGTGGAGGAGTGTATCAGTGCCAGGTAATGCCTTACGGCTTGAAGCATGCTCCCGCCACCTTTCAGCGGTTAATGGACAGGGTTGTGCATGATGACCCCAAATTGTTTAGTCTACATGGATGATATTGAGCACCCCATTTTTTTTCTACTTTTCGAAAAAGTTTAACCGAGCACACAAGAATTATGTGATCGAGAGGGAGTTGCTAGCTATTATTGAGTTTATACCATTTCGCTGTATTTGCCACCATAATTATGGGCCCGTGCTCAGAAGTTACTCTGACCATCATCCTCTGCAGTTTCTTAATAGGCTCAGGGACAAGAACCAGAGACTTACTCGCTGGAGTTTGATGTTGCAAGAATATCATCTCGATGTTAGGCACATCCGTGGTGTTGATAATGTCCTGGCAGACTGTTTGTCCCGTGAGTCCTCTGAGGAATGATAGGAGAGCACGAGGCTATTTAGTTAGTAAGTTATATTTACTCATGTTAAAAAAAATCTATAAAATGTAAAAATACAAAAGACTGTCAATGTACATATTGTGCAGTTGTAAACTAATGATGAAAGTTTTGTTTCAAAGCTTCAAAACTCCACCCCCCCCACCCCCAGTGTGAGGGTGTCACAATGACCAGTGTCTATAGGGTCTTTTAGGAGTAACTAGACGGTACTGGCGCCTAGCTGTTTTTAGATGCAGCTGTGCCAAGTCTATTGGAAAGACCTGGTATTGTGAGTTTCACTCCGATATCCTTCCAATTACACATGACTAGTTTTGCCGTGCCTCTAAGCATTTTTGTCTCAATATACATTTGTGTAGAATGAGCCCATAGAGTGTTATCAGTTTCGTCTAACCAGGTGTTAGTTAAGTGGCATCGTGTAGTTTGCTAGCTAGTGTGGCTGGCGAGGGAGGTGTTGAAAGCTTGTTGCTCTTGCTTCGCGGGTGGTAAGGTTGCTAAGCAACACGAGTGTAATTAATTATGTGATCATTGCAAGTTCAGTTGTGTTACAATATAAAGATGTACTTTATTTTATCTGCCACACTGTTTTAGTTAAGTTGTTAATACAGGAACACCTTAGTATAAGTTATTCTTGTGAAGTGTCTTAGTCTTATCATATCGTGTGGTGAGATTTTGCAACCCCTTCGTTTGAGGCTGGCCTCCGCGGTGCTCTGCAACATCCGGTCCACTCATTCTCTCGTTGGCGGCCAGACTAGATAGTTGGTGTCCCCTTCTCTCTCGTGACCCATCAGTCTGCCCCGTTTATCTTTCCTTGCTTGCATAATAGTAACGTAACATAATTAACAGAGAATCCTGGACATCCATTTCTTCCTTTTTATTATTCCTTTCCTCTGATCAGCATTTTACTATATTTCCCTTGTTTTATCATATGTTCTGTACCTTCGGTGGCTACTTCGGGATTCGTGATAGGGAAGAGCTGGGAGGTTTGCCGGGGTCCTTACTAATAAGCACTGTTAATCCCATAGACAGTCCACACACACACACACACACATCCATAACCCCTACATAATTATATTTCCCAGTGTTCGTGCTTAGGACCCGGTAACAACCTGGACGGTTCTGCCCCAGCACTTGTGTGTTCCCTATTTCGGGTTTCGAACTGGGGCAACGGAGTGTTTAATATTAATTAGGAATCCAGCTTCAGTCTGGACCCCCACCCCATAGTTAAGTGAGTGTGGGAGGTGGACTCTTAAGAGTTCATTGTTTGGGCGGTAACTGACTGGGGGGCCCAGGTTGAAGCAGGATATATTGGTGTGATATTAGAGGGAGGTCAGGACAACCTGCTTCTACTAATATCACCCCGAGGTTAGTAGTCATATTAGGTCACTGCCTTGTATTGTTAGAACATTATTATATGCCATATTATTATGTGCAACTCTCTTGGGTTGAGAGTGGATTACCGTTGGCTGGTTTGCGCACGGTTTAGTACTGTCGAGGGTGCGCATAGCCTGTTATGCTCGAAGTACACCTGCACTCTTTTTTTTCGTTGATGTCTGCTGGTAGCCTATGTATTTAACTGTTTTGATTATCCAACCCAGCATTGGTAATCCCGGTGTTGGTTTCGAGTTCTCGTAGCTAGTAAGCTACATGATTATTTCTGTTCTACTTATTATTCAGAATAGGAGCCGGGCAGTGTGCACCTTAAGCCCTGAGAAGAGCCTGGAAGCGTTTATAGTGCTCTTACCTGTTGCGTCGTGGTGTTGTTTGGTAGAGAGACAAGGTGCATTTCCATTAGTAATTATTTTCATATACCGTCTCTAAACAGCTGAGGTCCACATTCGTAACACTATGTATGTATATGTATATGTGTATGTGTGTGTATATGGATGTATATGTATATATACTGTATACATGCATGTATGTGTGTATATATGTATGTATGTATATGTATGTACACTGTACAGTATGTATACATATGTGTGTATGTGTGTATATATGTGTGTGTATATATATATATATATATATATAGTTTGTAAGGCCAGACTGTCTAGTAAGGACCTTGAGGTCTGTGTGGTCTGTGTATATATGTAAGTCTATGTAGAGCTACGACGCAAAGCCAAAAAGTTAATTAAACAAAGTAAAAAGACCCTAGAGTTACATATTGCGAATCAAAGTAAAACAAACCCGAAAGAATTCTATAGTTATATCAGAAAGAAAAAAGTAGTTACTTCAACTGTTGGACCGTTAGTCGATGAAAATGGAGAATACACCAAAGACGAAGTACAAATGAGTAATGCCCTCAATACCTTCTTTGCATCAGTTTTTACAACAGAAGACCTCAGTGATATCCCTACACCATCGCCGATTCAGATTGATAATTCAGATGTTCTAAGCAATATCACCGTTACAGAGAGAGAAGTATTGAATTGTTTAGATAAACTCAATATAAATAAAACGCCTGGACCTGATACAATCTCGCCTAGAGTTCTAAAGGAAGCTAAGGATGAGCTCTCCAAACCACTGACAATACTATTCAATAAATCCTTGCAGTCTGGAACTATGCCTGATCAGTGGAAGATAGCCAACGTAACACCGATATTAAAAAAAGGCAGCAAATCCCTACCCAGTAACTATCGTCCAATTAGATTAACCTCAGTTGTATGTAAAATGCTAGAAACGGTCATAAGAGACAGACTCGTAAATCACTTAGAGGAAAATAACATACTTAAAGATACTCAACACGGCTTTCGTAAAAAACGTTCCTGTTTAACAAACCTCTTAGACTTCTTCCACGATATCCTCAACCTCTACGATGAGAGTAAAGCTGTAGATATTATATACCTTGATTTTCAAAAGGCCTTTGACAAAGTTCCCCACAAACGTTTACTGCTAAAACTAAAGCGCATGGAATACAAGACGGTGTGTTGAAATGGATAGAAAATTGGCTCAGCGACAGAAAGCAAAGAGTAGTCATAAACGGTAAGGCATCTAAATGGACCAATGTAAGTAGTGGGGTACCCCAGGGATCGGTACTAGGACCAATTCTCTTTCTAATTTACATCAACGACATAGATGAGGGTCTCACCTGTACAATCTCAAAATTTGCTGACGATACAAAAATTGCAAATAGTGTACTCTCCAAAGAACAAGTTGACGATATGCAACACAATCTAGATAAATTGTCACATTGGGCCCAAATTTTTCAAATGAGTTTCAATGCGGATGAATGTAAAGTACTACATATCGGATACCTAAATGAGAAAGCAAACTATTCGATGAATGGCACTCAGCTTAAGAATGTAAACAGAGAAACCGATCTGGGAGTAACAATATCGAGTAACCTGAAACTGAGTCAACAATGTTCAGACGTTGTTAAGAAGGCAAACAAAATAATTGGCTTTATAGGCAGGTCATTTGAGCATAAATCCAAAGACGTTATCCTAACCCTTTACAATTCCTTAGTCCGCCCTCTTCTGGAATACTGCGTTCAATGCTGGTGCCCTTATTACCAAAAAGACATAAACAAGCTAGAACGAGTTCAACGTAGAGTTACCAAAATGATACCTAGCCTAAAGAACAAACCATACGAAGAGCGTCTTAGAGAATTAAACCTATTTCCTTTAACCCAGCGCAGATTAAGAGGTGACTTAATTCAAGTGTTCAAAATCATCAAAGGCATCAACAATATGAACTGTAGTAAGTACTTCACTATCGACCAATCTAATTACATGCGGGGAAACGGTTGCAAAATTATTGGTAAATCTTTTAACTCACACGAATTTAAGAATTTCTTCTTCAATCGAGTTGTCAACTTGTGGAATGGGCTTCCCCGAGACGTTATAGACTGCAGCACCGTTGATTCATTTAAACTCCGCCTAGACAAATATCTCGCATCAAACCCGCGACTGACTGCGTTTGTAAATGAATAACTTTATTTTATCCTCCCCTCAGTTACTAACCCATATGTCCCCTACTAACTTCCTAGTCCTGCCACGGATATTAGTTCCAGGGCAGTAGTTCCCTTTCCAATGTTCCCTTACCCTCTCTAAACCACTGTTTGGACACTTGATCCTCAGTGTTTTGGAGGACAAGCAGCCTAGAAGGGTCACTAGACCTGTTGTTGCTTGATTTCCTTTGTACTTTGTACTCTCACTAGCCTCCCAGTGCACCTTATGCGCCCATCTATTCTCTTCCAGTACGCTTAAGGGGGGTGACCTGCTTTTTGATATTTCTGTCCTTTTCTCTCTTTCTCTGGCTTGTATCCATTCGGCCCCATTCAGCCAACTATTTTAAGACGTTTATCCCCATCTAGGTGTCGATTTCTTCCTGGCGAGCGATAGCGAGCCAGCATTGTACAAAAAATGCGGCTTCGCCGGAGACATTTTTCTATCGAAAAAGTTACAAATTTAGCCTGCTGTCAAACAAAAATAAAAAATATGCTGGCTCGCTACCGCTCACCCCAGTAAAAAATGTACACCTGGATGGGGATAAACGTCTTAAAACAGTAGGCTGAATGGGGCCAAATCGATAAAAGCCGGAGAAAGATAGAAAAGAACAGAACAAAAACAGGTCACCCCCCTTAACCCTTGTCTAGCGGGGGGTTTTGGGCTTATTTGGGCATATTCAGGCCCTCCTGAATGATAAATCAAGTATCTGCATGAAAAGAAATGTATTTAGCAAAAACTAGGCGCTAAAAGCTTCAAAATGAGACCAGAACGAGCTACGTAGCACTCGTGGTTCTCATACAGTGGTACCAGTAACATGGGAGTTTAGCGTATAGCGTTATATTATTCCCAGCTACGCTCACTACTGGCTACACTGCCGGCCTCTCGAGAACACAGGGAGGGTGAGTTAGTGGGAGGCGGTAAGCCCTGGGTGTCGGCCGTGTGGCCTGCTGCGCTGCCGGCCATTTGCACTCGATTTTAACCCTTTAAAAGCTTTAATAATGCTCCTAACTTGCTGCTTTTTTTAATACGGATTTAAGTAGGGCCACGCTCTTTAAGTGTTAAACGGCACCAATAACAGTTGCATTCCTTTCGTTCCATTACTAGACCACTCACACACATTCTACGTACACAGGAGGATATACAAAGAGATACACACGCACATATACATATACATGTACAGACACACACACATTTATTAATGTATATATTTAATCAATTATATAATCATATATTTTTGTCTGTACTGTACTTTACTCCCAAGAACACTATCAAACTTAAAAATCACCCCCTAGACAAGATGAGTGTGTATATTTTTTCGGCATAAAAAAGTCCCTGCTGAATGTCGGTTCCTCCTAAAATGACAGGCTCGCTATCGCTCGTCAGGAAAAAAATCTACATCTATAATGGCACAAAAGGTCTTAAAATCGCCAAACTAATGGAGCCAACATCTTAATATCTCTAATCTCTAATCTAAATTTTTTAAAGAAATGAAGGAGCTAAACGTTAGAGAGAAGGGGGCCCAGAACAAAAAAAAACACTACGTACATACAAACAAACCGACACATTTTGTTTTCTATGTGAATGAGGGAGACAAAAGGCATAACTGCCTGCAGCGAGTGCCTTCCCCAGATTTCAAAGAGTGACAGGGCCGAAATCAAGGGACGTTCGAGCTAAAATGTCTGGACACACGGAGTTTGAAGCAATTTAAGTCATAGGAAGAGGGAAAGACTGATTCTGGGAGAGAGTTCCAGAGCTCAGCAGTTGAATATAAGAAAGTCTGAGAATAGCGTTTCACTCTTGGGTTGGAGAGTTGCACAGAGTAGGGGTGGGATTGTGTTGCAAGGCGGGTATTACGCACCCTATGTAGAGGAGGTGGTACCGTATACACTGGGAAAGCTCCGAGGAACACTGATTATTGTAGTAGCGATAGAATAGCGAGAGAGATGCAACATTGCGGCGAAGACAGAGAGATTGCAGAGAGTTGGTGAGTGGACGGGAGTTGATGATACGAAAGGCTTTCCTTTCTACTTTATCTAGGAGTCCGGTGTGAGAGGATCCTCCCCACACATGTGAACAATACTCAATACAAGGATGCACTGTGCCCCTGTACAGAGCAAGTAGCTGCGCAGGGGTAAAGAACCTCTTGAGGCTGTTGAGCACACCCAGCTTCTGGGAGGCTGCCTTAGCGAGACTGGTAATATGGTCTTTCCAAGTGAGAGCAGAAGAAAAAGAGACACCGAGAACATTGAGGGAACATGAAGGGTTGGTTTTTGTATTGTTGAAGAATAAGGGATAGTCCTCCGGAGGTTCCTGATGGGTAGTAAGATGGATAAATTGAGTTTTGGAAGCATTAAATGCAACAAGGTTTTCTCTACTCCAATTGGAAATAGTAGCTAGATCAGAAGATAAGCATTTTATGGCTTCATTACGTTTACTTTTGAGGGACTGCTGGCTGGGGCGTTCTGGAATACTAATTGAGTGGTGTAAAGTAGAGTCGTCTGCATATGAATGGATGGGCCTGGATGTACAGTTGAGAAGATCATTTATGAAAATTAGAAAGAGAATAGGAGATAGGACAGAACCCTGAGGAACACCGGAGTTCATAGGATGAGGAAATGAGCGATGGCCGTCCACAACCGCAGCTATGGAACGGCCGGAAAGGAAATTAGAGACAAAGGCACAGATCGAGGGACAGAAACCGGAGGAGGGCAGTTTGGAAATTAAAGATTTGTGCCAGACTCTATCGAATGCCTTCGATATATCTAGTGCAACAGAAAAAGTCTCACCAAAGTCCCGAAAGTTGGATGACCAAGAGTTATTAAGATATGAAAGAAGATCACCAGTAGAGCGACCCTTAAGGAAGCCATACTGGCAATCTGAGAGCAGATTATGAGAAGAGAAATGCTTAAGAAATTTGGAAGCAAGAATAGTTTCAAAAACTTTCAAAAACATACAAGGATATACACAAACATATACATACACACAGTACATACAACACATACATGCAAGATCATGTAGACAAAAACAATTACACGCTCGCACATATATACATGTACAGTATGTATACAGACACACACACACACACAAGAAGATATGTTCATACACAACAACAAAAAGACAAACATACACACAAGTATGCAAAAACAAAATGTCCACATAAGGATATACACACAAATACACACACACAGATATACGATGAAATACAAACCCGATACAGTCAGATAGATGCACACACACACACTATAATACATACAGTATATATTGTATATATATATATATATATATATATATATATATATATATATATATATATATATATGTGTGTATATATAATACTGTATATATATATGTATATATACAGTATATATATATATATATATATATATATATATATATATATACCGGTATATATATATATATATTCTCTTTTAAACAGACGAGGTTAAAAGCAATAGCAGTTTCAGCATTCAGGATGTTATTGTTATAGCTTTCAATAGTTCTAACAATTTTCCTCTGGGGTTCAGAGATGAGGTACAACAGGTTAGCAAAATTCATGGTGGATCCAACGTTTCACAAGTAAACATCTTGCATCTTCAGGGAATGGAGAGGTAATGATTAGAATAGGGACAAAGCATCATATTTATACAAAATTCGAGGATCAAGAATAGGGAGGTGGGCGGAGCTACTGGGTGTGTGGTGGCTGTTCATTGGTGGAAGGCAGTCTATTTGCGAGACGGGCACTAAATCTTATCGGTGGTTGGTTGTTGGCTGTGGGTGGCTGTGATTGGTTGGTGTTGTCAGTTGTGTGCTGAGCGCGGAAGCGTAAGGGAGGGGAGCACAGGGCGAGAGGAAGAGGGGCAGTATGCCTGTAGCGCTTGCCTGAAGGAAGAATTTGAAGGTCTTGTGTTTGGTTGTTGATGCTGGGGTTGAGTGTTTGGATGTATAGAGCTTCTAAAATAGCTAGTCTTCTGGGGTCTGATTCTTTGTCGAGTATGGTGGTTTGTTTGTCTAGGTCGGCGCGAGTTAAGGGCAAGATGGTGGGGGTCTTGATAGTGATCTTTTATAGTGCCAGATTGAAGGTGGAGGGTTAGTCGACGGGAAAGGCGAGTCTGTGTCATTCCAACATAGGATAGGGGTCCACAGTCCCCAGAGGTGCAAATATGCTGGTATATCACATGATCGTCTTTCGGTTGGTTGGTGGAAATTGGGCGGTTACGAAGGACAAGGTTGGAGGTCTTAGGAGATTTGTAGTAAATAATGAGTTTTATTTTATTGTCAGGGTTGGTGGGGAGGACGTTTTTGTGAATTATTTCTTTCATAATGGATTCGTCTGTTGTGTGGTCGGAAGACATGTAGTTTCTGTAGAAAAATGTAATGTCATTGGCCGGGTTGGTGCTAGGGGGGTCTTGTTTGTACCATTTGTCTAGGTGGTGGTTGATGGCATTGGTGACGTCAGTGTTGGAATACCCATTGTTGACTAGGACCTGGGTGAGCCTTTCCAGTTCATTGTGTGTGTCATTCCAGGTGGTGCAATGGGTGAGGGCTCTCCTGACATAGGCGGCGATGGTGGACTGATGGTATCGTTTAGGGCATTCACTTTCCCCATTAAGACATTGGCCATTGTTAGTAGGTTTGGTGTACACTGTAGTTTTGAAGCCGTGGTCGTGGAGGGAGACAAGGAGGTCGAGGAAGGGTAGATGTCCATCGGTGGTTTCTTCGTATGTGAAGTTGAGTCCGGAGGCGGCCATGAAGGGCTGCTGGAGGTCCCTGAGTTCGCCCAGGTCCTTCATCCGCACGAAGATATCATCGATGTACCTGCAGTAGACAGTGGGCCGGTGGGCAGCCAGGAGTTCCTCTTCGATAGTTCCCATGAAGAAATTGGCGAACAGGACCCCCAGGGGGCTTCCCATTGCTACACCGTCGATTTGCTGGTACATATTCCCGCGGGGGCAGAGGAAAGGGGACTCCTTGGTACAAAGTTCCAAGAGTGTCTTCAGGGCCTTCTCCGGGATGTCCAGGGGGGGCGTATTAGGGCAGTGGTAAACTCGACGTAGGATAAAATCTATGGTCTTGTCAACGGGCACGTTGGTAAACAAACTCTCTACGTCGAGGGAGGCGATGATGTGGTCGTTAGCTGGGGGGGCATCTCGTAGAATTTCTAGGAAGTCATAAGCAGAGTTGAGGTTGTATTGCCGAGGAACAAAAGGGGTGAGGAGTTTGTTCAGGGCCTTGGCGGTCTGGTAAGTAGCAGTAGGGATCTGTGATATGATTGGGTGGAGGGGGTTCCCGGGTTTGTGGGTTTTTATAGTACCGTAAGCATAACCTGGGGTGAATTCGCCGATGAGTTTCTTCAGGTGTACGCCATCGGCTTTGGCGTTGATAGCAGTGATGGTGGTGTTGGCTTTCCTTTTTATTTCGTCAGTAGGGTTGCGAGTGATCCTTTTGAATTTGTTTTTATCACTAACAATGTCGTCCATTTTCCGTAGGTATTCTTCTTTTCCGTGTATCACAAGGCAGGAGGCCTTATCAGCTCGTCGGATGATGATGTTGGGGTTCTCTTTAAGTTGTTTAGCGGCTTTGAAGTGGTGTTTGTTGAGGAGCTTGCTTTGGTGGGATCCCCTGGTTTTGGCGGCTTCTGCTAGTAGGGTGGGTTGTAGGGCTGGGGTGGTGGTGATCTTGCCGTCTTTCTGGAATCGTAGGATGTCATCCAGTAGGACTTCAATTTCAAGGCATTTTCGGTGGGGTCCCGGCTTGGAAATGTAGTGGCAAATTGAAGTCCTACTGGATGACATCCTACGATTCCAGAAAGACGGCAAGATCACCACCACCCCAGCCCTACAACCCACCCTACTAGCAGAAGCCGCCAAAACCAGGGGATCCCACCAAAGCAAGCTCCTCAACAAACACCACTTCAAAGCCGCTAAACAACTTAAAGAGAACCCCAACATCATCATCCGACGAGCTGATAAGGCCTCCTGCCTTGTGATACACGGAAAAGAAGAATACCTACGGAAAATGGACGACATTCTTAGTGATAAAAACAAATTCAAAAGGATCACTCGCAACCCTACTGACGAAATAAAAAGGAAAGCCAACACCACCATCACTGCTATCAACGCCAAAGCCGATGGCGTACACCTGAAGAAACTCATCGGCGAATTCACCCCAGGTTATGCTTACGGTACTATAAAAACCCACAAACCCGGGAACCCCCTCCGCCCAATCATATCACAGATCCCTACTGCTACCTACCAGACCGCCAAGGCCCTGAACAAACTCCTCACCCCTTTTGTTCCTCGGCAATACAACCTCAACTCTGCTTATGACTTCCTAGAAATTCTACGAGATGCCCCCCCAGCTAACGACCACATCATCGCCTCCCTCGACGTAGAGAGTTTGTTTACCAACGTGCCCGTTGACAAGACCATAGATTTTATCCTACGTCGAGTTTACCACTGCCCTAATACGCCCCCCCTGGACATCCCGGAGAAGGCCCTGAAGACGCTCTTGGAACTATGTACCAAGGAGTCCCCTTTCCTCTGCCCCCGCGGGAATATGTACCAGCAAATCGACGGTGTAGCGATGGGAAGCCCCCTGGGGGTCCTGTTCGCCAATTTCGTCATGGGAACTATCGAAGAGGAACTCCTGGCTGCCCACCGGCCCACTGTCTACTGCAGGTACATCGATGATATCTTCGTGCGGGTGAAGGACCTGGGCGAACTCAGGGACCTCCAGCAGCGCTTCATGGCCACCTCCGGATTCAACTTCACATACGAAGAAACCACCGATGGACATCTACCCTTCCTCGACCTCCTTGTCTCCCTCCACGACCACGGCTTCAAAACTACAGTGTACACCAAACCTACTAACAATGGCCAATGTCTTAATGGGGAAAGTGAATGCCCTAAACGATACCATCAGTCCACCATCGCCGCCTATGTCAGGAGAGCCCTCACCCATTGCACCACCTGGAATGACACACACAATGAACTGGAAAGGCTCACCCAGGTCCTAGTCAACAATGGGTATTCCAACACTGACGTCACCAATGCC
Organism: Paralithodes platypus; assembly: GCA_032716605.1. Lineage (NCBI taxonomy): Eukaryota > Metazoa > Arthropoda > Malacostraca > Decapoda > Lithodidae > Paralithodes > Paralithodes platypus. The sequence continues at coordinate 20,216,817 of CM064577.1, read as the reverse complement.
ATCAACCACCACCTAGACAAATGGTACAAACAAGACCCCCCTAGCACCAACCCGGCCAATGACATTACATTTCTACAGAAACTACATGTCTTCCGACCACACAACAGACGAATCCATTATGAAAGAAATAATTCACAAAAACGTCCTCCCCACCAACCCTGACAATAAAATAAAACTCATTATTTACTGCAAATCTCCTAAGACCTCCAACCTTGTCCTCCGTAACCGCCCCATTTCCACCAACCAACCGAAAGACGATCATGTGATATACCAGCATATTTGCACCTCTGGGGACTGTGGACCCCTATCCTATGTTGGAATGACACAGACTCGCCTTTCCCGTCGACTAACCCTCCACCTTCAATCTGGCGCTATAAAAGATCACTATCAATCCCCCCACCATCTTGCCCTAACTCGCGCTGACCTAGACAAACAAACCACCATACTCGACAAAGAATCAGACCCCAGAAGACTAGCTATTTTAGAAGCTCTATACATCCAAACACTCAATCCCAGCATCAACAACCAAACACAAGACCTTCAAATTCTTCCTTCAGGCAAGCGCTACAGGCATACTGCCCCTCTTCCTCTCGCCCTGTGCTCCCCTCCCTTACGCTTCCGCGCTCAGCACACAACTGACAACACCAACCAATCACAGCCACCCACAGCCAACAACCAACCACCGATAAGATTTAGTGCCCGTCTCGCGAATAGACTGCCTTCCACCAATGAACAGCCACCACACACCCAGTAGCTCCGCCCACCTCCCTATTCTTGATCCTCGAATTTTGTATAAATATGATGCTTTGTCCCTATTCTAATCATTACCTCTCCATTCCCTGAAGATGCAAGATGTTTACTTGTGAAACGTTGGATCCACCATGAATTTTGCTAACCTGTTGTACCTCATCTCTGAACCCCAGAGGAAAATTGTTAGAACTATTGAAAGCAATAACAATAAAATCCTGAATGCTGAAACTGCTATTGCTTTTAACCTCGTCTGTTTAAAAGAGAATCTATTACCTGGCTATACTAACATATATATATATATATATATATATATATATATATATAGAGAGAGAGAGAGACCATACACAGATCACAATCACCACTAAAGCTGAAACTGGTACACATTACTTCTCTTTACTGGCATCACACACCCACACACCCAGCATAGACAGGTGCACAACAAACGCAATACTCATATATATCAATTTTTGTTACTGTCAACGCACACATACAAGAGAGAGAGAGAGAGAGAGAGAGAGAGAGAGAGAGAGAGAGAGAGAGAGAGAGAGAGAGAGAGAGAGAGAGAGAGAGAGAGAGAGAGAGAGAGAGAGAGAGAGAGAGAGAGAGAGAAAGAAAGAAAGAGAAGCAGGAGAGGGAGAGAACGAGAAGTACAACACAAACACAAGATGACTGGAGAGAGAAAGAGAGAGAGAGAGAGTGAGAGTGAGTGAGAGTTACAAGAAACTACAAAGAAGAGTTAGTATCTCATAGAAACTGTAATAAGTAGAAAGAGAGAGATTGTGTCTTCTCGTTGGTCCTGTCTTCTTTTGGTCTTTCTGTATGCAACCTTACTCTTTCTAATTGCTGCATCTATGTCACTTGTGAACTATTTGGGTTGATAAGTCCGGTGGCAGCACCCCATATTTCTAGAAAAGTTTGCAATGTCTGTTTACCTTTTTTTTTTTTTTGCATTTTTATATAATTCTAAGGGTCTAGATAAAATTTAGCCTGGGTGGCCACTCCCCACCCGCTTGGCTTTTTCAAAATCCAAGATGGCCGCCAATATGGCTGCTTTGCAAAACCAAAACCTAGATTATACCGTAACTTCCATTCTAAGCACAGTAGACTCTAGATTTTGGTGTCTATATATATATTTTTTGGGGAAAGGAATCCAATTATAAAGTATTTTTTATATTTAATAGGAATCTGGAAATCGAAAACACAAGATAGGCACCCAAAACTCTGTGAAATAACCCCAAAATGTTGTGTAACTAAAATGGCTAAGAATACCAATATGTAGTAAATACACGTCTATTTGTGAGAATATGACATCAGGTGTGACTAGTTTGAAAAATACATTATGAATAACTTAATTGATTAAACAAATACTTTCATTGAGAATTTGTTAGATAACTTGGATTTCATTAATTTATCCATGGTAACTGAAATAAAATTATTCAAATGTATGCCCTAATTGAATGCACTGTACATAGTTCTTAAAAGCAGGAAAAGCAAGTTGTTGACAGCAAAGTTTTTTTTTTTTTTTTAAACAATTCATATACCATACTAAACAATAATCTGTATATCATAATAATTACACTTATATATATGATAATTAATTGTCATTGTCCTCCTCGTCACTGCTATCCCATCAATGGTCATCTCTTTCACTAGTGCCATCGGTGACACTTGATGTGTGCTCCTTGATGTTGAAGGGATTGTCACATGCTACATCACTACCACAGTAACAAAATAGTGTACAAGCAGGTTGTCTCCCCATGCAACCACATTTACCAGTTGTGCATGCTCTTTCTGATGCACAGCCACACCTTATCAGCTTCAGGATATGTTCTGGAGCATATGGTACCCCTTCTTTCATGTGTCGTGGGATCAGACATTTGTTTGTGTCATCTGCTTCCCATCCATACTCTAATGGATTAAGGGGAGCTAAATTTCCACTCAAGGCATAGTACCATTGAGCTACTTGATAGTGTGTTCTACGGATGTTCTGTTCAAATGCCTCAGTTGTTGGAGGCAAACTACAAAGTTTGGAGGTAACTGTAGATTTCCCTATTTTCTGAGACCACTGCCGCTGTCGCAATTCTGTCATGAAAGAGAATGGTGTTGTACTGTTGTAGCATGCACTCATGAAAGCTGTTGCCTGTTCAATAACTTTGTCAATATCTGCAGTAGGTTGACCAAGCTGATCAAGAGTGTAGCCCTTCCGAGTAACAGTAATTGCTTTTGTCTTGCCAATTCCATACATTGCTGCAACTGAATGACAACCAGTTAAAGCATGGAGTGCCAACAGTTCTGGTATTATTGTAGCATGTTTGTAAGAGGTTGCCTTTACATCTATGCACGATCGATCTTGAATAGGTGACTGCATCGTCATTGAGGATTGGAGGTGCTCTCTCGAGTAAACATAGAAGTAGAGCAAAAACATCAGTGTCATAACTCACAACACAAATACAGGAATTTGGGTCTTCTTTAGTTAGGCAGATGGCAAGTTGAGTTATGAGTATGTATGCTTCTTCATGTGCTGAGGCAAGACCCTATCAATGCAATGTATGTCCCTTATATACGTTGGTAGGTACTGCTTTGTTCAGGGTAACCATCAACTTGTGGTCTTGTGTCACACTCTTTAAGAAATCTTCATCACTTAGGATCTGGTCAGAAATGAGAGCATTAAGCTGAGTTTTGTTGGTAGAGTTTTTTAACACTAAATTCCGAGCAGGTAGTGGGGATTTTCTAGTAAACTGGTGGGCACTAGTAGCGCTTGCTTGAGTAGATCTGATACAACTTTTGATAGAGTAGTCAAATTATTGGTCAAAGCACAGGTGGACATCAGCTTCAGAGAGGCCAACAGAGATCCACACTTTGAAGCCCGATATGAATGTATCAATGGTTCCTTGAGTTGGCCAGTTGAGCGTTCATAGAAGATCTAACACATCTACCACCAGGGCTGTTGGGCATAAGGTAATGCACTTTGATACATCCACATTGAGATTATTTTTCAGTGCAGACTTTCCAGTTGCGAATCGCATCTGCCCATCAACATTGAACATCGATGGTGGATAAGCAGTAAGTTCTGTGGCGAACACTTGTTGCAGATAAAGATCACGCTGATTCACTAGAACGCCAATCACACGAGGATAGATTGCCTCCTGGTCAACGACAGCATTCTCTCCAATTGTGAGATATTTTTTATGTACAGCTAAGGTACCATTTGTGTTTTGAGTGAGGTGTAGAAACCTTCTGCCCCGGATGCTTCAAACTGAATCATCTGCTTAGTGCCAATCTCCAGGGCTCTGTCAACATTAAAATTTTGCTGAGCATACTGGCCAGTCGAAATGTTTAGCAGACATCCTGCAGCATGGGTACCTGGATCCATTGGGTCAATACTTTCCTCTAGAACTGCCCGCAGTGATTGACGATCACAACCATCTCTATGGATACGACTTATAGATTCCTCCTTGTGCATTCTTTTCACATCTTCTTCAGCTCCAGACAATTTCTTAAGGTCACCAGTCAAGGTCATTGTTGCATCCATACTGTATACCCATGTTGCCATTGTTTGAGACCTCTTTGTGGTTCCAATAATGCCTCCTGGCCCATGCCCTTTCCTCATCCAGTTTGTCTTAATAAACATATCACTCCACTGTCCATTGTTGAAACCAGCAATGTGGTGCAGGGCTTGCTCTCCACGACAAAACCTGTCCAATATCTCAGGTCCAAGCCATGTTATTGAATGTACGTAGTAAAGACCATATCTGCTATAATTGTATTTGTGAGCTGCAAACATGTAGGGTAGCAATTCTTCTGCTGTTTTAATGTGGAGGCCAATCCCTTTCATGCGATGCTCTGCAAAACCTCATCATTAAGAAAGTGGGTGTGATAACATTGTTGACCCGCATTTTTGTAGTATACGGCTCTGAGCAGCAAGTTCATTGAGAATATCTTCAAGACCATCCATACTTGCTGGGGGTGAGTCTTTCTGAAACAGTGGTCATAGCAACTCTTCAGTTAGTAGTCGCAATGCTTGAACATTCTGTGGAAACTTCTTACCTTGCAACATCTTCTTAACAGAGCCAAAAGATGTCTGCAGGATCACTTTCAGACCACTATTTGCCATAAGAGTACGGTACCAATACAACTAACAAAGTCCATTAGAAAATGCATCCCAACGAGAATCAAAACTATATTTGTTAGTAGAAAATACTATATAAGAATCAATCACATGCACATTTTTGTTTTCAGGTATGAATTATGTAATGCATACTTTCATGTATTTTCGTTATACAAATGGGTTCAAATGGAATAATAACTTCATATTTGGATTCTTTGCCCCTACAAACATATAGATAGACACCAAAACCTAAGTTCTATCATACTTAGAATGGATGTTATGGTGAAATTTATATTTCGGTTTTGAGAAGCGGCCATATTGGCGGCCATCTTGGATTCTGAAAAAGCCAAGCGGGTGGGGAGGGGCCACCCAGGCTAAATTTCATCTAGAGCCTGAGAACTATCAAAAAAACAAATGTAAACAGACATTGCGAAGTATGGGGTCATTGCCACCGGACCATGAGGTGAACCTGATTTGGTAAAGGAACGAATACAGCTTGTCGATCCATAAACTGCTTCGGTATTTGCTCGGCGAAAATCTAGTTTCATACTCTGAGGACTGGTGGGTCTGCTTTAGGAGGTGCGAAGAGATACCCTTATGCCTGGGTTACACATAGCCGAATGTGCGGCCGAATGCAGGCCGAAGCTGATTCGGCCTTCAATCGGGGCCTAATAGCCCGAATGTAAGATTTCTGTTTACTGTCTAATCGCTATCGCCGACAGTATACCGATGAACATGAATACAAACCGAATGCAAACATAATGCAAACATAATGCAAACCGAATGTGCACTTTTTTCCCGAATTCTAAAATTTGAATTTTAACGTTTTTTTTTTCCGTACAGCATCGGCAATGTGTCGGCGATTGTTCACCGATGGTGTACCGAATGCATATCGAATGCAGCCAGATGGTGTCACGATAA
>CM064577.1:20187673-20210938 GCA_032716605.1 Paralithodes platypus | reverse complement strand
AACATGGTAATTTAATGTACACAACAGTATGAACATTACTTTATTAATGTCAGTACACTGCAAAAACAAAAGAACATTAAATTGAAGAGAAGATTAACAATCATTAATCATCAGCCAGAACTGTTTACTGAACGAAGATGTCTTATGTCATACTGTTGTGTACATTAAATTACCATGTTTGTATGTAAACGGATTACTCACAGAGAAGTTAGGGTACAAATTTAGGGAAATTACGTTGAAACTGTCTACCCTGTAGCACCTCAAGGAAGCATTTATGGACATACCTCCATGGAGTACAAAATGTTTAATTCTGTGTTCCCTATCAACCATTTAATTTTGTACACATGTTTTCTGAACACCCTGTATATATATATATATATATATATATATATATATATATATATTTTTTTTTTAATAGCTTGATAAGTTCTATGGGCAAAGTAAGGGGATGCTTTTATTGATGTATATATTTATCAAATTATTTTAGGCTATATACTGTATATTGTTTCCTTCCTAGACCTCCATGAAGAGTTAACAAAATACTCCCAAGACCCTTCTTCGAGGTAAACGTGTACATTTTTCGGTTGAAAAATGTCCTGGCCGAGGGTCGCTTCTTTCTAAAATACAAACTTGCTATCGCTCGCCAGGAAAAAGTTGACACGTAAATGGCACGAAAGGTCTAAATATTGGGACATATATGCCGCGAAAGGTCTTAATATCTTCAAACTAATGGTACGAACGTAATAAAATGTCAAAACTAATGGGGCTAAACATGAGGGAAAGGGGGTCCAGAAATCTTCCCCCACCCCCTGTTAACCCCTTCTGTACCGGCGACGTATTTTGTATTTTATATCAGCTACATTTAGACGATATTATGAAGCTTAGGAAGGATATGTGGTAGCTAAAAGGATTACTTGAGATAGTTTGTAGCCTTTTAATTGGTACAGGACCTTCCTAAGCTGAATACAATTGTCTAAATGTAGTTGCAATCAAATAACAGTACGTCGCCGGTGTGGAAAGGGTTAAAGAGAACATGTTTGAATTTGTTAGAACACTACTCCCTGGCTGTGCGTGTTGAGTAGAAATAGGTATTGGTGGTTTATGAGGCTTTAAAGGGAGGCAGTTGCTTTTGGAGTTCTCCACCCTCATGTTTAGCCCTATTAGTTGTGAGATATCAAAACATTCGCCCCATTAGTTTGGCGATTTTCAGACCATTTGTCCCATTTCTTTGCCAATATTAAGACCTTTCGTGCCATTTAGGTGTCGACGTTTTTCCTGGCGAGCGAAAGCGAGCCTGTATTTGAAGAGGAATCGGCCTTCGGCCGGGACATTTTTCAGCCGAAAAATGTACAAATTTATATCGAAGGGGGTTCTTGTGGGTGTTTTTAAATCTATGTGAACTAATCTACTGTAGGTCCCTGTGTGTGTTTTTTTTTTTTTTTTTTCTATGTGATTGAGGGAGGCAAAAGGCAGAACTGCCTATAGCGAGTGCCTCCCCCATAGTTGAAAGAGTGACAGGGCCAAAATCAAGGGATGTTCGAGCCAAAATGCCTGGAAACACGGAGTTTGAAGCAATTTAAGTCATAGGAAGAGGGAAAGACTGATTCTGGGAGAGAGTTCCAGAGCTCAGCTGTTGAGTAGAAGAAAGTTTGAGAGTAACGTTTCACTCTTGGGTTGGAGAGTTGCACAGCGTAGGGGTGGGATTGAGTTGCAAGACGGGTACCACGTGCCCTACGTAAAGGAGGTGGTATACACTCGGAAAGCTCTGAGGAACACTGATTATTATAGTAGCGATAGAATAGCGAGAGAGATGCAACATTGCGGAGGACAGAGAGAGATTGCAGAGAGTTAGTGAGTGGACGGGAGTTAATGATACGAAAGGCCTTCCTTTCAACTTTGTCTAGGAAAGGGGTGTGAGAGGACCCTCCCCACACATGTGAACAATACTCAATACAAGGACGCACTATGCCCATGTACAGAGCAAGAAGCTGTGCAGGGGAAAAGAACCCCCTAAGGCGGTTGAGCACACCCAGCTTCTTGGAGGCTGCCTTAGCAAGACTGATAACATGGTATGTGTGTGTGTGTGTGTGTGTATGTGTGTGTGTGTGTGTGTGTGTGTGTGTGTGTGTATTAGACGTTAGGCTGGTGTGTGTGTAAGTCTATTAGAAGTTGGGCTGGTGTGTGTGTGTGTACATTAGAAATTTGGCCGGTGTGTGTGTGCATGTTACTCAGTTACTCAGTTACTTGTTCGTCAAGGGGAATCCACGCAATGCGAGCGAAGCTCATTATTATCGCGCCTCCTTAACTGGGAATGTATTGCGTGAAATGCATGTTAAGTGTTTTATGTACTGTTGGAATGGCTGTGGATGTGTGTGTAGTCTGTATTTTAGCCAATTGGCGACATCGGAAACGAAGGCTTAGGGTGGATCTGTATGGTACCATTCTCACTATAGACGGTACCGTCTCGCCCGAAGGCTTAGGTAGCCATCAGCTTAGGTGAACCATATGATACCCATCTCGCCTTGTACCATTTTTGCCAACCCCAGATGGGACGTCACAACGTCGTCCACTTATTCCAGGTACCTATTTACAGCTAGGTGAACCGAGGCTAACACATGAAAGGAGACAAGCCCAATTTGTCTCCGCCCGGCCGGGGATTGAACCCCCGACCCCTCGTGTGTGAGACGAGAGCTCTACCTACTAGGCTACGGGCTGTGTGTAGGTGCAAGTGTATTGGCAGTTGGGCTGATGTGTGTGTGGTTGTGTGTGTACTATTCCGTGGACACTTTAAGCTATAATGTGCGTGTGTGTGTATTATTCCATGTACACTTTTAGCATACCAACCCTCCTACCACAAGGCCAATATACCAAATAAGTTGATAGGCTATTTTTTATATCTGGCAGCTACTTACTATATACCGGTTATGTAGCTAGGCTATTTTTTATATCTGGCACCTACTTACTATATACAGGTTATGTAGCTTCAGGGCGAGTGAGTATTTTTGGTCTTTATTCTGGCTGAAACTAAACGATTATATTTAGTTTAGGAACTTGAGGCTATGGGTGGGTAGGTGTGGGTGAATTCGTGTGTGTGTGTGTGTGTGTGTGTGTGTGTGTGTGTGTGTGTGTGTGTGTGTGTGTGAGAGAGAGAGGCTGGTTTACAAATGTCCTATAGCTTATACTGCCTTGATGGTGTAATGGTTAGTGTTTAACACTCAAGGAGCGGCTAGGTCGGTAACTTCTACCTGCCAAGCGGGTAGTTTTACCCTAATCGAGCTTATTTCCGTGCTCTTTTTCATGCATAAACAAGAGCCAGAGCGTAATACAATTATGTATCCGTGAAAGGGCGATAATTGAGCTTTCCAATGACACCAGAACCATCCTTCTACGACCACGGGTTCTCTTGCAACGATCGTGCAACACGAAGGAAAAATCGCTAAAATACGGTAATTTCGTTACATAATTCCCTGTGTAGCGAGGCAATGAGTGTGGATGTACAAAGGAGTACAAAGGAAATCAAGCAACAACAGATCTAGTTGCTTGTCCTCCAAAACACTGAGGATCAAGTGTCCAAACAGTGGTTTAGAGTGGGTAAGGGAACATTGGAAAGGGAACTACTGCCCTGGAACTAATGTCCGTGGCAGGATTAGGAAGTTAGTAGGGGACAGAGGGGTTAGTAACTGAGGGGGGGATAAAATAAAGTTATTCATTTACAAACGCAGTCAGTCGCGGGTTTGATGCGAGATATTTGTCTAAGCGGAGTTTAAATGAATCAACGGTGCTGCAGTCCATAACGTTTCGGGGAAGCCCATTCCACAAGTTGACAACTTGATTGAAGAAGAAATTCTTAGATTCGTGTGAGTTAAAAGATTTACCAATAATTTTGCAACCGTTTCCCCGCGTGTAATTAGATTGGTCGATAGTGAAGTACTTACTACAGTTCATATTGTCGATGCCTTTGATGATTTTGAACACTTGAATTAAGTCACCTCTTAATCTGCGCTGGGTTAAAGGAAATAGATTTAATTCTCTAAGACGCTCTTTGTATGGTTTGTTCTTTAGGCTAGGTATCATTTTGGTAACTCTACGTTGAACTCCTTCTAGCTTGTTTATATCTTTTTGGTACCAGGATTGAACGCAGTATTCCAGAAGAGGGCGGACTAAGGAATTGTAAAGGGTTAGGATAACTTCTTTGGATTTATGTTCAAATGACCTGTCTCTAAAGCACATTATTTTGTTTGCCTTCTTAACAACTTCTGAACATTGTTGACTCGGTTTTAGGTTACTCGATATTGTTACTCCCAGATCGGTTTCTCTGTTTACATTCTTAAGCTGAGTGCCATTCATCGAATAGTTTCCTTTCTCATTTAGGTATCCGATATGTAGTACTTTACATTTATCCGCATTGAAACTCATTTGCCAAATTTGGGCCCAACATGACAATTTATCTAGATTGTGTTGCATATCGTCAACTTGTTCTTTTGAGAGTACGCTATTTGCAATTTTTGTATCGTCAGCAAATTTTGAGATTGTACAGGTGAGACCCTCATCTATGTCGTTGATGTAAATTAGAAAGAGAATTGGTCCTAGTACCGATCCCTGGGGTACCCCGCTACTTACATTGGTCCATTTAGATGCCTTACCGTTTATGACTACTCTTTGCTTTCTGTCGCCGAGCCAATTTTCTCTCCATTTCAACACACTGTCTTGTATTCCATGCACTTTTAGTTTTAGCAGTAAACGTTTGTGAGGAACTTTGTCAAAGGCCTTTTGAAAATCAAGGTATATAATATCTACAACTTTACTCTCATCGTAGAGGTTGAGGATATCGTGGAAGAAGTCTAAGAGGTTTGTTAAACAGGAACGTTTTTTACGAAAGCCGTGTAGACTATCTTTAAGTAAGTTATTTGCCTCTAAGTGATTTACGAGTCTGTCTCTTATGACCGTTTCTAGCATTTTACATACAGTTGAGGTTAAGCTAATTGGGCGATAGTTACGGGGTAGGGATTTGCTGCCTTTTTTTAATATCGGTGTTACGTTGGCTAGCTTCCACTGATCAGGCATAGTCCCAGACTGCAAGGATTCATTGAATAACAATGTCAGTGGTTTGGAGAGCTCATCCTTAGCTTCCTTTAGAACTCTAGGCGAGATTGTATCAGGTCCAGGCATTTTATTTACCTTGAGTTTAGCTAAACAATTCAATACTTTTCTCTCTGTAACGGTGATATTGCTTAGAACATCTGAATTATCAATCTGAATCGGCGATGGTGTAGGGATATCACTGAGGTCTTCGGTTGTAAAAACTGATGCAAAGAAGGTATTGAGGGCATTACTCATTTTTACTTCGTCTTTGGTGTATTCTCCATTTTCATCGACTAACGGTCCAACAGTTGAAGTAACTACTTTTTTCTTTCTGATATAACTATAAAATTCTTTCGGGTTTGTTTTACTTTGATTCGCAACATGTAACTCCAGGGTCTTTTTACTTTGCTTAATTAACTTTTTGGCTTTGCGTCGTAGCTCTACAAATTTCACCCGTTCTTCGTCATTTTGTGAGGATTTTAATCTATCATTAGCAAATTTTTTAGCAAGCAGACAGTCTGAAATATCTTTATTCCACCATTTGGGCTTATCATTATGGCCTGGACGCCGTATTTTCGATGGTATGCAGTCTTGCACTGCCTTAAGGTAAGTGGTTGTGAAACACTCCCAAGATGTATTTATGTCGTTATTGTTAGTCAGAAAGCTCCAGTCAGTTTCTTTGAGCTTTGATTTAAGTTTATGAAAATTTGCTTTCTTGAAATTAGGGACTTTCTCAATGCTGCTATTTGATTTGCTACTATTAAAGTTTAAAGTGAAAGTTATCGTACGATGGTCGCTGTTACTTAATTCATCACCAACATTCAAATTCTCTATTAATTCTTCTTTTGTTGCGAGTACAAGGTCAAGCACATTATTACCACGGGTTGGAGATTGTACAAATTGAAAAAGTGAACTCTCTTGCAAGTTAGCATAGAGGTCGTGTCCAGAGTGTGAAGTAAGAATATCGCCCCATTTAGTCACGGGTAAGTTGAAATCGCCAAGAATTACGGTATCTTGTATGTTAGTTATTTCTGCAATTTGTTCATAAATTTCACTGTCAGTTTGCACTGATTGAGCTGGGGGGTCTGTATAATAAAGCTAGTGTTATTTTAGTTCCTCGTTTATTATTTAATAGTACGTAAGATATATATGTCTATATTCGCAATTTGAAGTTTTGACATTAAGACGGGATTAAGAATTTCCTTTATAAAAAACAGAACTCCTCCTCCATTTCTATTGATCCGACTTTTCTCAAACATTGTATAACCAGGAAGCGTATATTCGGCTAAAAAGTCTCTGTCTTCCGTATTTAACCAAGATTCTGTAATGCCGATTATATCATAATGTTCTGTAAACACGATTTCCTCTAGATCTGAACATTTATTGCGTATGCTACGAGCATTTACATAAAACACCTTAAGAGTATTAGAGTTGGATGTTACTGATTGTGCATTGTCTGAATTTTCAGTTCGTATTTGACTTACACTACCTCCGGTTGACCCCGTTTTTTGAACGGAAATCCTTGACTGCATCGTTCAGCAGATGACCAAGATGTGCAGCTCCTACTTCATTGAGATGTACACCATCTCCTGAAAACAAAGATTTATCATAGTAAAAATGATCCCACGTGTCGACAAAGCCGATGTCCTCCTCCCTGCAGAGTTTGGCTAGTCGGCGATTTGTACTGGTAGCTATGTTGTAGAATCGGTTTTCTACATCAACCCGGGGAACAATTCCTGAAATTAAGATTCTATTAAATTTTTCCTTGAAGGACCTGATCAGCCGCCGTTACTTGCAAAGTAGTTCCTCTGACCGCGTCTGTTGGACATCGTTAGATCCAACGTGGATGACGTACGTAGTGCTTGGGGTGCAAGCCTAGAAACCTCTTCCACAGCCGCAACAATGTCGTCTACGCCGCCATGTGGGATACAGAATCGCTTTCTGGTCCTGGGTGCCCTGGCGCACAACTCGGTTAATTGGCCACGGACCATGGAGTCGCTCACAAGCCGAACTTCTTCCGTTTCCTCTTCCTCGTCAATAGCCAGAATTTTGAAGCGGTTTTGGCATGTTGTCGGGATGACCTTCCTGGTACTGGTACTGGGATGCACATAGTTTCTTACTAACTGAAAGTTGTCCTGGGGGGGAGTGAGAGTAGAATCATTATTATTTTCTGCAACATCTAAGGTAGCTGCTGGTGTGGGTACCGGTACCGGTACTGTATGCAGTGGAATGGCGGTTGACATCGTAGTGGTTTCTTGGGCTGAGGGCACTCCTACGTTGAGTGTGGCAAATTCTCGAAGGCATTCAAGCTTCGTAGTCAGGACATCGATCTTGCGGTGAGCTGCATTCAATTCATCCGCAATCTTCTCTCGGAGCTGGCAAAATCTACAAATTTGGACATCAGTATCAACAAACATGGTAGGGCCAAATTTACCGGAACAACTCGTGCAGGTTCGTTGCGGCGCCATGACGATATAATCACAATATGCCTGAAAATCACACAAATTTATGTTAGCAAAATGGTACAATTAATTCCTGAAAATCACACAAACTGTTGTTAGCAATATTAAAAAATTAATATGCCTGTAAATCACAAAAAATATGTTAGCAATAGAACACAATTTATGCCTGAATTTTTTTTTTTTTTTAGCAGTATGACACAGTTAAAGCCTGAAAATCACAAATGGACTAGACATTTGTTACAACATTTACTGGACAAAAACAAAAAGTGGGAGAGGGTTAATGTAGCCTAGTGAGAAAACTGGAAAACAGTATACAGTACAGTAACAACAAGTATTTGTTAGCAATATGGTACAATTAATGCCTGTAAATCACAAAAAGAATATGCTAATCACAAAAAGAATATTATGTCTGTAAATCACAACAAATATGTTAGCAATAGAACACAATTTATGCCTGAAAATAAAACAAAAATTGATGTTAGCAGTATGACACAGTTAAAGCCTGAAAATTGCAAATGGATTATTAATTTGTTACAAAATTTACTGGGAAAAAAAGTGGGAGAGGGTTAATTTAGCCTAGTGAGAAAACTGGAAAGCAGTATACAGTACAGTAACAAAAATATTGGTTAGCAATATGGTACAATTAAAGCCTGTAAATCACAAAAAGAATATGTTAATCACAAAAAGAATATGTTAGCAATAGAACACAAATTTATGCCTGAAAATAAAAATAAAATGGTTTAGCAGTATGACACAGTTAGGCTAAAACCTGTATATTAGTTTATACAGTGGTCGACACAATAATAATAATAATGGAGTTAGTAATATCCCTGGCAAGAGTGTGAGAGGCCTATTAATATGGTGACAAGTATCTGAAATGCGATTAATAAATAGGCTATCAAAAAGTATTACAGTAACTAAATTATTCTAACCCAATATTAAAACTATCTTGACAAATGTTAGTGTGTGCGATTTATATAGATAACCAAGATAAAAAGTTCAACCAAGTACAGTATTGGCTAGACTTTGATATATAAAATACAAGAAGAGGGTTTGTTTATGCGTACACAGGTGGCGCTGGTATCGGCGGCGTCTCTACTAACTTGACAAATAGAATTTTGAAAAACAAACGTTTATCAGTCAAAACTACAGTACAATGTCATGCAAGATAACTACTGTGCGTGGAGGGGAAGGCAGTCGCGGTGCAGGAGCCGTGCCAAACGGTCAGAGCCAACCTACGCTCCTCTCACCGCTCGTCTCTCTCTCAGAGCCAATTATGTGCTCAAAATTGCTACCGACTTAAGGCGGGCCCCGCCACATAGTCCTTGGTTCTCTAGACCGCCTTAAGTCTGGCCCCGCCAAAGAGGGGTTAAAATCTATATGTGGTAACCCAGGTTCAAATCCCGGTGGATTACATGCTTACTTTCATTAATTTATTTGGGAGGTGTTTGATGTTGGAGTGAAATTAATACAATTAGATAAATAATTAGTTTTCATATGTTTTATGCTTGTGTGTGTGTACAATTTAGAAATATTTAATATGGTACATTTTTGTGAAGAGGTGAATTAGTTTTAAGATCTGGTACATTTATTTAGCTACAATGGGAATACATTAGGTTCACCTTTTGCAACAGTATTGTAAATACTGTAGACCATTCATTCACTTTACTACCGTGGCTTGACCCCTTCTGTACCGGCGACGTCTTTTTAAAATTTATTCTAGCCATATTTAGACGATTTTGCGCAGTTTAAGAAGGATCTGTGGTATCAAAACGGATTAAGTGAGATAGTTCGAAGGTTTTTAATTGCTGGAGGCCCTCTATGAACTGAATAAACTCGTCTGATAGTAGCTTGAATAAAGTTTAAAGGACGGCATCGGTACTGTATGGGTTAATGTCAACCATTATGGTGGTGGAAGATCTCAACAATAATTGTATCAGGCTCATTGTTTGAGTCAACTGTACAAACATATGATTGTTCAGCTTGTCCATGTACAGTTGTCCACATAAGTTATTTTCCTCTCCTTATATACCTCATACTGTACATAGTGTGCAGTGTACACCAACTAACTCCCTTGGGTATCGATACCTTTACCCTCTCGTTATCCTGTGGACTCGGGGGTTGCCGTTTAGCATTCAGAAATAGAGTTCTCTCAATCTTATAATTACCTCTCAAAGAAAAAAAAAAAAACGCCTACAACTAACTCAAAGACAACTGCAGAGCTTGAAGTAACTAAACATCCCTAATGGTCACAAAGGCTTTAAAGTATTCCAGAATAGGCTCAAATCGCGTCCTGTGCGTGAAAGGGTTAATCGCAAAATATTCCAAGCTTCTATATACAGGTATGATCTAATAACTCTTATGTGTATATCCATGTGCACCACCTAAGTTTCCATGTACACCAACTAACCCCCCTGTGTATGTTTTCAGGCGGGTCTGTGTGCGGGTGGGTGTACGGGAGCCTGGTGTTGATGGTGGCCCTGGTGGTGTACATGAACGCCCTCAGCTGTAGTTTTGTGTTCGACGATATCTCTGCCATCAAGGATAACCGGGACCTGAGACCACACACACCCCTAGCCAGTCTATTCCTACACGACTTCTGGGGCACTCCGATGCATAAGGTAAGAAGTGGTGTCTGTGTGTGTGTGTTGAGGGGGGTGACCTGCTTTTTTTCTCTCCTTTTTCCCCCCTTCTGGATAGTAGTCAGTCGACCCCATTCAGCCTACTGTTTCAAGACGTATATCCTCATCCAGGTGTCGATTTACACCTGGCGAACAATAGTGAGCCAGCATATTTTGGATTATGTTTTAGACAGCTGACTTAATTTGTAAATTTTTCGGTAGACATATTTCTCCGGCGAAGCCGGATTTCTCCATACAATGATGGCTCGCTGTCGCCCGACAAGAAAAAATCGACACCTGAATGGGAAGAAACGTCTTAAAACAGTAGACTGAATAGAGCCGAATGGATAAACCCAGAGAGAAAAAACAGGTTGGTCCCCTTAAGGAGTTTTGTATTTTGGGATTTATTTATTTCCGTCTCTTCCTACACGACTTCTGGGGAACTCCGATGCATAAGGTAATGAGTGTTGTGTTTTGGGCGATATTTAAGTCAACCAGCGGAGTTGTATGTAGAGGATCCGTAATTAGCCATTTTCAATTACACCTAACACCATCTGGATCCCGTGACGGTACTGAGGTAAAATGGTACAAGCAAAAACATTGTAAAGATTACGGTTTATGCCACACACGACGAATTCAGTTTTGTTATTGTGTTGGTAGAGTAAATTAGGTTATGCCGAACTAAGGTTAAGTTAGTATAAGGTAACATTAAGCATAACTTGTGTTAGGTTAGGCTACGGTTAGTTAAGGGGGGTGACCTGGGTTTTTTATCAACTTTGTTCTCTTTCTCTGGCTTGTATCCATTCGGCCCCATTCAGCCCCATTCAGCCCATGCGGCCCCATATGCTGGCTCGCTACCGCTCGCCAGGAAAAAAGTCGACACCTGGTTGAGGATAAACGGCCCCTTAAGGTCAGGATTGGTTAATCAAGTTCGATTAGATTAGGTTTATAGGCCTCAACTCAAGAGTCGGTGAAAGCTGCAAATGGAGAATTACTAGTGGAACCAGTTGAAGTGAGGAAAAGATATACCGAGTATTTTTAATCTTTGTTAAATGCAAGAGATGGAAGAAAAGCAGTGATTGAATCAGTGGTGGATGGAGATAGGTTACCCAGGCCACCCAGGTGGCATGGAATGAATGGAAGGATTGAGGAAAATTAGGTGAAAGCAGTGAAACAAATGAGATAAAGCAGGTTTGGATGGTATTGCTGTGGAGTGTATAAAGAAGGGTGGAGATGTGATAATAGATTGGTTGGTGAGACTTTTCAATGTGTGCTTTGTTGTGTCAATGGTACCAATAGACTGGAAGAGTGCATGTATTGTGCCGTTGTACAAGGGGAAGAGAGATCGGCAGGAGTGTTAAAGTTATAGAGGTACTAGTTTATTGTCAGTGGCTGGAAAGCTGTATGGCAGGGTGTTGATAGAGAGGATAATAAAGTGTACGGAAGTTGCAATAGGAGAAGAACAGTGCGGTTTTAGGAGGGGAAGAGGGTGCGTGGATCAGATGTTTGCAGTAAGACAGTTATGCAAGAAGTATTTAGAGAAGCATAAGGAGATATTTTGGGCTTTTAAGGATTTAGAAAAAGCGTATGATCGTGTGGATCGTGAAGCAATGTGGAAGGTGTTAAGGATTTATGAAATTGGAGGAAATTTGTTAGAAGCAGTTAAGAGTTTTTATGAAGGGAGCAGAGCATGTGTTAGAGTAGGAAATGGTGAGTTGAGTGAATGGTTTGAGGTATTGATAGGTTTGCGACAGGGTTATGTAATGTCACCATGGCTGTTTAATATGTTTATGGATGGTGTGGTGAGGGAGGTGAAAAGGAGAACTATGGGAAGAGGATTGGGTTTAGTAGGAAAGAATGGCAGAGATTGGGAGTTGAATCAGTTGCTGTTCGCTGATGACACAGCATTAGTGGTGGATTCTGAGGAGAAACTGCAGCGGGTAGTCAAAGAGTTTGGTGTGGTTTGTGGAAGGAGGAAACTGAAGGTGAACATCAATAAAAGTAAAGTAATGGTGTGTAATAGGGGTGATCATAGGGTGAATCTAGATGTGAGGCTGGATGGGGAAATATTGGAACAAGTAGAGTTTTTTAAATATCTAGGAGGAACGATAAGCAGGAGTGCAGGTATGAAAATGGAGGTAAAACAGAAAGTGTGTGAAGGAAGGAAGGTTTTCAGAGCAATGGGAAGTAGGCTATGTGGAAGACTAGAAATCTCGGAATGAAAGTAAAAAGTGCACTGTATCAAAGAATTGTTGAGCCAACAGTGATGTATGGGGCTGAGACATGGGCTCTGAAGAAAAAGGAGAAAAGAAAGCTGGATGTGATGGAGATGAGCTGCTTGAGGAGTATGTGTGGAGTTACTCATAGAGACGGATTGGGGAATGAAGAGACACATAAGAGAGTGGGGCAGCAGGAACATTTGTCAGCCAAAGTGGACAGAAGGGTGCTGAGCTGGTATGGTCATGTTGAAAGAATGGGAGGTGAAAGATTTACAAAGAGAATATGTGAGTCAGATACAAGGGGAGATAGAAGGACCTGACTCCCCATCAGGCGCCTGGCCCGGCGAGACTATTAACATGAAGGGTGCGCCTGGAAGTGTGGTGGGCGGGCTTGTGGCTTTGGCTCCGCTGCATGTCTGCCTGCCGAGATCGGAACCTCTCCGGGTAGTCAGGGGCCAGGAGAGTGCTGGAGCGACCTTGGTGACCCTGGTCTCTGGGTCTTCTCCTGGGTGACCTAGATGTGTGTGAATTTGTGTTTTTATCTGTGTTTTATGTTGTTTTGTGTTTTTCCTGTTCTTACTCTGTCTTGAGTCGGCCACCCCCAAGAAAAAAGGAAAAAATAAAAATAAAATAGAATAAAATAGAAAAAAAAAAAAAAAAAGGACAAATGGGGGTTGGGCCTGAGCATATAGATAGATAGATAGATAGAACCCTTCATTAACCCTGCTCAGGCTAGGTGGAGGCCATATGGGGCCACGCGCATGCGTAAAACAATTTTTTTGCGAATTTTTTCCGTCCGGCTACTGATGGCAAAAAGTTACACATACGTGGCCTCAGTCTGTGGCGGCCTGCGTTAGGGAGAGGTAGTGAGCCGCCGCTCTCTCTCCTCCCCTTTCCTGTACCAACCTGTCCGGTCACCATATGGTGTCCATAATCCCAAATGTGTACTACAAATTTCCCCTTCCTACCCGGTATCAAACTTTTGTTTAGCCCCAGAGTTCTGCCTTGTTGTCACCCAAGACCCTCAGCCATACCCTCCACAGCCCTGCAACCAAATTAATCCAGCTTATGTAATGTATGAGATATGCCTCACTTTTGTTGACCCTTTTTTTCACTACTTTTTTTTTTTTTTTTTATATATGACTTAATATTTACAGTAGTGTAGTTTGCTCTCAACATAATATTAAGCATTAATTGTAGTTTCTATTGGTAACAAGAAATTTATAATCCATCAATTAGTTTTCAGGTGAGAGCCGTTTAAAGTCCCGGTAACCATGCGGGGTCCACATTACAAATTTTGTCACCATTCTGGAACCTAGCTTGAGCAGGGTTAAAGCGAAATGATCAACGTAGTATAAGGTAAAATTAGGTTAAACTTCCGTTAGAATAAGGCTGCATGCATTAGGATTGATTAGGTTAAGTTACATTAGATTATGGTAGGTTACATTAGGTGTACATGCATCAACTCTTCACGAAAGGGACGTGATCAAAGAGGTACAATCAAAGGTTTGCCAAGTACAAAAGCGTGACTGACCTTAAGGTGGGTAGTGCTTGGTTTTTGGTCTACATATTTATGTATATATTTATTTTTGAGTTTCCTCGCTAGACATCCATCAAGCTTTTAAAAACAACCCCTAGACCACTTTTCAAGATAATTTGAAAAAATTTCGGTAGAAAAATTTCCCGGCCAAAGGCCGGTTCCTTCAAAATGTTCAGACTTGCTATAGCTCGCCAGGAAAAAAATCAACACCTAAATGGCATGACTGGTCTTAAGAAATGAGGCGAAAAGTCTCAAAATCGCCAAACTAACGGAACGAACCTCTTCAAATTTAAATAATAAGATGCTAAACATGAGAGAGAAAGGTGTCCAGAAAAAGCGACTATCTCCCCCTTAATAATCTCGTCAAAGTAGCGTAAAAAAGGTTGTGTTTGAAGACGGTGAACAAAGAGTATTAGGAGCTAGTAACCCCTTCTGTATCGGTGACGTCTTTTTTATTGTATTCTAGCTATATTTAGATGATTTTGTGCAGTCTAAGAAGGATCTGTGGTAGTACAAAGGGTTATGTGAGATAGTTCGAAGCCTGTACATTGCTGAGGCCCTATTTAAAAGTGATTAAAATCGTCTAATAGTAGCCAGAATAAAGTTGAGTGGACGTCGCCTGTAAAGAAGGGGTTAATCTTCCACTAGCACGGTCTTTATAGCGTGATAGTAAAGGAGTACAGGCTTTATAGCGTGATAGTAAAGGAGTACAGGCATTATAGCGTGATAGTAAAGGAGTACAGGCTTTATAGCGTGATAGTAAAGGAGTACAGGCTTTATAGCGTGATAGTAAAGGAGTACAGGCTTTATAGCGTGATAGTAAAGGAGTACAGGCTTTATAGCGTGATAGTAAAGGAGTACAGGCTTTATAGCGTGATAGTAAAGGAGTACAGGCTTTATAGCTTGATAGTAAAGGAGTACAGGCTTTATAGCATGATAGTAAAGGAGTACAGGCTTTATAGCGTGATAGTAAAGGAGTACAGGCTTTATAGCGTGATAATAAAGGAGTACAGGCTTTATAGCGTGATAGTAAAGGAGTACAGGCTTTATAGCATGATACTAAAGGAGTACAGGCTTTATAGCGTGATAGTAAAGGAGTACAGGCTTTATAGCGTGATAGTAAAGGAGTACAGGCTTTATAGCGTGATAGTAAAGGAGTACAGGCTTTATAGCGTGATAGTAAAGGAGTACAGGCTTTATAGCGTGATAGTAAAGGAGTACAGGCTTTATAGCGTGATAGTAAAGGAGTACAGGCTTTATAGCGTGATAGTAAAGGAGTACAGGCTTTCATTATCTTTAGCATGACGAGTTTATTCAGTGTACGAAGAGGTGGGAGTCATAAGGTTAAGGGGTAGTGCTTGGTTTTTGGTCAATATATTTATTTATATATTTTGATTTTGAGTTTCCTCGCTAGACCTCCATCAAGCTTAGAAGAACACCCCTTAGACCCACTTTCAAGATAAATTTGTACATTTTTCGGTAGAAAAATGTCCTGGTCGAAGGCCTGTTCCTTCTCAAATTAGAGGCTCGCTGTCGCTCGCCAGGAAAACATCGACACATTGCTCGAAAGGTCTTTAAATTGACATAAATTGGTTGAAATTTCTTAAAATCTCAAAACTAATGGGGCTAAACATGAGGGAGAAGGAGGTTCGAAAAAAAATCCCTAAGTGAACATCTGCTCTTAATCTTCCACTTGCACGGTCTATATAGTGTGAGTATAAAGTATAGTAGTACAACCTTTCATTATATATATAGTGTGAGTATAAAGTATAGTAGTACAACCTTTCATTATATATAGTGTGAGTATAAAGTATAGTAGTACAACCTTTCATTATATATAGTGTGAGTATAAAGTATAGTAGTACAACCTTTCATTATATATAGTGTGAGTATAAAGTATAGTAGTACAACCTTTCATTATATATAGTGTGAGTATAAAGTATAGTAGTACAACCTTTCATTATATATAGTGTGAGTATAAAGTATAGTAGTACAACCTTTCATTATATATAGTGTGAGTATAAAGTATAGTAGTACAACCTTTCATTATATATAGTGTGAGTATAAAGTATAGTAGTACAACCTTTCATTATATATAGTGTGAGTATAAAGTATAGTAGTACAACCTTTCATTATATATAGTGTGAGTATAAAGTATAGTAGTACAACCTTTCATTATATTCAGTGTACGAAGAAGTGGGAGTCAGAAGGTTAACTGATATATATTTGCTTTTTTATTATTATTCCTAAATGGTTTTTTTATATTCATTAAACATGATGCTGCGTAGCATCATGTCATATTTAGACGTCTGGATAGTATTAGACGATTGGAATTATGACATGAGACCAGAACCGCACTTCCTGTACAGCACTCGGTCTTTAGAGTTATGTATGTATGTATGTATATGTAAGAATCTCTAGTTACCAAGGATGAAGAATCTGTCTTAATTGTCCATTTACCTCAAACTCTTTCTAATCTTAGTGTATATTACAGGCTCGCTATCGCTCGCCAGGCCAGGAAAAAATCTACACCTAAATCGCACGAAACACGCATCAACTCTTCACGAAAGCGAAATGATCTAAAGGGTCAACTAAAGGGTATGCCAAGTACGCAATCATGAATGGCCTTAATATATTGACAACAAAATTGGGGCGAAAAGTCTCAAAATCGCCAAACTAATGGACCAAACGTCTGAAAATCTCAAAAACTAACGGGGCTAAACAGGAGGGAGAAGAGAGTCCAGAAAACGCAACTACCTCCACTGTAATCCCTTCTGTATAATAATAGTTTAGCCATATTCAAACAATTTGTGTGCAGTTTAAGAAAGATATGTGGGAGTAAAAAAGGTTAAGGAAGATGATTCGAAGCCTGTTAATTGCTGGAGGCCTTTTGTAAACGGATAAAATCGTCTAACAGTAACCAGCATAAAGCTAAAAGGACGGCACCGGTACTGAAAGGGTTAAAACCGACTTACTTCTCCTAATTAACACGGGAATCGGGGGAGTGAGTCAATTTTGGTCGGGGCCGATTTATTGGGAAATATTTTTGAGAAGGGCCGGCTGGGATGTGTGTGTGTGTGTTTTTTTTTTAGCTTTATTTGGTGGGTCTTGAGGAGAGGGGGGAGAGAGAAAGAGTCAGTGAGTGTGTGTGTGTGTGTACAAGGAATAGTTAGTATCTCAAAGACCTTTCGGTTGTTCCAGGGAGATGGGCTATACACTTCGTGAACATAAAAGTGATGGTATACTGAAAGAGAGAGAGAGAGAGAGAGAGAGTGTGTGTGTGTGTGTGTATGTGTGTATGTGTGTCTCAATCAATCTTTCCTTCATCCTATAATTTAGACTGCTTTAAAAGTCCCGGCATATGGACCCCAGTGTATCTTGAATTTGGCTCTGTCAAACTTATGGCTTTGGATGAGACACTCTTCACGGGCCTTTTGTTTTCTTCATACACAGAAAAAATGTGAGCAAAAAATAGATGGCATACTGAGAGAGAGAGAGAGAGAGAGAGAGAGATTAAATAACATGTTACACACCAGATAACTGGAACTAATCTAAAGTCAGAGCCCAACAGAAAGATAAAGGGACACTCGGTAGAGCGCATACCTCCACCTACGCTGGCTGGTGATTTACCATTAATATCATAAGTATAAAATTAATGTTCTAAATCTTGGTTCCAGGATATTTTCGGGATACACTCCTAAATTGCATCACTTCTTCTTTGGCGCATGTCTTATCTTCCCACAAAATGTCGTTAATCTCTGTTCATAACTTTGTAAGACATATTATTACAGACAAACAAAAACAAACGGAGGCGAAAACATAGCCTTCGTTCAACTTATATTTGGCGAAGGTATTATATAGAGAGAATAAATAAAATACAAGAAAAATCAAGAGAGATCTTGAAAGAGAGAGAGAGAGTACAAAGGAGTACAAAGGAAATCAAGCAACAACAGATCTAGTGACCCTTCTAGGTTGCTTGTCCTCCAAAACACTGAGGATCAAGTGTCCAAACAGTGGTTTAGAGTGGGTAAGGAAACATTGGAAAGGGAATTACTGCCCTGGAACTAATGTCCGTGGCAGGATTAGGAAGTTAGTAGGGGACAGATGGGTTAGTAACTGAGGGGGGATAAAATAAAGTTATTCATTTACAAACGCAGTCAGTCGCGGGTTTGTTGCGAGATATTTGTCTACACGGAGTTTAAATGAATCAACGGTGATGCAGTCTATAACGTTTCGGGGAAGCCCATTCCACAAGTTGACAACTCGATTGAAGAAGAAATTCTTAGATTCGTGTGAGTTAAAAGATTTACCAATAATTTTGCAACCGTTTCCCCGCGTGTAATTAGATTGGTCGATAGTGAAGTACTTACTACAGTTCATATTGTCGATGCCTTTGATGATTTTGAACACTTGAATTAAGTCACCTCTTAATCTGCGCTGGGTTAAAGGAAATAGATTTAATTCTCTAAGACGCTCTTCGTATGGTTTGTTCTTTAGGCTAGGTATCATTTTGGTAACTCTACGTTGAACTCGTTCTAGCTTGTTTATATCTTTTTGGTAATAAGGGCACCAGGATTGAACGCAGTATTCCAGAAGAGGGCGGACTAAGGAATTGTAAAGGGTTAGGATAACTTCTTTGGATTTATGCTCAAATGACCTGCCTATAAAGCCAATTATTTTGTTTGCCTTCTTAACAACTTCTGAACATTGTTGACTCGGTTTTAGGTTACTCGATATTGTTACTCCCAGATCGGTTTCTCTGTTTACATTCTTAAGCTGAGTGCCATTCATCGAATAGTTTGCTTTCTCATTTAGGTATCCGATATGTAGTACTTTACATTTATCCGCATTGAAACTCATTTGCCAAATTTGGGCCCAACATGACAATTTATCTAGATTGTGTTGCATATAGTCAACTTGTTCTTTTGAGAGTACGCTATTTGCAATTTTTGTATCGTCAGCAAATTTTGAGATTGTGCAGGTGAGACCCTCATCTATGTCGTTGATGTAAATTAGAAAGAGAATTGGTCCTAGTACCGATCCCTGGGGTAGAGAGAGAGAGAGAGAGAGAGAGAGAGAGAGAGAGAGAGAGAGAGAGAGAGAGAGAGAGAGAGAGCGCGGAACAAAGGAACACGAGAGAGAAAGAAAGCAGAACTAAACAACAAGAGAGAAAGAGAAAAAGAACAGGAACATGATAAAACGGAATTAAAGAACAAGAGAGCAAAACAGAGTAAAAAAGAGAGAACAAAAGAGAAAACAAAAGTTCAAGAGAGAGAAAGAGCAAACAAGAGCGAGAGATTGATGATTTTGCCCCGAGGGGCGAGTTTATTGAGCAGCGCCCCCCATCCTGTGAGGGGACAACCACTAGTAAGGCGATACATACTGCTCAAAGAGCCATTATTCCACTGAAACAACAGCATCGCCGTCTGGTTACATTCATATTTGTGTTTATAAGTCAGGTTGGCATTATTCAGATGTGTTATTATAGTTTCCTCATTTAATTGTCACATGGTCTGTATATACGTATCTCATTAAAAAAAAAAAAAAAAGCAAAAAAAAAAAAGAAAATAAAATAAAAAATAAGAAGCAAGCATGCTTGTAGTGACTGAATTATTAATTGACAGGTTGTAAATAATAGCACTACAGAACTAGTGCAATCGTATGAGGAGACTATTCATATTTTCATTACATCAATGGTTATTGAGATCATAGTTAGCTGAATACAATTATTACAAAAATAGGCAATGGTATAAATCAACATAATACATAATTTAATACAGGCGGACATAATCATGATCCGGTTCGTTGTGCACTGGGAGCTAAGGTGTCTTGAGATCGCCTCGTACCCATACACAACGAACGTATTATAGTCTGCATGGTTGGTATCTAATTGAATATACTTAGTGGGTATTTCAAGAATGTCAGGGGGTAAGGAAATGTGATTTGTATATTAGAAGACTGTGATTAACGAGACGTGTAACATGTGGAGGGAGGTGGTAGAAAGAGAGGGATCTCGTTGGGGTGGAAGTTTCGCTCCCAGGAATTTTCGTTCCTGTGGTATTTCAATAATAATAATAAAATAATAATAATAATAAGGGGACAACCACTGGTAAGGCAATACATACTGCTCAAAGAGCCATTATTCTACTGTAACAACAGTATCGTCGTCTGGTGTTATTATAGTTTCCTCATTTGATTGCCACATGTGCTGTATATACGTGCTCATGAAAAAACAAGAAAAAAACAAGAAAAAAAAATATGTGACTGAATTATTAATTGACAGGTAAATAATAGCACTACAAAACTAGTGCAATCATATGAGGAGACCATTCATGTTTTCTTACATCAATGGTTATTGAGATCATAGTTAGCTGAATACAATTATTACATACATGATGTGACTAATATTTCGAACTACATAAATTATTATGCAATAATAGTACGACAAATATAATACAATCATATGAGGGACACTTCACATTCTTCATTACATCAACGGTTATTGAGGTCATAGTTAGCTGAATACAAGAGTCACATACATAATGTGACTAATATTACCAACTACCGAAGTTATAATGGAATTATAGTTATACAAATATTTTACAAACATGAGTTACATGGTTCAAATTCTTATTACTATAATGGTTATTGAGGGGATAGTTAGCGCAATATGACCAGTGGAGAAGTTTACATGCCGATAGTAATATAATATTTAGTAGGGTGTGTGGTTATGGGAGAGAGGGAGGGGGGTTGTACGAGGTAGAGGAATGGGTGGGAGAGGAGGAGGAGTAGGGGGAGGGGGGGAGGAGGAGGAGGTAAGGTACTCCAGGGAGGAGGAAAGTGTGAGAGGGGAGGTGTGTGTGTGTGTGTATGTGTTGGGGAGGGTGGGACATACTACATATAAATAAGTTGTTTTAAGGCCAGCCATAGTACTGAAGATAAATATGGTAGTACAAAACAAATCTTAAAAGGGAAAGTTTGAATTTCAACGCAAGTCTACAGATATCAGCAGTATCGCTTCATCGTACCTGACACAACATATCAATAAGTAAGGAAGGAAACTGTATACGTGCAAAGATCAAGATTCAATTAAGTTTAGTAGCAAAACAATATTCAGAAGGAAGATACTAGTAGTCCTCCGGGAGGGATATGCCGCATATCTGAAGGTACTTAATTGTAGATCAAACCATTAGCAGAGAATATTGAGGACAATTATGTTGCTTACATATGCAAGGGTCATGTATATTGGCTTGCAAAAGGATATGAATTGGCACTTAACAGATTATTTAAATAAATGCTGTGTTAGAGGCTCAGAGCGAGAGAGAGAGAGAGCCCTGCAGTCAATACATATAAACCCTTTGGATCGGGAACAACGGGACTCCAATACAAAATGTAAATGGTGGTAATTAAGTGGAGGCACCTCAAGCCAGACTGCAGGGCCGAGGGAGAGAAAGTTGCGTAGATTTTCATAGCTACTGACCACACAGCTCCTGCGATCCATTCGGAGTGATTGGGAAGTTCCATTCTTTAATTGTGATATATGTGAAGAAAACATTATGCTATAGATGGAGATAGAGAACATTTTGCTATAGATGGAGAGAGAGAGAGAGGAGAAGGAGAAGAAAGGCTTGTACCAGTATAAATATCGTGGACAATGGGAGAAATGGAGAGAGGGATATTGAGAGTTTCATTGATTTTCCTGCACACACAGAAACACATTTACACAGATTTACAAACCTTACAGACCTTTCGATCTGAACGTGGTGGTCAGGACTTAAATGTAGTAGAAATAGCAAAACCCAAAATAAGAAATGGAAACAGAAGTAATAAAAGAAGGACAGAGAGAGCCACATGTAATCTATTCATTATAGTTATGCCAGACATTCATTCCACCAATCTCTTGTCACTAGGGGGCTAGAGCAAAGGGGCTGTAACTTTCTACACTTACTTCCTGGTTGCCTTTTTCCAAATATTAAAAATATAAGGTACATATATTAAGTCCTGAGTTAAATGAGTGGTTGAGATTTCTGGCCTAAATATATTGAATAAACCATAGTCTATTCACTATCATTAGAGCAAGAAATGTTGACCCCTAACCTCTGTAACGCAAACAGGGATAGAGCAAATGGGTTATACACTTCCACACTTATTCCCTGGCCGATTCTTCTCAAATGGTAAAAATATTAGGTCGATTACTCTAGTCTTTTTTTTAGTTATAGAGGTTAGTAGTCCAGCTCGTTGGCCTAATTATAATGGATAGACTATAGTGTTACATGCGGTGGCCAATTCAATGACTGATTTTGGAAATAGGCTCCTGTTATTCACAATACCATTAGTAAAACAATAAGTATTCATTAGTATTTAAGGTTGGACCCCACAACTTGAGCCTATTTCCCCTGGTAGTAAGTAGGAGAGGGGAAGAAGGATATTTTGTTTACCAAGTTTGTTACTATATCGGTCATATTTATTTTGAAACATACTATTAATCCTTTCTGTACCGGCGACGTCTTTTAAATTATATTTTAACTACCGTATATTTAGACGATTTTATTTAGCTTATGAAGGGCTTCCAGCAATTAATAGGCTTCGAACTATCTAAATTACCCCTTTTTATTACCATAGATGCTTCGTAAGTTGCAGATAATCGTTTAAGTAAAGCTAGAATAAAATAAAAAGTAGCTAAATAGTACTCTAAGCCTATCATTATTTACTTGTTACACATTACCGGATTTTAACTTGTTCAGTACCAGTTCCGTCTATTTAATTTTATGCTAACTACTAATAGAACATTTTATTCAGGTTAGGAAAGGCCTTCAGCAATTAACATGATTTGAACTATCCTAATGAACGCTTAGGATTACCACAAACCTTTCTTAAGCTTAACAAAATCATCTTAGAAAAGAACAAAAAAATGCCGGTACAGAAGGGGTTAAAACTTGCCTATAATACGTGTACCAAAAGTTGAACTACGTCTTTAGGAGGGATGTTTTTTTTTTTTCTGGACTCCCTTCTCCTCCATGTTTAGCCCCATAATAGTTTTGAGATTTTCAGACGTTCGTTCCATTAGTTTAGCCATTTTATGACCTTTCATTCCATTTCATTGTCAAGTTTAAGACCTTTCGTGCCATTTAGGTGTCGATTTTATACTGGCGAGTGATAAAGCCTGTAATTTCAAGAGGAACCGGCCTTTGGTCGGAATTTTTTTCCACCGAAAAATAGACAAATTTATCTTGAAGGGGGGGGGGTCTAGTTTTTTTTTAAAGGCTTGATGGAGGTCTAGCGAGGAAACTAAAAAAATATATATGAATATATAGATTTATAGGCCAATAAAATAGCTACTG
>CM064577.1:20090173-20177673 GCA_032716605.1 Paralithodes platypus | reverse complement strand
TATGTAATTCAGAATACTCGCTAGTACTACAATAATGTATTGATGAAATTGATTGATAAACCATACATGTTGTTAATGACCTGTATATCCCATGTTCGTGTTATATCGTTAAGGGGGGTCACCGGCTTTTTTTGATCTAGCTTTCCTTTTCTCTATGTCCCTGACTTGTATCCATTCGGCCCCATTCAGCCAACTGTTTTAAGACTTTTATCCCCATCAATGTGTCTATTTATTCCTGGCGAGCGAAAGCGAGCCAGCATTTTATGGAGATAACCGGCTTCGCCGGAGACATTTTTCTATCGAAAAATTTACAAATTTAGCTTGCTGTCAAAACAAAAATATATACAGTATATGCTGGCCCGCTACCGCTCGCCAGGACAATATTGACACCTGGATGGGGGTAAACGTCTTTAAACAGTAGGCTGAATGGGGCCGAATGGATACAAGCCAAAGAGAGAGGGAGAGAAAGAGAAAACAAGTGAGGTGGGCTCCCTCTACGTGTTTTGTTAATTAGAGGAGAGCCAACAATGTGTAAGGGGGGGAGGGGGGGATGAATCGATGAAGTTTCCGATGACGCCAATTGGCTATAAATACAGACTACACACACATCCACAGCCATTCCAACGATACATATAACACCAACACATATAGGAGGCGGGAAATAACGAGCATGCTCACTCCCGCAATACAACTAGAGTAAGTAACTAGAGTAAGTACACACACGTGGCACCCCCTGACAGCTGATCACAAAAACAGGGGTTCTAATTATCTCAACCCCCCCCCCCCCTACACTCCCCATCTCCCTAGCGGCCCCATCTGATATTACTCACTATCACTCTTTCTCTCTCTCTCTCTCTCATATCAATATATATCTTATATTTTGTCTTTATATCTGATTATCTATATCTGTCTATACGCTTTATATGCTTCTGTATTATGTTTTTGTCTGTCACCCTCTCTCTCTCTCTCTCTCTCTCTCTCTCTCTCTCTCTCTCTCTCTCTCTCTCTCTCTCTCTCTCTCTCTCGCACGCGCGCACACACACACAACATATATAGACACACAGAAGTCAACTCAGTTACACACACACATGTACATATACAGCACGGAATCAAAACTATTGGTCCACATATTGCAGCAGCTTTGATACATACAGTAGGCTGCATAATTATATTGCAGCAGCTTTGATACATACAGTAGGCTGCATAATTATATTGCAGCAGCTTTGATACATACAGTAGGCTGCATAATTATATTGCAGCAGCTTTGATACATACAGTAGGCTGCATAATTATATTGCAGCAGCTTTGATACATACAGTAGGCTGCATAATTATATTGCAGCAGCTTTGATACATACAGTAGGCTGCATAATTATATTGCAACAGCTTTGATACATACAGTAGGCTGCATAATTATATTGCAGCAGCTTTGATACATACAGTAGGCTGCATAATTATATTGCAGCAGCTTTGATACATACAGTAGGCTGCATAATTATATTGCAGCAGCTTTGATACATACAGTAGGCTGCATAATTATATTGCAGCAGCTTTGATACATACAGTAGGCTGCATAATTATATTGCAACAGCTTTGATACATACAGTAGGCTGCATAATTATATTGCAGCAGCTTTGATACATACAGTAGGCTGCATAATTATATTGCAGCAGCTTTGATACATACAGTAGGCTGCATAATTATATTGCAGCAGCTTTGATACATACAGTAGGCTGCATAATTATATTGCAGCAGCTTTGATACATACAGTAGGCTGCATAATTATATTGCAACAGCTTTGATACATACAGTAGGCTGCATAATTATATTGCAGCAGCTTTGATACATACAGTAGGCTGCATAATTATATTGCAGCAGCTTTGATACATACAGTAGGCTGCATAATTAGCCATTCTTACATCATTGGTCCGTGTGATAGCTCGTTGGGGCTTTTATGTGGCATGTTTTTTTTGTTTTGTTTTTTCGTTGATGTTGCATTTTTCCTGTATGTGTGATTTTTGTAGTTTTAGTTGGGATGGTATTTAGTAGTACTCATAATAAGATAGTAATAATAATAGTAATATTAAAGTATTGAAGTAGTAATAATGATAATGAATTGGTTTCGATTATGTTGCATTTATCGGGGTTTTTTTTTCTAGTAGTGCCGTTGATAATTAGCAGTACTGACAATTATGATAGTAATGCTAGTAAAACAATAATAATGATAATTAATTGGTTTAGTTTATGTTGCATTTATCCGTTTTTTGTTATCAGTTCGGTTGATAATTAATAGTACTGACAATGGTAATAATAGGATAGTAAATTAGTAATGCTAGTAAAAGTAGTAGTATTGGATTGGTTTCGTATAATATGTTACATTTATCGTGGGTTTGTGGATTGTTATATTAGTTCGGTTGATAATTAAGAGCACTGATAATTATTATGATCGGTGATTATAATAATAATATTCACCATCATCATACTTTTATTAGCCTATATATATTTTTATCATTATTGTTATAATTATTATTTATTATTATTATTTTGTTAGAAATTTAGTTGACGCTATAATAATAATATTAATAATAATACATTTTAAATAATAATAAACATTGTTATGATTATGGTGTATTCTTGTTTGTGCTCGTCATTGTCATAATTATAATATCTTTCCACCAAATGTTATATATTTGTTATCAATAATTGTATAATCGTGTATCTACTAATAATTATATCATCTCTAGTAATATTACATACCTAGTTACTACATGATTACTTTTACCTTATGTATATTAATATATTTCATATGACGGTCTATTCATTCAGCTCATTAATAATTCCCTTTAAACCTTTACACCAAAATATGCTAACACACCGTATCATTATATTCCCCAGTAGTCAGTCTTGCCTGGTAGCCAATAATATCTTGTTAATAATATTCAGCGATAGCCAGAATAAAATATAAACGTCATGGTCCATATTGCCTGCATAATTTCGTGTACTGCATTATCATTTAAAAAAAAAAAAAAAAAAAAAAAAATATATATATATATATATATATATATATATATATATATATATATAATATATAACAAGAGGAAGAATAGAGATAGAGCTGCGCCATACGCCATGTTTATTACTCGAATTTTCGGCATCAACAAGGTGCCATCTTCAGACTGATCCTAAAAATATACAAAATAAGTATTATACTATTGGAAAGAAAATGGATCTAATGTAATGCATTCTATCACTTAATTAGCTGAAATATACCTAGTGAAAAAGTTCCCAAATACATACAAAACAACATTAATCATAACCCACTAGCCTCAAACTCCATCCTGTAAACAATGAACATCAAACAAAAAAGCTAAAATTCTTTGATAATTGATAAGCACACAATCACAAAAATACAAAAAACACCCATGTACAGTACCTCAAAAACCTAATAACATCAAAAGAGATCCACACCCCATGACAGCTAAGGGACAACTAAACTAACCCAACTCAACCAAACACAACTGTTCATACAACCAATCCCCAAGTTTCGGACACTAATTGCAGAGAATGATATAAAATAAAACATTATGAATTGTGTGAAACGTTAAGTTCAGGATTGATCTTTTTTATTAGTAATTTTTCACCAATAAGTGCTTCATAGTGGCTCCGAAACTTGGCAACTATTTGAAAATCCTCAGGAGTGTAGGGATGGTTCTCTAGCATGAGTAATTCGAGTACAGTAATAAACATTCGCATGGCGCAGCTCTATCTCTATTCTTCCTCTTGTTATGGAAACTGCGGTGCCATCGGCTCCCTACTGATGTCTAATATATATATATATATATATATATATATATATATATATATATATATATATATATATATATATATATATATATATACAGTATATGCGAACACACAGTACGTATTCTCCAGTAGTCAGTCTTGCATGTTAGTCAATCATATCCTGTTAATATCGTTCATTAATGGCCAGAATAAACCATAAATGTCACGATATATTAATTATGCATTGCTAATTTCGTGTACTGCACATCATCTACACCGAAGACAATCCTACCATGCCGTATACAGTATGTGTTTGCATGTTAGCCAATAATATTCTAATCACATCGTTCTTCGATAGCCAGAATATAACATAACGTCTTGGTCCATACTGCCTGCATAATTTCGTGTACTGCACATCATCTACAAAAAAAAAACTAAAAATAATAAAAAAATAAAAAAATAAAAAAATAAAATAAACCAGAGTACGTATTTGCTTGTAATTTATCTTTCATGTGAGCCAATAATATCATAATTATAGCGTACATTGAGAGACGGAAAAAAAAACTAAATGTCACATTATATAATGCATTGCTAATTTCGACTCCTGTATACCATATATATACAATTAAAACATCAAATCCTGACTCACAGTATATATTATCTAGTAATTATTATTGTATGTCAGCCAGTAATATCCTAATACTATTGTCCATTGATAGCCTGAATAAAACATAAAGGTCAAGGTATATATTATACTGTATTGGTAATTTGGACTGCTGCACATGATTGACGCAGTATATACAGTATATATACACACTATATATTCTCTGTTAGTTAATTACTCTTGCAGGATATTATATATGAGCAAATAAATACGTCCCACCCCTCTTAATGGATGTTATTAGCAGGATATTATTGGCTAACCTGCAAGAGTAATTAACTAACAGAGAATATATAGTGTGTATAAAATAATAATAATTTATATATTATATATATTTTTTTTTTTTTTTTGGTATATATATTATACAGTATATATATATGTATATATATATATATATATATATATATATATATATATATATAATTTTGTGTTGTTTTGTTTCCTCCCTAGACCTCCATCAATCTTTAAAACACACTCCCAAGTCCCTCCTTCAAGATAAATTTGTAAATTTTTCGATAGTTCTTCAAACCACACGACACGGAGTATATATTCAAATTCCTAATAAAATCATCCATTGACCATCAGAATGAAAGGAAGAAAGATAGTATGATATTGAATGTGTTAATAATTCCTTCTACTATCTGCGCTTTGGGGATAAAACTTGTCAGACACGCAGCATATACTCAGATGTATATATATATATTTATATATATATATATATATATATATATATATATATATATATATATATATATATATATATATATATATATATATATATATATTCTTGCATGTTAGCCGGCCGAACTGCCAGTCTCATTTTTCTACCTGTCTATTACACTTTGATGAAAACAAATATATAATAAATAAATAAAGCGGGACAAATAATAATGGCGTGGTACAATTCCGCGTTTTCCGGTATTATCATTTGGAAAGTGTTGCTTTAAGGGGGGATGGGCGTATTTATTGGGTCATTTATGTATCTTTTTATTATTATTTTAGTTTCCTCCTTAGACCTCCATCAAGCTTAAAATATCACCCCCACCAAGACCCTCCTTCAAGATACATTATATTTGTATATTTTTCGATAGAAAAATTTCCTGGCCGAAGGCCAGTTCCTCTTAAAATACAGCCTTGCTATCGCTCGCCAGGTAAAAATCGACACCTAAATGACACGAAAGGTCTTAAAATTGACAGAAATTGGGCGAAATGTCTTAAAATCTCAAAACTAATGGGGCTAAACATGAGGGAGAATTAGAAAATATCCCTTAAGTGAAAATCTCCTCTTAAGTATTGTGGACTTAAATATCATTGTATGGTATTGTACTTTGATTTTTCGTTAAGGGGACAGTGGCTGTTTGTTTGGTCTATTAATTCATTTATTCATATATTTAGTTTAGTTTCTTTCCTAGACCTCCATCAAGCTTAGAAAAACACCCCCTAGACCCCCTTTCAAGATAAATTTGTACATTTTTCGATAGAAAACTTCCCGGCCAAAGGCCGATTCCTCCTAAAATTACAGGCTCGCTATCGCTCGCCAGGATAAAATAGACACCTAAGTGGCACGAAGGGTCCTAATATTGACAAAGAAATGGAGTGAAAGGTCATAAAATCCCCAAACTAATGGAACCAACGTCTTAAAATCTCAAAACTAGTGGGGCTAAATATTAGGGAGAAGAGGGTCCAGAAAAACGGTCCTCTCTCCCCTTAAGATAAATCCGGTGGACATTTGTTGCTATAGGTTGTTTGTTTTTGGGTGGATGGAACTCGTCACCCTTGGTCGGCAACCCATCTAGGGGAGATAACCTTATAAATAAACGGGTGGATGGAATTTCTTCAGCCTTGATCGGCAACCCATCTAGGGGAATAAACCTTATACAAAACACCGAAGGGCGGCGCCAATAGATAGATAAAAAGCAGACGTATTTTTAATCACTAAGTAGCTCATATTTCGAAACTTCATGGGCAAATATGAAATTACTATTGTCTATCCTATAAATATCAATTTTTCATAATTAATAGCATAGAGAGAGAGCAAGGTGGGGGAGGGAGGTTTTATTTTATTTGAATATTTTATTTAGCTCGTATAAATACATGATATACAAAGGTTGCACACAGGTACAGTTGGCCAACTTAGTCCTGCGACAAAATGTTGTGGTGCGTGGAGGTGTTTGGCATTTCATCCGTAGTAAACAAAGTAGTTTTTATGAATGAATCACTCAAACCGAAAGACGTGTGAAAGGAGGGATATGATTGGTCGAGGCGAGGAACATAATGAAGTTCAATGTAATATATAATTGCATTACTACAGGGTTAATATAACTTCCAGAAGGATATTGCGTATTAAAGGAATATGAAATGAAGATGCTTACAATTTATATTAATACTTAACTATACATAAATATTAATATATATGGCAGGAATGTGGATGTGGTGGTGGCAGGAGGTTGGGGATTCCAATCAGTTTAAGCGAGACGGTGCGGCGGGTCTACATAACTAACAGGTGGATGGTTGTTTTCTCAATGCCTGTATTTGTATCATAATTATTTAGCTTAAAACGTCTATGCAAAATCAAATGTTCACTAATTATCTATATCTTGTATGACAAATTACCAATAGTATTGAGGTCTGATCTTCTGTCTGTATAAATATTATTAATTCATTGTTCCCGATTTATCTTCAGTACCGTCTTACGCTTTCATTTATAAAGCTTGCAAGTAACCTATGCTAAAAATAAGCTCCCTGGTGAAGACTAAATTTGTCCTCAGTATATGAGAGGTCCTTCTTAACCCATTCAGTACTGGTGACATCCTTTGAACTTTATTGTTACTACTGTTTTATAAAAGGACCTCCAGCAATTAACAGGCTTCGAACTATATCACTTAACCCCTTTTATTACTACCACGGATTTTCTCAAACTGCACAAAATACATTTAATTATAGCTTGAATATAATTTAAAATACATCACCGGTACAGAAGGGGTTAGCCTATGCAATTGAATAACGCCAAGAACTCTTTTATCCGAGCAATTACTAGATATTATGAAATATCTAATTAATTGTCACGCTAACTAATTCGATATACTTGTTTTATTTCTTATTTTGTCCACTTCAGAAGTTAGTCTTTTGTAACGGCCCTTAAAGGGACATGGGCTATTTTTCTGGTCACCCTCTTCCTCATGCTTACCCCCAATAGTTTTCAGATCTTATGACGTTCGGCCCATTAGTTTGGCGATTTTAATACCTTTTGCCCCATTTCGTTGTCAATTTTAAAACCTTTCGTGCCATTTACCTGTCGATTTTTTCCTGGCGAGCGATAGCGAGCCTGTAATCTTAAGGGTAACCGGCCTTTGGCCGGGAAATTTTTCTACCAAAAAATGTACGAATTAATCTAGAAGGGGGATCTGATGGATGTTTTGTTAAGTTTGATGGAGGTCTAGGGAGAAAACTAAAGAAAATAATAAATAAATTAATAAATCTCCCAAAAAGTGAACCATCCCCCCTTAAATCACAGTATTATCAACGAACTTGTAATGATCCCCGCTCGTCCTTCTACGTACACAGTATTGTGGAAATGGAGGTAGGGGTATGGGTGGTGGTAGGGGTATGTGTGGGGGTAATAAACGGGGATAAACGACCATACTGTTGAATGACTGGTTGACACTTACATAATTGGAACCATATCAATACATAATATAATGAAATTGTTATGGTATATTAAATAGCAGGGATTTACAGTTTGCTGTATATATTATTATGACTAAACAGGGAGCTTAGTGCATACTGGTACTCATTTGGTGATATCGAGCAACACAAGCTTCGATCAAACACATAAACAACAACATTCATTGAACCACACTCCCAGAGGACAATTGAATGATGACTTTGTATTTCCAGCTATAGACAATTCATTTTATTCTCCTTAACCCATTCAATCAGCCAATGACTACTATGTTTTCATTAATGCTACTGCTAAATATTCATGGTAAGCTTAGGAAGGACCTCTAAGGATGAAGGGGTTTATAACAATTTCAGATAAGTATTTTACTGACTGGTTCTTCCTAAGTTGAGTAAAATCGTCTAAGGATTAAGAAGGATCTTTAATATTCTGAGGAGAAAACCATTCATTACCAAGACTCTTATAAATATTGCTGAACAAGTTTACATAAAACAAAATCGGAACACGGTCATAAATAGTCACCAGAAACTCATAAATCATAATATTCATGCAAAAGAGAGTTCACACATTTACACTACAAATATCAAATTCATGTTACAACAGTGCTTACATTTCACTGGCCATAGAAATTATAAGCCAAACAATCAG
The DNA here is from genome assembly GCA_032716605.1 of Paralithodes platypus. NCBI lineage: Eukaryota > Metazoa > Arthropoda > Malacostraca > Decapoda > Lithodidae > Paralithodes > Paralithodes platypus. Next base: position 20,168,903 of record CM064577.1, on the reverse strand, counting down.
TATGCTGGCATCTTATATACAACTATTCACGTTTGAGTCATAAACCCACCGTGCTGTATCGATTACATTGAAACGAAGCCCCACCCTCCTACCACTCACATTTTCGTATATGCCAAATAAATTGAGTATGGATTGGTTATGTATTTGAATAAACTGTAACTGTGTTCATTTCATATACATTTATTACCTAACATAATTCTGGAATTTCTACTAACCCTCCAGTAATGCAAATAAAGGAGAAAATAGAGATTCTCGATATTTTTCGTCTCACCCAATCACGTCCCTTCTTTCACACGGCATAGGGTTTGAGTGATTCATTCATAAAAATATATTGTTTACTACGGATGAAATGCCACACACCTCCATACACCACAACATTTTGTCGCAGGACTAAGTTGGCCAACTGTACCTGCTGAGATCAAAGTGTAGAGAGAGAGAGAGAGCAACGAGGGTGAATGAGGTGAGGTAGACTAGGGAAAGCGGGTGTGGGGGGGGGGGGACGTGTGTGTGCATGTGTTTGTTGTTGATACAGAAAGACAAACGAACAGAGAAGGAGGAGGGTGGGGGGGGGGGTGAACTAAGGGGTAGGAGCGGGCTAGCTAAGGGTAGGCGTAATGGGGGGGGGGGGGGGGGGGGAAGGAGCTAAGGGTAGACGTGGGGGGCATGGACGGCCCTTCATTAAAACAAGATATCAAAGGGAGGACCAACAAAAGCAGACTCCCTTTTCTTTTGAAGGGGGGAGGGGGCACTGGCCTGGGTGGACGCGTTTGATGGCAGGGGGGAGGGTGGGGGTGACAATGAGGGGAGGGATAGGGGGAGAGCGGTGATGGGGAAGAGAGGGGGGGAGGGGGATGGAGGAAGGGGAAAATGAGAGGGTGGGGGGGGGAGAACTTGGATAGGATGTGGGAGGGGAAAGAATGAGAGGGGGGGAGGTTGTGGGAAAGAGCAGGGGGTAGGACAGAAAGAGATTGGGCTAAGGTGGGAAGGGTGGGGATGAGAAATAGAGAAGGGTGTGTGAGAGAGAGAGGGGTAAAGAGAGATGGAGGGAGGGAGGGAGTGGGGAAGAGAAGGAGAAAGAGGAGAGGGGGGAAGGGAGAGAGAGAAGACAAGAGGTGGATGAAAACAACCATGAACGCGTTTGATGGCCGAGAGATAATGAGAGAGAGAGAGAGAAAGAGACAGAGAGAGAGAGAGGGAGGTTGGGGGTGGGGGGTGGGGGTGGGGTTAAAGGGCATTGTTGACCAAAAGAAAATAATAGTCTTTAAAAACACACGGAACACTAAGCAAAGGCTGTGGTGGTGTTGATAGGATTGAGAGAGAGAGAGCATTCAATTGCGGTGGAATGGCCGTGGATTGCATCAGCATTGTACATCATGGCTTGCAAAATTCCGAACAAAATGTATTCATTGTCAATTTCCAATTTTGTGTATATTGAAATTGTGTGTGTGTGTGTGTGCGTGCTAGAGAGTTAAGGGGGGTCGTCGGCCTTTTTTTATCTTTCTCTCCTTCCCTGGCTTGTATCCATTCGGCCCCAATCAGCCAACTGTTTTAAGACGATTATCCCCATCCAGGCGTCGATTTCTTCCTGGCTTGCGATAGCGAGCCAGTATTGTATGGAGAAATCCGGCTTTGCCGGAGAAATTTTTCTATCGAAAAATGTACAAAATTAGCTTGCTGTCAAAACCAAAACTATATATATGATGGCTCGCTACCGCTCGCCAGGAAAATATTGACACTTGGATCGGGATAAACGTCTTAAAACAGTGGCCTGAATGGATACAAACCAAAGAGAGAGGGAGAGAAAGAGAGAAAAAACGAGGTGGGCTCCCTTAGATAGGTTACGTCAGCGTTGACAATATACAGTATTAAGCTTGTAGACTAAACGATTAACCCCTTCTGTACCGGCGACGTCTGCTTTCTTTATTCAACATATATATAGACGATATTTTGCAATTGAGGAAGGATCTGTGGTAGCAAAAAGAGTTAAGTGATATAGTTTGAAGCCTTATAATTGCTAGAGGTCCTTCCTAAGTTTAATAAACTTGCTTAACAGTAGCCAACATATAATGAAAAGTTGTCACCGGTAATGAAAAGGTTAATTCAATATAATGTAAGAGAATATAGGATAAGCTACATTTTATCATCATCAAAGTACATATACATATATTGAGACATTCTTAATGGTGGGAGCTCAATGCAATACAAATCTTATAATAGACCTACCATACTTACAGCCTTGCAACACATCCCAAAATCTGAATACAATACACATATATATATATATTTTTTTTTTGGCTATTATTAGACGATTGTATTCATATTGGGAAGGGTATATAGAAGTCAGATTAAAATTCCTACAGAAAGAGAAAGAGGGGGGGGGGATAAGATTTCCTGCATCTTTTATTACAACATGATACTGTATAATATGCGTTGCAAGAGTGAGATTATAATTTTGTTCGTGTATACTAAATATTCAGTAGTGTGTGTGTGTGAGTGACAGAGAGGTTGTTGAATGTATATTATGTGTAATATGATTATGTAATAGAGAGGGAGTGTGAGTGTGTGTGTGTGACAGGTTGCTGAATGTATATTATGTGTGATATGATTATGTAATAGAGAGAGGGAGTGTGAGTGTGTGTGTGTGACAGGTTGTTGAATGTATATTATGTGTAATATGATTATGTATTAGAGAGAGGGAGTGTGAGTGTGTGTGTGTGACAGGTTGTTGAATGTATATTATGTGTAATATGATTATGTAATAGAGAGAGGGAGTGTGAGTGTGTGTGTGTGACAGGTTGTTGAATGTATATTATGTGTAATATGATTATGTAATAGAGAGAGGGAGTGTGAGTGTGTGTGTGTGACAGGTTGTTGAATGTATATTATGTGTAATATGATTATGTAATAGAGAGAGGGAGTGTGAGTGTGTGTGTGTGCCAGGTTGTTGAATGTATATTATGTGTAATATGATTATGTAATAGAGAGAGGGAGTGTGAGTGTGTGTGTGTGACAGGTTGCTGAATGTATATTTTGTGTAATATGATTATGTAATAGAGAGAGGGAGTGTGAGTGTGTGTGTGTGACAGGTTGCTGAATGTATATTATGTGTGATATGATTATGTAATAAAGAGAGGGAGTGTGTACGTGTTAAGCATGGTTCACACATAGACGAGTCGGTGCCCGAGTCATGACTTGTCAATACTCTGCAACACTCGTGTAGACTCGTGTATACTCTCCGTGTATCGGGGTGTGTCCTGGGTACTCGCTACGTGGCCCAAAAATGTCATACATGCATGAAATTTCTTGTTCCCGTCGTCACGAGTCCGAAGGACATACGTGTAGACTCGTGTTGACTCTTCGTGAATCGTGTTGACTCTTGTTGAACTCTGCATAACTCTTTGTGACTCGTGTTGACTCTTGTTACACTCTTGGGTAAATCAGGCACCTTCACAATGGGGGCCACTCTTGGGAGCACTCATTGTGACTCTTGTTACACTCTTGTTGACTTGTTACACTCTTGTTGACTCTTGTTGACTCTTGTTACACTCTTGTTGACTCTTGTTACACTCTTGTTGACTCGTGTTGACTCGTACCGACTCTTTGTTTTCGTACCCTGGAATTTGACCGTTATTTTTCAAATATATGCCACACGTGTTGGGTTCGTGTTACACTCGTGATGGCTCTCCGTTACTCGTGCGGACTCTTGAATGAACACGTGTTGACTCGTATTGACTCGTGTTACACTCATGTTGACTCAGGATTGGTTACTACTTGTGTAGTAATCGGCCTCTAGCAACGCCGATAATCGACGAGTGTCACTCGTGTTGGACTCGGGCAACAACTCGTCTATGTGTGAACCATGCTTTAAAGAGAGATAATTCATGTAGATTACATCTGCATTGGAAATTCTCTAGCTTGTAATATTCTGAAATTAATTTCAATATAATTTGCCATAATCATGTTATTGTAAACATATAGATTATGTTAGAGTGAGATTTACACAGATACTCAGACCACACAGACCTTGCGGTCCCAACTATGTAGTCCAGCCTTAACCCATTGGTTGCGGCTATGTTTGGGCTATTTAGGGCATATTCAGGCACTCCTGAATGATAAATCAAGCATCTGCATTAAATTAACTGTATTCTGCCGAAAACTAGGCGAAAATAGCTTCAAAATGAGACCAGAACGGGCCCCGTACGTGGTCTGGTTCACCCGCAGCGGAACCAGTGAAACGCAGGAAACCCGCTATTTGGTAGCACTCGCTCGCTTGGCTACACTGTTGTGAGAGAGAGAGAGAGAGAGAGAGAGAGAGAGAGAGAGAGAGAGAGAGAGAGAGAGAGAGAGAGAGAGACCCGCGCAAGACACAGTCTACCTCAGTGAGCCGTTCGCTGCTCTGAGAGACGGAGGTGGGCCCCTCACGCTCCCGCCCACCGACACTCGATTTTTACGGTTTTTACAGGCTTTTAAAGCCTGGAAATTGCTGTAACTTGCCAGGACGTTCCAGAACGTCACCCACAGCGAAAGAGTTAATACAACTAGACAGGGACAGTTTATAGAGGAAGAATAGGACAGCAAAGTAGAAGACTCTCTCCCCACCTTCCGCTCCGTCCGGCTAAAGAGCCATACCGGAAAATAGGAAAACAGAAAATAAGATAGGATGAAGAGAGAGAGAGAGACGAGGGGGGGGGGGGGCAGGCATAAGAGATCCCGTGTCATTTTGCATAATAACTATATACTGCAGTGTGTGTGTGTGTCGGTGTGTGGGTGTGGGTGGGTGTCGGTGGGTGGGTGTGTGTGGTGGGTGTGGTGTGTCGGGTGGGGGTGTGTGGTGTGTCGGTGGGTAGGGGTGTGTGGTGTGTGGGTGTGTGTGGTGTGTCGGTGGGTTGGGGGGTGTGGTGTGTCGGTGGGTGGGGGTGTGTGGTGTGTCAGTGTGTGTGTGGTGTGTCAGTGTGTGTGTGGTGTGTCGGTGGGTGGGGGTGTGTGGTGTGTCGGTGGGTTTGTGTGGTGTGTCGGTGGGTGGGGGTGCGTGGTGTGTCGGTGGGTGTGTGTCGGTGTGGGTGGGTGTGGTGTGTTGGTGGGTGGGTGTGGGTGTGTGTGTGTGTGTGTGTGTGTGTGGGTGTCGGTATGGGTGTGTGTGTGTCGGTGTGTGTGTGTGTGTGTGGTGTGTCGGTAGGTGTGTGTGTCGGTGTATATGCGTGTGTCAATTGGTGCGTGTGTGTCGGCGTGCGTGTGGGTGAGGATTAAAGTGAGTGTGGGAGTGAGTGGGATAAAAGTGTGTGTGTGTATTATGAGCGAGGATTAAAGTAATTTTCATATTTCCTTCTCTCTTATCCCCCCCCCCCACCCGTCCTGATTTTTCCCTCTCTTGTTTTCCTTCCATATTTCCATATTTGTTTCTCCAATGGGCCTGTAATTAATTTGAGGCCGGGAAGTTGCGCCTCACTTCAAGTTAATCAAAAGGGAAGTACATGAATTTGATGCCATCTCTCATAACTTCTTGGGTGGGGGCAGACATTTTTAAAATTTGATGAGTTGGGAAGGGGTGGTGGGTGAGGGGAGAGTTTGACAGGTAAGGGGTAAGGTATTTTTTGTTTAATGTTTTTTTTATATGTGGATGAGGGAGACAAAAGGCAGAGCTGTCTGTAAAAAGTGCCTCCCCCAGAGTTGAAAGCAGGTAGGGACGAAAACACTCAATTGGTTGACATTTGTTGTATATTTGGGTGTTTGATTGGTTGATTTGTGTTTATCTATGGTATTTAGTTTGAAGGCGAAAATTTTGTTTGGTTGTTTGAAAGTTAGCTGGTAGTTGAGCGAGTGGTTCTTATTTTATTGCTTGAATGCCCATGAATTTAATGTGTGTTCTCAAACTCATTGTGGTGGCAGATATTTGTAAAGTTTTGAAAGTGGAGGAGTTCGGAGGGGGTTGTGGGTGGGGGGAGAGGAGTTTGAGAGAGAGAGAGAGAGAGAGAGAGAGAGAGAGAGAGAGAGAGAGAGAGAGAGAGAGAGAGAGAGAGAGAGAGAGAGAGAGAATATATATAGATAGATAGATATAGATTTATTTATTTATATATTTGTGTATTTATATTTGCCTAGATGCAAGTAGGAAAAATATGAGTGAGACAATAATAAAAAGTAAGAACAAAGAGTATGATAGATAAATATATAAGGTAAGAAGACAAAATATATAGGGTCTAATAATTTGTCCCTAGTAAGTTATAAAGAATGTTAACAAAAGGCGTGAGAGAGACAGGCTGTTGGAGGGGAGGGAAGGGATGAGCGTATGAAGGAGAGGGATTGGTGTGGTGAAAGAGAGGGATTCTGTGTGTGAGAGAGAAAGGGGTTGGGAGAGTGTGTGTGAGAGGGGGAGAGAGTGTGTGTGTGTGAGAGAGAGAGAAGGGGGAGGGGAGAGTGTTTGTGTGCGTGTGTTTCTGAAAGGAGTGTCGCGTGTAAGATGCAGAGATAATGTGAAATATAAGCAGAATTGAAGACAACAATTAGGAGAGTAGTAATAGCAGTAGTTTGTGTGTGTGTGTGTTCGTGTGACATTTGCATGTAGATATAGTCTTTTAGGGTATGATGCTAAAAGACCATGTATTATTATTATTATTATTATTATTATTATTATTATTATTATCGTGTGTATTGTTCTCATTGTTATTATTATCATTATTTGTATTACTATTAGTATTATTATTGCTGAAATTTGTTGTTTAGTTGAAATTTAAGTTTGTTATCATATAACGAATTCATTACTACAAAGTTTACTATTCCATGGTCTTTTCCTGTACGTATAGCGATATATTATAATGTGTCCATTAAAATTCCAGCCATTACCAGCAAGCCCCCACCACCACCAATCAGCCCTATAAGATCAGTTAGTTAAGTTTCTAGTTAGCGTTTCTAGTTATCTCACACAGCCATACATTACTCTCTCTCTTTCTCTCTCTCTCTCTGTAACCACAAGGAGAGGTACAGTAAACCCTCTCTGTACCGGCGACGTCTTTTTAATTCTAGTCTAGCTACATTTAGACGATGTTGTGCCGTTTAAGAAAGGATCAGTGGGGAGGTGTGGCGGAGTGGTCTTGCCACTGGCCTGGTAATCCAAAGGTCCCGGGTTCAAATCCCGATGTATCAATGGGAAGATATTATTGGGATGGAATTTGTGCTGTACCTAGTGTCAGTGCATTACCACAAAGCCCACCGAAACACTAATAAAATACCCTCATTGTTCCCTGATTAAATAGCACTGTATGAATATTCCCATATTCAAAATATGCTATAGGGGTGCAATGCCTGGTGAGTTAGCTGCTCAACAGGTGGCGTTGTGTGGGTGTGTAAGAGTGAGTGTCCGAGTGTAGGGGATGAGACAGTGAAGCACGGGAACGAGGTGGCTTCAGAGATGGGGTCGCTTCGGACCATGAGTGAGCACCGTGCCTCATGTGAAGGCAAGATGGCAGGTGCTCGTTGTACTCTACGTGCTTCACATGCCTCACTCCCTAGACTGGAACAAGACCTCACGGGCTTCACTGCTCATTGCACAGCTGTGAATGTCCAGGCTCTCAGCCTATGCCCGAGAGGGAGTAAGTTGGAATATAGAAAAAAAAAAAAAAAAAAAAAAAAAAGTTTAATGGATGAAGTGAGGTAGTTCGAAGCCTGGTATTTAGACGATTTTGTGCAACTTACGAAAGATCTGTGGTAGTAAAAAGGGTCTAGTATAGTGAGATAGTTCGAAGCCTGGTAAAGGCTGGAGGCCCTTTTGCAACTTGATAAAATGGTATAATAGTATCCAGAATACAGTTACAAGGACGGCCCCGGTATTGAGAGGGTTTAGTTGGTATTTTCGGTACCTAGTTATTTCTCACCGCCATATACCCATTACATTACTCTCTCTGTTCAATGAGATGTAAAGTTAAGGTGGTAGGGTTTATTTATTTGTTTATTAACCCCTTCAGACAGGAATAGCTAACTTACTGACGAGGAGGCGGACCACCCGGTATTTTCCCAACTACAGCCAAAATCACACTGAGGGACCGTTAGGAGTCGGAGAAATTTGGGGTTGCCATCAATCGACAGATTCTGATCTAACTTACCTAACTTACTGAGCTCAAAATGACGCACAAGCATCATATAACTTATTATAGAGATATTAAGATAAGTTGATATGACGCGATCGCGTCATACGAGTATTTGGGCGGAACCGCCATATGATGCGATTGCGTTATATGAGTCGGAGGGGGTTAATGTATATATTTATTATTGTGTTAGTTTCCTCCCTAGACCTCCTTGAAGCTTAAGGGGACTACACACCCCCCCATCTCAAAATTTCATATTATGTTTTTCTTTCTAAAATGCTTCTTTCAACATAGGAGGGCATAAACAACGATATTGACACCCCCCCCCCCCCCCCCCGTTCCACACACAACCAAAATGTCATGATTTGTTTTTGTTTTTTTTTTGTTTTTTTTGGGGGGGGGGTCTAAAATGCTTCTTTCAACAATGGAGAATAACATAAGAGGGCATAAACACCTATATGACATCACTATGACATCAATACCCCTCCCCCTAAAAAACACTGACATACACCTATGATACGTATTATAAGAGGTTACATATAGAAAAATCCTAGTTTACCCTAAATTACTGGCTAGTTTACGTTTTCTTCTAATACCTAAATCAGAAAACTTAGTTTTTATGAGTAACTTAGCCATTTGTTCATCACCACCAAATAATTGAGATGTTATATATATTTTACTTTCGTCTGCGATTTCCCACAAGCATATATTGGCAACTTCCATGTGTAACTACTCCATTGTATTGTATTGACGCTGATTGTAAACGCTCATGTTAACATATTGGTTGTGCCTTCATGATGATAATGATGTTGAGGGATAGCCTTAAGTATCGGCACCTCGTTTCTCTTCTTACACCTTCCCCAGTCTTCTTTCTTCACTGTAGATGTATTATTTCTTCATCTTCTTACTGGGGTCCTTATTTTCTATAAATTTACTTGTTTTCCAAATTTGACGTCACTTTTATTTTCTTTGTATTAATCCTTTTTGTACTTTTCTTATTCTCTTTTAATTTACAAAACACTTTAGCTCTCCTAATTTTCCTGTCTTTTTTCCGTTCTTTTGTCAAGTTATTTTATCCTCTTTTCTCTCCTTTTCCAACACCTATGTAAGTATTGCTTTATCTCCTCATTTCCTTCTTTCTTGAAAAGTAAACTCTCCTATTAGTTTTTCAATGTCTTGGATATATGGCCTGTGTAATCTTGTTATTGTGGCCCTTATTTAATTATATTCTTCACATTCCAGGATAAAATGTTCAAAGTTTTCTGGATCTTTTCCACACAAATTGTATTTTGTATTTTACTTCTTAAATATTTTTCTGTCTTCTAGGTTTAGGGTGTTAGATCTGCATTTGAAAAGTGTGACTGAGGCTCCTGTGTTGTCATATACTTCATCTTCTCCCCCAACCTCTTGTTTTATTTTCTTATAAATGCTTAGACTGGTTTTTGATTCCATGTCTTTTTACCACATTTGTGTATCCCATTCATAAACCTTCTTACACAGTTCTGTCGTTGTCATCCTACTCAATTTTGTTCACCTTATGATAAGCTCCTTGAGATACCTATTGCATTCTTTTACCCATTTATTATTGTTCTCCTCTAATCCTTCTTCAATTATTTCATAAATCATTCTATTTCCATCACCGTTCATTAAGCCTTGTAAGTATTGTAGTCTTGATCTCATTAGTTTTGATTCCAACAGGGATGCTCCTACTTCTCCTCGAAGACAGCTAATTGGGGTTCCTTTAGATCCTCCCAATATTATTCTATAAACAGAATTTTCTATTCTTTGTAGTTTTTTTCTTTCTTCTCTATTGTACTCCAAAACACTCGCTGCATATAGGATCCCGGGTAGAGCTAAACTTTTCCAGAATGTTTTCCCAATTAACATTTTGTTACAACTCCTTGCTGTTACTGAGTGTGTAAGATTTGCTAACCTTTGTGCTTTATTGATCATATTTTCTTTGTGTAACTTATAACAGTCTCTTTTATTCGTGATGGTTACTCCCAAATATTTTATTGATTCTACTACTTCTATATCTTATATGTTGCTTGGCTGTTCTTTCATATTAAATATTATTAATTTACTTTTCAACTTATATATTTCCAGGCCATATTATTTTCCTGTCTTTATAAGGTTTCTGATATTTGCCTTAGCCTCTGTCAGGGATTGGGAGAATTGCAAGCCATCGTCAGCAAAGAAAAGAGTATTAAATCTAATTTTATCATTTCTGAATCCTAGGCCTGTACTTGCTAATTGTTGAATTATTTTTAATGTAACAAGTTTAAATAAGGTAGTTGACGCTGTACATCCCTGTCTTATTCCACTTGTTACTTCTATTTCCTTTTGTATATTTTTACTTAATTTTAGTGTGGTCTTGTCCCCGACATATATTTATTCTACTTTGTCTATTAGATTTTCATGTGTTCGTGGAGATGTTAGCGTTTCGATGATTGTTTTCTCTTTTTATAGAGTCAAAGGCTTTTTGGAAGTCTATTGCCGCTATAATTAATGGGAGTTTTTCTTTATAACTTGACTCTACACAGTACTTTAAGATTAGCAAGTTATCCTCTATCCTTCTTCCTTGGGTGAAGCCTGCTTGCATCTCGCTGTCTAGATGGTTATCTTTGATTTGTTTTTCTATTTTGTTTTTGTTATTATTGACATAAATATTTGATATGCTACATTGGTTAGGGAAATGGGACGAAGATTATTTACAGTTGGTTTATTTGTTTTAGGGATCATTTTTGTTCTCGAGTTTTGCCATGCCCCTGGAAGGTCTCCTTCAGATAAAATATTATTTAGACATTCTGTTAAATTTTTAAGACATATTTTGCTTTTTGTTATTGATTTGAAACATTCTGGTTTAATTCCGTCTGGCCCTGCTGCTTTCTTGTTCTTTAGCTTCTTCAAGGTTTCTTCCACTTCTTTTTCTGTTATCTGTGGGGCATGCATTGGTTGTATGTTTCTAAAAATATTCATAGTCATGTGCATTTGTTCAATTAGTTCGTTTGGGAAGTTGAGTTCATGTTCTAGTTCTATCTTCGGCTGCTGCTTCACTTGTTAATTTTTTTCCTTCTGCATCATAATTATATAAGTAGGTCATCCTCTTGCTGCTCTTCATTCCCCTTCAACTTGTTTATATTGTCCCATAATTTTCTATTTCTATCTGCGCTTTCTTTTATTTCCTTGGTCACCTTCCTCTCATGTTCTGTTATTACTTCTTTGACCAGTGTCTGTATTTTCTGTTTTTGTTCTATGTATTTGTTCCGAAGACATTGTTCTTTTCCTGTTTATCTCTTTTCTAATTTCACTATTTATCCAAGGTGGTTCCTTTTCTCCTGATTTGTTTCCTGTCTTCCTTCCATATACTTTCAATAGCACTTCATCTGCTTTATTTTTCATCATATTTTCAAATTCTTCCATTTTATTTATCATGTTTTCCTTACACTCCTTTTCGATTTCCTCTATAAAGCTCATTAGGGAATCTTTATCTACTTTGTAATGATTTGTTTCTTGCCAGGATCCCTTATTGAAATTTTCTTTGGATTTAATTTGCTGCACGTAGATCTCAATCAAGTTGTGATCAGATATGTCAAATTTGTCTTTGTTTTCGTAATTTTTCGATAAAGTGAAAAACTTGAGTATCAGGGGGAATTTTATTAAACAAAATCGCGATCGTCGCGACGTCGCGCAAGACGTACATTTTATGACCTCGATATCTCATGATGTATTGGAAATTTTAAGAAAAGCGAAATTACACGCTCTTCGTATGGTATTCGAGTATTTACATGTAACAGCAGCTGTCTCTAGGACAAATATTAAGACCGCAGGAAGTTGTGACATCATCATTACATCATGACGTCGTGACGTCATGATGTCAAGACGTACCACATTCTCATGCTCCCACAAAGTCGGCATTGATAATTTGATTATACCCTAAACGTATCGAGATGAAAGATAAAATATTTGTTTTTTTAGTAATTTGTTTATGTCAGAGAGTGTGTAGTCCCCTTAACAAATTATTCTCAACATCCCCCTTTTAGATAAATTTAAAAAAAAATCGGTAGAAAAATATCATGGCCGATGACCGATTCCTCAAATAATAATAATTAGCTACTAATAACTGAGATGACGGGTCTAAAGACGAGCCACCCAAATAATAATTACAGAATAGCCAGTCTGCAACTCCAAGACCCCATAATCAAGACAAGAAAATAGCAGAGACACCCCAATTTTCCCATGCTCTAGCCCCTGGACAAATACCAGAACAACCCCTGCTTCCCTGTGTTCTACGACAACAACCACCAGCCTCAAGAATGGGAAATGCTCCTCTCCAATCAACAGCCTGCTCTGCCCCCCTTCCAACAACCAACCACAACACAGTATTTCATCAATACCCGGATCTTGCTTAAAGTGAAGAGATGTTCATGCAGATAAAACATCAACGGCCCGAAGTCTACCGATACAAATGGACGTAGACAGGAGAATACCGGATGACGGACCAAGGGAGATAATTAACCTCTACCAAGAGCAACTATTAAGCGAGATATAACCTTGTTTATGATCCCTGGAAAATTACCCAAGCGACCCCTGTTCTACCGTTTTCTATGACAGCCACAGGTGGGAGGTTCCCCCCCCCCCACTAATTAGCCATCTGCTCGGGCGACGCCCCCAGCCCTCACAGCCAACCAAAACTAAACTTTCTTCAGCCTTCACAGCCAACCAAAACACAGCATTTCCTCAGCCCCCAGATCTGGCTTATAATGAAGAAGTGGTTATGCAAATTAAACATCAACGGCCTGGAGTCTACCGACAGGAATGGATATACACGAGAGGACACATTGTGGCGGATCGGGAGACCAAATAAACCTCGACCAAGACCAACTATTAAGTGAGCTATATCAATGTTTGTTTAGGAATATAGTTCAGGGACGAGTCCATCTACATCCCATTTCTCCCTTATTAGATTAAGTAACTAGGTTTTAAGTAATTATTGAGCTACCTAGCACATATGTATTCATGCAAACCACCACTAGGTATACCTACGATAAGTAATTACCTCACAACTTCATCACAACGATTTCACTATATCCCTCTAATCTCGAAGACCTGTCCACGGGAGTCGAGGAAAAGGCCGCATATTATCTCAGATAAATTGTGGAAAAGTATGCAAAATACACGACCCTACTATTCCAGTCCTACCCAGGGATTGAGTAGCTAAGCAACTGTGTAGCTTGCACCAGTCTGCCCCCAGAGAGTGCCCTGCCCTAAAGTGCCCTATCGTCCTGTTCGATCCACGCCCTGCCCCCCTGAAGCGCTGCCCCAAGGATTTATACTCCAAGCCGGCCAGCCCCGCACTCTCTTCATCAGCCCTCCAGACATTCCCTAAGTTCTGTGTGTCTTTTCTTGTGTTATTGTTGTCAAGGTAAATTAAGATATGTGAACCGTGTTGTGCTGATTATCTCCGAGATCTGTGCCCAAGATCCTTAATTTCGTATCATTGTTAATCCTTCTGAAACTTACTTACTCCTTGTGTTAAAATTGTGTAGAAGTCTTAAACCCGTGATAGTGATTCTTTTCATATCGAACGTCTTACACATACGGTATATAGTTGTGTTCAGTTATTCATTTTGCCACACGCTCGCAGATCTTTCTATATATGTATTCTGTTATGTATTTTGTGAGTTGAGGTCGAAGTGTATTTCGTGATTTGATTTCCCTTAAGAATTGATTTTACCTAGAACCTACGCCCAATTTTATAACTAATTCACTCGCACATATTTAATCTCTAGCCCTCAGAATTATCCCAGTGAAAACCTATCTCCCCCTGTTACTTGTTTACGTTCGATTATTTAATCGCCTTTGTAATTATCTTATGAATTCATATTGATGTTCATTTGATTACTGATGTAAGTAATTCTGATTCTTCGTGCTTAGGAATTCCAGCATTGCATATATTCTGTTACTTAGTTCCACATCACTTACCATACATCTTTTATGCTAGTGTATGTTTATAGTAAGACTGTTAATTCATTCAGATCTCTTAAGAATACTGATATTAGTATTTCTTTAGCATAACTTCGTCGTATGCACCCTCTTTCCTTTGATTAATTAATATCTTTTTAATTATCTTTCGATGCTAGTAATCCTAAGCATTTCCAGAGCATTTGTTGACTAACTTCATTTAGTTACTTGTATTCCATTCTCTAGTGTATAGTACTTAGATTAATTTTATAACTCATTAATTTCTTTACGCCCTTTTTACATCTGAATTCCTCAGCTCGTTTCGTTATTTCTTACATACAATCGTTGACGTGAATATAAGATATTCATTGGAAATTACATTAATTATTCTTCCAATCTAATCTTGTGTACCTTAAATTAAAACATAGTTTGCCCCCACTTTCAGAGTGATATTATTGATACTACTCTCCTAGTTGCATTAACTTAGAATTTAATTTCCCAGTATCACAGTACAGTACATGAACTTTCTCCCACTATTTAAGTAGGAGGGCCACTTGAGTCTACCGCGACCAACCTGTAATGGACCCTCAGCCGTATGACTCGCCTAATCAACCTGGGCGTTTATTTTTTTCTCAATTCCCCCTGTGTCTCTTTTAGTTTGAGATATTAATTTGTTCCTTTGTTTGTTACTTAGTCACGTAAGACACTCTACCCATTTCAATTGTTATTATTAAGGGTGATTGTCATTATGTTCATGTTTCACTTTTGTTGCCATTTGATCAACTGAGATTCTTAACCACATTTGTTTAGGATTTATTCTCAACCTATTATGTACCCTATTCTTTGTGTGTTATTATTGTTATTGCTTCAGATAAGAAACCATCCCCGACTACGAATCTATATTCGAGAGTTGGAGATTGAAATGATTATGTTGAGACGATCTATGCCTCCTCAAGATAGACGTTACCTGGATTAATATACCATTTATATGTCTGTGTATTGTCATTGAGTTCTGCATGATCCTGATTGAATACCTATTTTGTGCTATTAAGACTGTGTTCGGTGTGACTCTGTCGGGCTATCTTAAGGTCTATAAGTCCATAACTGGATTTTAGTGGAGACTATATCACGAGTTGTAAATATTACAACCCGACATAACAATAACACTATCTGGGGCGAGGCTGGTCGTTTTGGATCTTACCTGTTTTACTTCATTAGGTGTATGAAGGAGACAAAACTCAAAGCTGTCTTTAGCTAGTGTCACTCACTCACACTCTCTCTCTCTCTCTTTTTCTCCCCCCAAAAAAAAATATTTATAATAAAAGTGTGAACGAGAGCCAAATTGAAGGTACGTTCGAGTCAAGATGTCAGGACACACAGAGCTTGCATATCGACACCTAAATGGCACGAAAGGTGTTAAAATTACAAGAAAATAAGCACGAAAGGTTTTAAAATCGCCAAAGGAATGGGGCTAATGTCTTAAAATCTCAAAAAACTAATGGGGCTAAACATGAGCTACATCGGAGGGCGGTCCAGATTTGTTTGTTCATTTCCACTTGCGATAAGCCGATAAAGATATTTACTAATAATGTATCATGTTTTATGTTTACAAGACAGTTTGAATTGTTGAAATTAAGATGAATTGAACCTCTTATAAAACATTAGGAATTGTTGAACTGTAGATGAATTGAACCTCTTATAAAACATTAGGAATTGTTGAACTGTAGATGAATTGAACCTCTTATAAAACATTAGGAATTGTTGAACTGTAGATGAATTGAACCTCTTATAAAACATTAGGAATTGTTGAACTGTAGATGAATTGAACCTCTTATAAAACATTAGGAATTGTTGAACTGTAGATGAATTGAACCTCTTATAAAACATTAGGAATTGTTGAACTGTAGATGAATTGAACCTCTTATAAAACATTAGGAATTGTTGAACTGTAGATGAATTGTACCTCTTATAAAACATTAGGAATTGTTGAACTGTAGATGAATTGTACCTCTTATAAAACATTAGGAATTGTTGAACTGTAGATGAATTGAACCTCTTATAAAACATTAGGAATTGTTGAACTGTAGATGAATTGAACCTCTTATAAAACATTAGGAATTGTTGAACTGTAGATGAATTGAACCTCTTATAAAACATTAGGAATTGTTGAACTGTAGATGAATTGAACCTCTTATAAAACATTAGGAATTGTTGAACTGTAGATGAATTGTACCTCTTATAAAACATTAGGAATTGTTGAACTGTAGATGAATTGAACCTCTTATAAAACATTAGGAATTGTTGAACTGTAGATGAATTGAACCTCTTATAAAACATTAGGAATTGTTGAACTGTAGATGAATTGAACCTCTTATAAAACATTAGGAATTGTTGAACTGTAGATGAATTGAACCTCTTATAAAACATTAGGAATTGTTGAACTGTAGATGCATTGAACCTCTTATAAAACATTAGGAATTGTTGAAATGTAGATGAATTGAACCTCATATTCGTACCTGGTATATAGCTGTCATAATTACATGGAGAAGTGGCCCTGTTTTCCTTGATTTTCAGTTTCGGAAACAGCTTGTCTCTATATTCACACACACATACACACACTCTCTCTCTCTCTCTTCCTCTGGGGCCCCTTCTCCCTCATGTTTAGCCCCTTTAGTTTGGTGTTTTTAAGACTTTTCGCCCTATTTCTTTGTCTATAATAAAACCTTTCGTGCCATTTAGCTGTCGATATTTTTTCTGGCGAGCGACAGGGAGCCTGTAATTTAGGAGGAAGCCATCCGATGTGTCTACCAAAAGATGTACAAATTTGTCTAGAAGGGGGATCTTCGGAATGTTGTGGAGGTCTAGGGATGAAACTATGTATATATATATATAATAGCAAATAAAGACGCCCATCGCCCCATAATTGACCACATTCCAAGCCTCCCCCTCCCCCTCCTTTCCCGTATTTCAATTACCCCACCTGCTTCAGCTTCCCCATTATACCTTTATCCATTTACTGTACATCTCATTAACACGGTAGAACACACCCTAAACAGACACATATATACACACACATACATACAAACAAACGCGCAGCCAGACAAACACACACGTACACAGAAACACATACTGTACACGCACAAACACACTCATATTTTCACAGACGCGAGCGCGCGCGTGCACACACACACACACACACACACACACACACACACACACACACACACACACACACACACACACACACACACACACACACACACACACACACAGACATCCACATTAACGCACACAATGAGTAGGGTATTTTTTCTAATCGTTGTTCTCATATGTTTAAGCATTATAGTTCCGCATTCACTATTATATCTAATTATCTCTCTCTCTCTCTCTCTCTCTCTCTCTCTCTCTCTCTCTCTCTCTCTCTCTCTCTCTCTCTCTCTCTCTCTCTCTCTCTCTCTCCAATTCGGTAAACCCAGTCCCCTCCTCGCTACTGTAATTGTCTCCCGCCCATTCTAATTACACCCGCTAACTTATTCACACCCAATTCACGCCCATTTAATCTGGTCACCCACATCCGCGCCCACAAGCACTCCTATACGCCCACACTCCCACCTTATAAGTTGGATGGATAGTTATGTACAGTCGCGCTAATAAGTCATGTCCCACCTGTCATTACGTTTGGCTTGCTCTTTGCTGTAATAATGTCTGCCAGATGTTGAATAAGGTGGGTAAGGGTATGAACATGTTTGTATATTTCACTAGATACTGTATGAAGAAATAAAGCTTAGATAGGCTATTACTGATACCGGTTATTGATCAAAACATACTTGATGCCGAGACATCACTTATTAGCGCGACTGTACGTCTGTTAACCCTTTCCCTGCGGGAGACGTTCTGGAACGTATAGACAATTTACAGTAATTTCCAGGCTTTAAAAGCCTGTAAAAGCCGAAGAAATCGAGTGTCAGTGGGTGGGAGCGTGAGGGACCTCCGTCCGACCCTCAGAGCAGCCAGCCGCTCACTGAGGGAGACTGTGGTCTCGCGCGGCTGTCCCGACAGTGTTGCCGAGCGAGCGAGAGCTAATAATTAGCGAGTTTTCCCGAATGTCTATGGCAACGCTGCGGGTCAACCCCGCCACCTACGTTCTGGTGTCATTTTAAGCTATTTTCGCCTAGTTTTCGGCAGAATACAATTCATTTAATGCAGATACTTGATTAATCATTCAGGAGTGCCTGAATATGCCCTAAATAGCACAAATATAACCGCAGCCTGAGGGTTAAAAATATATAATATTAATGCAAAACACAAAATTAATAAATATATGAGGGAAAATACTTAAGTTTCCTCTCCTGTATGAAATGCATAGAAGTAATTTACACACTGTTTAGTTAATGCGTATGGTGATAAAGTTTTTTTGGGTTTTTTCTAGACCCTCTTCTCCTGGCGTGTTTAGCCCCATTAGTTCTTGACATTGTAAGCCTCCGTGCCATTTAGGCGTGGATTTTTTCCTGGCGAGCGATAGCGATGCCTGCAAGGAGGAATCTGCCTTCGGCTGGGACATTTTTCTACCAAACAATTTAAAAAATTATGTCGAAGGGAGGTTTTACGGGTATTGTTTTATCTTGATGGAGGTCTAGGGAGCAAACTAAAAACAAAACAAAACAATAATAATAATAATTATAATAATAATAATAATTATAATAATAATAATAATTATATTATATAGAAATATTCCATTAAATATATTTTCGTATTTTCAACCATTTTCTCTGCTTAGAAAAAATATCGTAACTTACATGATATAAGTTTATATAATCATTATTAGTTCAGTTTTGTTTGGGAGGAGTTTTTATCAACTCTGCGAAGCAGAGTGGTATCGCGCACACAGATCCCACCCGTATACTGTGCACCACCATTCAGCTTGTCTGTCGTCGTCTCCGTCCGTCTGTCTGTCCGGAAACTCCGCCTAGACCAAATTTCACATGTATATTCATTTGGTCAATGCAAAGGTCAGTCAAAAAGATATATTCCATTTAACTTAAAGGTTAAGGTCAAAGGTCAAGGTTAAAAATAAGGTCAATATTTCATATTTTTTAGTATTTATTCAAATTTCATAATTTTCACACAAAACGTTACTTCTAAGTTTGGTATTTTATTGACCAAATTTCAGATAAATATTCTAAAGGGTAAGGTCAAAGGTCAAGGTCAAAGGTTATAATAATATTTGTACTAGTATTTCTTATAGTAACTGTTAGATTTTCACTAGGGTTACCATGTATATTCGGAATACCTAGGCCAAGGTCATACAAGAAACTATACAATTCAATATGAAAGGTCAAGGTAACAAGTCAAGGTCAAATATAAGGTCAATATGCTATTTTCATTACTTTTCATGCAAACTTCACACATTTTGGTGAGATAGTTGCACATTAAATGAAAAGGAAAATAATACATTTGGACACACATCATAAAGGTCAAAGGTCAAGATCAACTATTATATTAATATATTCGTCTCTGTCTATCCTCTAACGTCTTCCCTTCATGCTGTAAGTTTGCTCACATTCAACCTGTCCCAAAGAAGGGTGACCGCTCTCAACCCTCCAACTATCGTCCAATTGCTCTCATCTCTTGTCTTTCTAAAGTTTTTGAAACTATTCTTGCTTCCAAATTTCTTAAGCATTTCTCTTCTCATAATCTGCTCTCAGATCGCCAGTATGGCTTCCTTAACCCGTCCAGCCCCGGCTAGTTTTGTAATGTTTGTTCACCAGAACCCGGCCGGTTTTCAAAAAATGGTTTTATTCCAGAAACAATAGCGAATGGGTTAGGAATGAAGGAAAAACCACGAAAAACCGCTCAAAAAGCTTAAAGAATGGTCCTACAGAGCCCCCGAAAACGTATTTTACAAGAGTAAGAAATTGAAGGCATTTACCCCAAAAAAACAGGTTATTGCGCGCTCACGCGCACGCACGTGGACTTTGAGAGTTTTCAACCATCGGCACGGTTGCGTGGGATACGTACACAGTTCCCATACAAATCTGAGCCCTCTTGAGTGGCTACACCTGAGGTTACGGTCGGCGCAATTAGGGTGACGCGCCAGGCGCGTCTCTGGGGTTGTGCGTTACATACATCGCCGACGCATCAGGCGCGTCGCTGGGGCTGTACGGGTTAAGGGTCGCTCTACTGGTGATCTTCTTTCATATCTTACTAACTCTTGGTCATCCTCCTTTCGGGACTTCGGTGAGACTTTTTCTATTGCACTAGACATATCGAAAGCCTTCGATAGAGTCTGGCATAAATCTTTAATTTCTAAACTACCCTCCTTCGGTTTCTATCCCTCCATATGTGCCTTTGTCTCCATTTCCTTTCCGGCCGTTCCATAGCCGCGGTTGTGGACGGCCATTGTTCACTTCCTCACCCTATCAACTCCGGTGTTCCTCAGGGCTCTGTCCTATCTCCTATTCTCTTTCTAATTTTTATAAATGATCTCCTTAACTGTACCTTAATTCCTATCCATTCATACGCAGACGACTTAACCTTGCACTACTCCATTAGTTTTTCAGAACGCCCCAGCCAGCAATCCCTCAACGACAAACGTAATGAAGCCATAGTACTCTTAAATTCTGATCTAAATACTATTTCCAATTGGGGCAGAGAAAACCTTGTTAACTTTAATGCTTCCAAAACCCAATTTCTCCATCTATCTACCCGTTAGGATCTCCCAGCGGACTATCCCTTATTCTTCAACAATACAAAAATCAACCCTTTATCTTCTCTCAATATTCTTGGTGTCTCTTTTTCTTCTGCTCTCATTTGGAAGGACCATATTACCAGTCTTGCTAAGGCAGCCTCCCAGAAGCTGGGTGTGCTCAACCGCCTTGGGGGGTTCTTTTCCCCTGCACAGCTTCTTGCTCTGTACAGGGGCATAGTGCGCCCTTGTATTGAGTATTGTTCACATGTGTGGGGAGGTTCCTCTCACACCGCTCTCCTAGACAAAGTTGAAAGGAAGGCCTTTCGTATCATTAACTCCCGTCCACTCACCAACTCTCTGCAATCTCTCTCTCTCCGCCGCAATGTTGCATCTCTCTCGCTATTCTATCGCTACTATAATAATCAGTGTTCCTCAGAGCTATCCCAGTGCATACCACCTCCTTTACGTAGGGCACGTGGTACCCGTCTTGCAACTCAATCCCACCCCTACTCTGTGCAACTCTCCAACCCAAGAGTGAAACGTTACTCTCAAACTTTCTTCTACTCAACCGCTGAGCTCTGGAACTCTCTCCCAGAATCAGTCTTTCCCTCTTCTTATGACTTAAATTGCTTCAAACTCCGTGTGTCCAGGCATTATGGCTCGAACGTCCCTTGATTTTGGCCCTGTCACTCTTTCAACTATGGGGGAGGCACTCGCTATAGGCAGTTGTTGTTGTTGTTCCCCAGGCTGTCTGGCCGAACAGCCCCAAGGTCTCGAGCAAGGCCAAGGCCATAAACAAGCGCCCCTCACAAAATCCTCCCTGCTTACCATTAACAAAGCCCGGGTGACCGAAGCCACTCCAAGGCAGCGAGCTGAGGAGGGTGCGGAAACGCCCGGGAAACCAAAGCCCCACCCAAGGCCCTGTGCCCCTCAGCAATTATGAAGGGAAAGTTGAGGGGTAAGGGAAAAATGTGACACTTTGGCTCCCAGTCTGCCAACTTCTAGGTTGGCAGTAGGGAGGTCAATCCACGGAAAAGACGCCGCCACTTGAGATCTAGAAGATATATAAGTAAAAGGAACAGTCAGAGTAAGCTATGGGTATGGCAGAGATCGCTCAGTTCTCACTCGGATAGACCAGCCCATCACCACATGACTAGAACCCAATCCTCTCAGCATCAGCTAGGCAAGGCCCTAGAAAGCCGCCTTTGGCGGGGGGATAGCTCCCCTATTTCAACTCTTTTCGGGGTTGGGCACCCGCCCATAGGCAGTTATGCCTTTTGCCTCCCTCAATCACATAGAAAAAAAAAAAAAAATTGGTTTTAATGAAATTAGGCATGCTTATTCGATTTTCCGGGGCAATGCCAATGAAAACACAAATATTACTCTTACATAAAGGTCAAAGTCACAGGTCAAGGTCAAAGGTCAACTTTTACTATTTATTTTAATTTTTACTCAAATGTCTTCATTTTCACTGTACAAGTTACTGGTAATCTTGATATCGTATTGCCCAATTTTTTTATAAATATTCTAAAGGGTAAGGTCAAAGATCAAGGTCAAAGGTCAAAATAAGTTATTTACTAGTATTTCTTACACTAACTGTGAGATTCTCACTAGGCTTACCATGCATATTAAGAATGCCTAGGCCAAGGTTATACAAGAAACTACAATTCCATGTGAAAGGTCAAGGTCAAATAAAAGGTCAATATGCTGTTTTCTTTACTTTTCATGCAAACCTCACACAATTTGGTGAGATAGTTGCACTTTAAGTGAAAAGGAAAATAATAAATGTCGAGACATATAAATGTCAAGATAAAGGTCAAAGGTCGAGGTCAACTATTCTAATGATAGCCTATATAATATTATATGAAACTAACTAATGGGTTTTAATAAAATTATGCATATTTATTTGATTTCCATGGGCAATGTCAATGCAAGCAAAAATTTACTCCTACACAAAGGTCAAGGTCAAAGGTCAACTTTTATTATTTATTAAAAAAAAAATTACTAAAATTTTGGAAAACTGGCTGTGTTTTGGCTTATTACTTAGATACTATATATATCAAATTTCACATAAATATTGTAATAGTTAAGGTCAGAGGTCAAGGTCAAAACAAGAGTATTTGTCATTTTCCCTAATCTTCTCCTCGACTGTTTAATTTATTGTGACCAAATAATACAGGCAAATTCAGTTGGTCAATGCGACGACCATCCAAATATATGTATTTTATTTTAAGTCAAAGGTCAAAGGTCAAGGTCACAGTATATGATCACTATATGTAATAAATTAGTTTTTATACAAATTACACCATATTCATAATGCTAGTTAATACGAACATTGCTGTTAAGCTAACTATATGCTTGATAAGAAATTATAAGGTCGAAGGTCAAGGTCAAAGGTCAAAATATGATTTTTACTAATATTTTCTATTCAATGTAAAATTCTCATTAGGCATATCATGCATATTCGGAATGCCTAGACCAAGGTCATACCAGAATAAACATAGTTCCATTTGATAGGTCAAGGTCACAGTTCAATGTCAAATATAAGGTCAATATGCTCATTTCTTTACTAGTCATGTAAATTTCACAAAATTCGTTGAGACAGTTGTGCTTTAAGGGAAAATTAAAGTGTTAAATATTCAGACATCATGAAGATCAAGATGAAGGTCAAAGGTCAAGGTCAACTATTCCTTTAATTCCTCTGAAACTAACTGATGATCTTTAATGAAATTTTACACATTTATTTGATTGTTTAGGGTTACATCAAAGCAAACAAAAATATAATCCTACATAAAGGTCAAGGTCACAGGCCAAGGTCAAAAGTTAATCTTCATAAAAAATACTAAATTTTCGATAAGCTGACGACATTTAGTTGCATTTTACTTAGATAACATATATTTCAATCATATACAGTATATATATTATAATACTTAAGGTTAAAGGTCAAGGTCAAAGAACAAAAGAAGAGTGTTAATAAAAAAATAAAAAAAATCTTCCTAGACTGTTTAACCCTTTGTGAACCGGTGACGCTTTTGTTTTTGTGTAGTCTACTTATAATTAGACGATTTTGTGGAGCTTATGAAGGATCTGTGGTAGTAAAAAGGGTTAATTAAGATAGTTGAAAGCCTGTTAATTTTATGGAGGCCCTTCATAAACTAAATAAAATCATCTTAATATCCAGTATGAAATGAAACCGACAGAACTGTACTGAACGGGTTACGTATCGTCATCAAATTTTGCTGGCAAATTCGGTTGGTCAATGCAACGCTTGTCCAAATTTTGTGTTTTTGATATTCAAAGGTCAAGGTGAATGGTGAAGGTCACAGATTATGGTCACTATTTCTTTCTTATATATATATTTTAAATTTGAATTACACCATATTCAAAATGCTACAATATAGTGTTACACTGACCTTATTATAGATAAATATTCCAATGGTTAAGATTCAATGTGATCATAAATGTAATTTTATATATATATATATATATATATATATATATATATATATATATATATATATACTCCCAGGCGGACATGAACAACCAACAGTCAGGACGAGTGTCTATGCTTTAATCCATTCCACACAAGTATCCTCTATCACGCTGTGGTATAGTGAATTAAAGTATGGGCACTTGTTCTGACTGTCGGTGGTTCAAGTCCGGTTGTGTGTATAAAAACATTAAATATATATACAGTATATATACTGTATATTAACCGATTTTACATAAGATATTCAATACTACTTGCAGAATTCTAGGTCGCAGAGTTGCGTATGCATTTTTTTTTTTTTTTTGGTAATGCGAGAACTGCACACCGACTTTATTATCAAATAAGGTCAATTACATTGTAGCTGCGAAATTGTGAGGGTACTTTTGTAGTTTACTATACATAAGTCTGTAAGCCCTCTAAGCCTACGGTATAGGATGTAGTGTGTGTGGAGGGGGGGGGGGGGGGGGGTGGTGAGGTCCACCCACGGTAATAATGGGCTTTGTAATTGTTGTCATGTAATACTCCTACCCCTTCCAGCCCCCAGATGTGGGTAGTTGTCTATTAATAGGTAGTTAGGACACGGGCAGGTGTGGTCATAGTGGTGTTGGTGTTATTTTGCAGGTGTAGGAGTTGGTAGTTAGGCAAAGGCAGGTGTATTATTTGTTGGGTTTGATTATTTTGTTGCCAGAAAAAACAACTATCCCCCCATGAAAGGCATCAACTATACAGTATATTAATAATCCTTGAACAAAGATTGTATCTAGTTAACCTTTTAGTACTAGAGAACTCAATTTTATCCTTAAAATGCTGGCTATCAATAGACGATTACATTAATTTAAAAAAGGACATTTAAAAGTCAGTGTTAATCAATATATATACAGTATATATATATATATATATATATATATATATATATATATATATTTGGAAGTTAGTATAGCCAGGTAATATATTTTCTTTAAGGCAAGTGAGATTAAATAAAACAGCATAGTTAGCATTAATATGTTTTCTATTGAGAGATTCGATGTCTCGTGCAATTTTCCGATGTCGGTCGTTCAATAGGTACAATAGAGCACCGAAGTAATCAGCAGGTTGTGGGGTGATAGGGGTTGTAGGAGGTTGTAACGTTTCAGCAATAGCTCTTGCCATGTTCACACAGGTAATGATTATAATACGATACAATACGATGGCTGAAGTAAAGATTGAGTAAATATTTTAACAATTGATTGGAGGGGTTACTAGGGAGTACTGGATTTGAAGTTTCGTTGGTGGATTGTTTGGAGGGGGGGGCCCCCCCCCCCCCCCCTCCAAACAATACATGGGAGATACTGGTGTAGAAGAAAAGTGAAGAAATAGAAGTATAGTAGGTTAATTTTTACAGTTCTCCCCCCCCCCCCCACATCCCCCCAAGTAAACCTCCCCTCCTATAAACTTCCCTTATAAACCTCACCTCCTACAGTATAATATCCCTCATGCTACTATTACATGAGTATTATGATGTAATATTTTGTACATATTTTTGTCCTGAAAATAATTAAATATTAGGACATAATTGGCTGGTTTCCATTTAAATTTAGGCATATTTAGAATGTAAAGCGGCTCAAATTGCAAAGGTTTCTTTAGCTTTGTATAGAGTCATTTAGTTTGAGGAAACAGGCCGATTATATTAGGTAAGGTTCTATATGATTTATGGCCGAGTCAGGAAATCAGACTAGAAGTGGTATATTTCATGTGAGAGTTATCTCTAACGAACTAGTAACTAAGTATACTATTTAAAATAAGGTATACTTTGCTGATATATTGTGTGCATACTGATAACCAGGACCTTTTTCTCAAACTAATGGTAGATTTCTAACAACATCCTTCTTTAATCCTTAGCACTATTTTGACACTTGTCATTTTAATAATTTTACTCTCTTAATTAGTGTATTTACTTTCTCACTACAATAATCATTTTGTATTATATTTTAAATTTACTTTGTGTTTAATTTTTTGTTTGCGTGTTTATTATGTGTGCTTATTTTTAAACACTACTTTTATTTTATTTTATTTTTCTATTTTATTTTGCACTCAATGTCTTGTAATATAGCCTGATCTTCTGTAACTTTGCATTATACTATGTGAGTTAAATAACTTCTCTTACTCTTTCTATTTCTAACGCTACTCATAGGATGTTTACATTTTCACCTTTATCGGGCAGAGGCTCGTCCCTTAGGAAGTAATGATAGATAGACTCAGTATTAGGGAATAGGTAGAAAATTAAGATAATAAGACAAGATGATATTAACTCGGTCCCAGTCGAGTAATAATCCTGATGACAGACAAAATGCAGTGAGAGATGCAATACAAATGAACCGTGAAACAGACCATGTAGTTAATGGAGATGTACAAGCAAACCCTGTTAGAGAAAATGCAGAAAATAACAATCAACAACTGCAGCCCGCAGAAGAAAATGCAAGAATCAATAATTCGCAAGACAACAGAGGTGCGGAACAAAATAATGAAAATGGTGTAAACGAAGATAATGAGAGAGAAAAAATCGAAAATCGTGAACAGAACGAACGACCTCGTAACGTAAACATGAATGGTGGAGAATGGATGGGACATTCTGGTGACAGACTCACAACATTAGTGAATGATATTTATACAGAAGTGATACAATGGCAACATAATAAGTTTGAACTACCGATTTGTGAAGCCGTAAAAGACATGCTGGGGGAACTCGAACGTATGATCCTAAGGTATGTTCAGGATGCCCCCTTGGCGCACGTGGTAATCAAGATAGCTTCTTTCATTCCTCAGTTGTTCCTTCAAAGAAAAAGACCAAAGGCAAAACTGAATGAGAATATTAAAGCGCTGAAACAGAGAATGGAGTGGTGGAAAAATGGGGAGTTAGACAAAATTCTTAGCCAAGTACGAGCAATCCAGCAAAGACTGAAACAAAACAACGAAGAAAGAGGAAGCCAGATGATATGGCACGATCAGTGGGAAATAGCATGAGGATTGGTAAAGTGGCACAGGCAGTCAGAATGGTCACTGGGGAAGCCTCAAGTGGGGTGCACGAAGTGAATCGACGCATCTTGGACCAGCTAAAGGAGAAACGCCCAGAAGCAAAACCAGCAAGTGATGAGGCCAAACTAGACGGGGAATATGTTCCTCCAGACCCGGTGATATATGAGAATATAACTGGAGACCTCGTATGGAGAAAGGCGCTGAAAACACAGGGAGGAGCAGGTCCATCAGGTGTAGATGCTAAGACTTGGAGGATCTTCCTAAGTCAAAACAAGTTTGGTTCAGCCACGGGTGACCTTTGTGAAGCAATAGCAATGCTGGCAAAGAAACTTGCATCATCACAATGCGTGAACATAGAAGCTCTGACAGCATGTCGCCTGATACCTTTAAATAAGAATCCAGGAGTTAGACCAGTAGAGTTGGGGAAGTTCTTAAAGGATTATAGGAAATGCAATCATGTCCGTATTTGGAAAAGATGTACAATGAGCAGTGGGCAACTTACAAGTATGTGCAGGACAGCAAGCCGGAGGAGAAGCAGCAATACATGCAATGGGGAAGGTGTATGATGAGGAAGATTGTGAAGCGGTACTGCTAGTGGATGCAACAAATGCCTTTAACTCCATTAATAGGGAGGCAGCTATTCAGAACATCAAGATCAAATGCCCGAGCATCGCAAAGTACATAGAAAACACTTATAAGGAGCCAGCTAACCTGTATATAGTTGGAAGCAGAAAGAAGGAAGAAATGAAAATTCTCAAATCAAATGAAGGAACAACGCAAGGAGATCCAGTGGCAATGGCAATGTACGCATTGGCACTATCTATTCTGCAGCAGAAAATAAAACATGAGGCAACCCGAGTGAAACAAGTGGCGTATGCAGATGACCTCACAGGTGCAGGAAGAATAGGGGATCTCAAAGAATGGAGGCGGAGAGTACAATCAGTTGGCGAAGTCATTGGGTGCCATCCAAATGCTAGTAAATCTGTACTAATAGTGAAAGAAGACAAGTATGAAGAAGCGGTGCTGACTTTTGATGGGACAGGAGTGAAGATTACAAAGGAGGGTTAATGCCATGTGGGAGCAGTAATAGGCACAGAAGAATGCAAGAGAGAGTATGTGCGAAAAAAGGTAGCGGAGTGGGTAAAGGAAGTGAAAACCCTGGCAGACATTGTGAAATATGAACCACATTCTGCATATACTGCCTTCACATATGGTGTTAAGCACAGATGGACCTTTCTTATGAGAACAGTGCCTGACATTGGACAGATGCTCCAACCGCTGGAAGAAGCAATCAGAGGAGCATTCATACCTGCTTTAACAGAGATGGAAGGCATCACGCAAGAGCTAAGAGATCTATTAGCTTTTCCGCCAAGGTTTGGAGGTATGGGGATCATAAACCCAGTGGAGGCGGCACCTCATGAGTACCAAAATTCCCTTAAACTTACTACGTCTCTGACAGAAAAAATATGGGAGCAAAATGAAAATGATGAGGTGGATGAAGAGGAACAACGAAATGCAAGACAGGAAATAACAAAGAGCAGAGAAGAGAGACAGAAACATAGCCTAGAACTAATTAAGACCAGATGTAGTGAAGAACTGAAAATGAGAGTTGAGATGGCACAAGACTTCAAATTGGCTCACATCATTACCAATAAAGGAAAAAGGCTTCAGCTTAAATAAACAAGAAGTCAATGATGCCGTAGCCTTGAGGTATGGGTGGCCAGTTTCGAACCTGCCGCTGAAATGTTCATGCGGTGAAATAAACAACTCAGACTGTATGACCTGTAAGAAAGGAGGATTCATCTGTATCCGGCATGATGAATTACGAGACATCACTGCACAAATGCTGGACGAGGTGTGCCATGATGTCAGAATCGAACCGGAACTTCTGCTTATGGACGGACAGCGCTTGGCCCACAATACTGCAAATACTTCAAATGAAGCAAGAGTGGACGTAAGTGCTCGAGGTTTTTGGACGAGGGGACAACGGGCTTTTTTCGACATCAGAATCTTCAACCCAAGAGCACAAACATATCGTGAACGAGGACACAAGGCTGCATACTTGAGAAACGAAAGTGAGAAAAAACGCGCTTATGAAGAAAGAATTTTGAACAGGGATCAAGGAAGCTTTACTCCTCTGGTCTTCTCATCGTCGGGAGGAATGGGACCTTCTGCAAGTGTCTTTTATGCCAGATTAGCTGAACAAATATCGGAGAAAAAGCGCCAGCATAGAAGCCAAGTCATAACTTGGATGAGATGCTGGCTCTCTTTCTCTCTTCTCAGGTCTGCACTCCTATGTCTCAGGGGTACAGGGTCCTCCCCGCTACAGAGGACAAGAGTGAGAGACTTGGACTTTGAAATGGTCGTGGTGTGGCGGAGGGACGAATTGGGGAACAACTTTGTTGATTGTAGGGAGGTAATGGTACAATGAGATAAACTACAATGTAACTAGAATAAGATAGATTGTACACCACTTTGTAACTGTCACCTTAAAAAAAAAAAAAAAAAAAATATATATATATAAGCAAACATGCTTACATTACTGAAATGTTTGTGGACATGCAGTAATGCAAGTAATGGTCACTCTTCTGTAAATCTAAAATGGCTTACTTAAGAATGGGAAAGGGGTGGGACCTTCTATTTTTTTTAAAGAAAACAACAAAATATAATGTATGTATGTATGTATGTATATACACAGCCACGTACCCCATAGCTGGCCGACTCGAGGCAGAGCCCGAACAGAGACACTACCACCCTAGGGAGAAAAAAACCCCCAAAACAACAAAAAACACACAGGCACACACGCACACACACACATCAGTATATATTTTACTCCTATTATTCCCAGAGAGCCTTCCAAAGTGGGGCAAAATCGCTTAATGTTAGCCGGAATAACATGCAGAAAGACGTCCTATTATTGAATAAATTGACCCTGTCAGTACTGGTGACGTTTTCATAATGGTCT
Organism: Paralithodes platypus; assembly: GCA_032716605.1. NCBI lineage: Eukaryota > Metazoa > Arthropoda > Malacostraca > Decapoda > Lithodidae > Paralithodes > Paralithodes platypus. Next base: position 20,138,709 of record CM064577.1, on the reverse strand, counting down.
ACCAAGTATTAGACGATTTTACTCAGCTTTGGAGGGACGTCTAGCGTTTAAAAGGCTACGGACTACCTCGGTTAACCCCTACTGTACCGGCGACGTCTTTTTAATTTTATTCAAGCTATATGTTCATACGATTTTGTGCAGTTTAAGAAGAATCTGTGGTAGTAAAAAGAGTGATGCGAGATACTTCGAAGCCTGTTCATTGCTGGAGGCCCTTTTTATACTGAATAACATTGTCTAATAGTAGCCAGAATAAAGTTAAAAAGGACGACACCGGTACAGACAGGGTTAACCCTTTTAGCAATCCTACATCCTTCCTAAACTTTATAAAATCGTCTAAATGTAGCTAACATTAAATACAAAAGACGTCACCGGTACTGAAAGAGTTATAAAATGTATTCGTGCTGTGGGGGAAAGCAGGTTAAGGGGTTAGTGGCTATTTTTTGGTCGATTCTTTTCATATATTTATTATTTTTTTGTTCGTTTCGTCCCTAGACCTCCATCAAACTTAAAATTACACCCCCTAGACCAACTTTCATGAGGAATTTGTACATTTTTTTTGGTAGAAAAATTTCCTGGCCGAAGGTCGGTTCCTCTTAAATTATAGGCTCGCTATCGCTTGCCATGAATAGACTCCGAAATGGGGCGAAACGTATTACAATCGCCTGGCTAATGGGCCGAACTTCTTACAATCTCAAAACCAATGGGGTTAAGCTTGAGGGAGGAAAGGGACCTGAAAAACTACACTCTCTCCTTTAATTTGAAGCAGGGTGTCAAACTGGAGTAATTTTGTTTGAAGACTTGAATGAAAATGAGATACTAAGAAAATGAACATAAAATAGCATTGTTTTGGCCATTTTACCACTTCCATAGACATTATATAAGCTTTATACCATTATGTTATCTCCACATTATATAAGCTTTATACCATTATGTTATCTCCACATTATATAAGCTTTATACCATTATGTTATCTCCACATTATATAAGCTTTATACCATTATGTTATCTCCACATTATATAAGCTCTATACCATTATGTTATCTCCACATTATATAAGCTTTATACCATTATGTTATCTCCACATTATATAAGCTTTATACCATTATGTTATCTCCACATTATATAAGCTTTATACCATTATGTTTTCTCCACATTATATAAGCTTTATACCATTATGTTATCTCCACATTATATAAGCTTTATACCATTATGTTATCTCCACATGTGCAAAAATAAAGACTACTAATAATGGATTCTTCTTTTGTTTGGCACACTAATTTGAAGGTATACATGTACTGTACTACGAACTATGGAATCCGACTCTACGTATGGTAATCCGAGAAGTGATGGTAAAGCCGGAATCACACGAGCGCTTTTTTCCTCAACATTTATCCATTACACTTGTCTGGCAGCTTATGAGTTCAACATTTAAAACCATACTGCTACCTAATTTAATCTATCATCACTAGTTTCCAATACCAGTGCAAAATAATCTAAATATGTTGCCAGAAAAATGTTGACTATAAAAGCTCTCGTGTGATACCGGCTTAAGTATGTTAGGTCGGTGGTGACGTTTAGTATCACTGCCCTTGAGAAATGTGATGGGTAAAATTAAAAATTAAGTTGAGTATCTCGGCTTTGTTAATGTTTACTAAAAACATTTGTCATGTTTTTATTATTTTCATTCATAGTTATCCATAATAGGTAATTAAGCTATCGAGAATGGACATGAATTTTGAATGTGACAACCCCGACTCAAAAGGCATTAAGTATTCTTCCGAATATTTAAACTTATAAGTTCACATCTATTCGTCATAGCTATCTGAATGTGTAAATTTTTCGGTATAAAATGTCTCTAGGGAAGCCATATACGAGTATCTCCCAAAATTAGTGGCTCGCTTTCGCTCGCCAAGAAAGTATCGTAACCTATCAGGGTGAAGAGATTTGAAACTGTAGTCTGAATGGGGTCGAATGAATACAGAGAGAGAGAGAGAGTCCAGGTAGAGGTAGTGGTAGACAGACATACAAAGTGATGGTAATTGTGTAAAGTCTGTGGTTGACGTTCATGATTGCTTCCCTTGAGAAATGTGATGGGTAGTCCGACGAGTTTTTATATCCAGGGCTATTTTCTTGAGAGTTACTGGGCCTTTTGTTCGTCGGGGTACTTTTGGGGTTAGGTCTGGCAAAACAGATTCTGATGCGTCGAGTAATTTTTTTTTTGGTTAAGGTCTGACTGTATAATCCATGTAAGTAAAACATATAAAAGTTACACCGTATTATTTGTACAACCCAACTTTTCCCCACCCGCACACTTACCTATAACGCCTATCACCCCCACAGCCCCTGCTGTTTGCGGATGATACAGTTCTGATGAGTGATAATGAATGGGAGTTGCAGGGTCTGGTAAATGAGTTTGGAACAGTGTGCGAAAAACGGAATTTGAAGGTAAATGCGGGGAAGAGCAAGGTTATGGTCTTCGAAAAGGGTGAAGTCACAGAGTGTGAGGTGAAGCTGAACGGTCAGGCTACGGAGATCGTCAACTCTTTTAAGTATCTGGGCAGTGTGTTGAGTAAAGATGGGACTATGGATGAAGAAGTGCGGGAGAGGGTACAACAGGGGAAGAGGGTTGTAAGAACGCTGAAAGCAGTAACAAGAAATAGGGTGGTCAGTATGGAAGTGAAGAAGTCCTTGCATGACAGTGTGGTAATCCCGACACTGACTTACGGAAGCGAAGCATGGACGTTGGTTGAGAGACTCAGACCAAGAGTGAGAGCAGTGCAAATGAATTACTTAAGAAGTGCGTGCGGAGTTACATGGAGGGATAGACAGACTAATGAGGAAGTAAGAAGGTGTGGTGTGGAGGTAGATGTGCTGGAAAGTGTGAAAAGGAATAACTTGAGATAGTTCGGCCATATGGAACGTATGGAAAGCAAGAGAATGACTAAGAGGGTGTACGAGAGCGAGGTGGAGGGACAGAGAGGGAGAGGTAGACCGAAAGAGAGGTGGAAGGATGGAGTGAGGAAGTACATGAACGAAGGCGGTGCTGGTTGGGGGGAGGGGCGTCGACTGACTGGGGACAGAGGTGCATGGGGGCGGTTCGTTCGTGGCCACCCCTTCGGGAATCACGGCGTCAGGCAATAGATAGATAGATAGACCCCCACAGCCCCACCATCCCTCCCCCACCTCCACCCAATTACCCATCTCCAGTCCCCTCACACTCCACACACACATCCCGATTATACTACCCACTCCCACTATTACCCCGACACATCTTGAATCCCCCACACCCCTCCCCCCCACACTTACCTAACCCCTCCACAGCCTGAATCCCCTACCCCCTCCCCTCCCCTCTCCCCACACATACCTAACCCCTCCACGTCCTGAATCCCCCACCCCCTCCCCTCCCCTCCCCTCACATTTACCTAACCCCTCCACATCCTGAATCCCCCTAATCCCCTCCCCCACACTTACTTAACCCCTCCATATTCTGAATCCTCCACCCTCCTCCCCAAACGTACCTAACCCCTCCACATCCTGCTTCCCCTCCCCCCTTCCCTCCCCTCTCCCCACACTTACCTAACCCCGACACATCCTGAATCCCCCCCTCCCCTCACATACCTAACTCTGACACATCCTGCTTCCCCTCACCCCCTACCACCCCTCTTAACTCCTCCCCCTCCACGCCACCCACACTTAACTCGTCCCCCTTCCTGCCCCCCACACTTACCCCTCCCCCCTATACACCCACCGTACCCCAAATAGGGCCCACACGCCCCATTAACGACCCACAGAAAATCCTTCTCGCAGTTGTGGGTGGAGAGGGGAACCAACAAAATATAAAATAGGCCAAACCAAACTTGAAGAGTTTTTCCAGGCTAAAATTTTGAGTGGAAGGCGAGGCAGCAGGAGGAGGAAGAGGAGGGTGTGGAGGAAGAGGAGTAGGAGGGAAGGATGAAGAGGGCGTGAAGGATGAAGAGGGTGTGGATGGAGAAGGAAGTGTAGGGTGTAGATGGGGGAGGAAAAGGAGGGTGTGGAGGAGAAGGGAAGGATGAGGAGGAGAAGGGAGAGAAGAAAGGGATGTGGATGGAAATGGACGAGGAGGGAAGGAAGAAGAGGATATGGAGGAGGAAGGAAGAAAATGTATAAGATGGTGATGTTTAGAAGAAAAATAATAATATGTATGTTGCTGCTTCGTAAGATAATAGAATAATAATATCAGAAAATAAAAGATTCCACTCCTCTCCCATTCTTAAGTAACCATTAGAGATTGACAGATTCAGATATATTTAATGAGGAGCGTCTGACCTAAGCTGAATAGAGAGAGAGAGAGAGAGAGAGAGAGAGAGAGAGAGAGAGAGCATGAAACTGAGAAGGGGCAGTAAACAGGTTGGAGAAAGACGCCACCTATAAAATTCACTCACCGTCTTTCTCTCTCGCTCTCTCTGTTCTAATAATGCAATGTAATAATCCTTTCCTGATCTTTTAGCTATATAACCTACTATGGTTTTCAGAGGCCGTCTGGCATAGTTTTTCGGGAATAACTTATTAACAAACAGTTGGATCAGTATGATATTTTGCCAGAGCTTGTTTCACACCGTCCCCTAATTGTCGTCAATATTGTGTGTTATCAGAAGTGGAAAATTAAGGGGGTAGTGCTTGGTTTTTGGTCTACATCTTTATATATAAATATATGTTTTATTTGGCTCGCTAGACCTCCATCAAGCTTAGAAAAACACCTTCTAGACCCCCTTTCAAGATAAATTTGTACATTTTGTCGGTTCCTTCTAAAATTAGAGGCTCGCATTCGCTCGCCAGGAAAAAATCGATATCTAAAGGGCACGAAAGGTCTTAATATTGACAACATAATCAGGCGAAAGGTCTTTAAATCGCCAAACTAAATGAACGAACGTCTTAAAACTCAAAATGAATATGCTACACATGAGGGAGAAGGGGGGTCCAGAAAAAGCAAGTAGTACCGCCTTAAGGCACTTGTCCCTGAGTCATGAGGTTCAAGTCAGTTAAAGGAGTACTGAGACGGGTGAAGGGGGTACTGAGGAAGAAGGAAGGGGGGGGGGGGAATGCAAGTACTGAGGTTGATGGAGTACTGAGAAAGGTGAAAGGGGATACTGAGAACGAAAATATGGGGGGGAGGGTAAGGTGCAAGTACTGAGTTTGAGGAGTACTGAATAGGGTGAAGGGGTTATTGAAAAAGAAGAAAATCTATTGAAAAAGAAGAAAAGGTACCGAAAAATACGAGTTACTGAGAAATAAAATGGGGGAGGGGGAGGGGGGTTGCCAATACTGAGGAAGAGGGAATACTGAAAAAGAAGGGGTGAAAAATACTGAAAAGGGGTGAAGGGGGCACTGAGGAAGAAGGGGGGGGGGGGGGGGCTGCCACAAAAATGTCCCATGGTGCAGTTTATGGCTGTCGTAGTGTGCTCTCTCTCTCTCTCTCTCTCTGTTATTCTTCGTCACTACTGTCGACAATACCATCACTATTATCAGCATCAGTAAGACTATCCATCATTCAAAAAATCATGACTTATACTACAACTATCATCACTACTACTACCACTACCACTATAGTGTCCCCATCCTCATTACTCAACTATTGCGAAGATATAGCGAAATATGTTATGAAATCTTAACTTTAAGATAACACAGAGACAGTAGTGTAGTTTTTCACTAAGTATCGAAATATGTATGTATTGTATGCAAAGGTGAGCTTGTGTTGAATGACCGGCTCGAGAGTGGTAATTTTGGTAATGAGTCGCTGGAGATGGTGAACAAGTTTTGCTAATTGGGAGATACCATATCTGCCGGTGGTGGGGCCGAGGTCTGCACTGTTGTTAGAATTAGATGCAGCTGGGGAAAGTTCAGAGAACTGTTGCCAATACTAACCACGAGAAGACTCTCTCCCTCCTTGAAGGGAAAGGTGTATGGTTTATGTGTTAGATGCGCAATTATATACTTCAGAAACTTGTATGATATCAACAGAATGGAACGTAACGAGATGAGAATGGTGAGATGGATGTGTAGGGCCAGACTGCAAGATAGGATATCCAGTGAAGAGCTGAGGAGCTAGGTATTATTATCAGTCATGAGATGCGTACCAATAGGCTTGTATGAATTAAGTTGGTGAAGAGTTGCAAGTCAGTGAACGTGGCTGGAGCTGCACCATGGGGCAGATTAACTCTTTCACGCTTTTATGACGCAGAGGTTGCCAGATTAGTAATAAGAAAGTTCTCTCACTCTTATAATTACCTCTCCAAAATTAGTTTTCTATCTATCTATCTATCTATCTATCTATATGCTCAGGCCCAATCCCCATTTTGGGGGTAGCCGACTCAAGACAGAGCAAGAACAGGGAAAACTCCAAAACAACATAAAACAACAAATAAACACAGATAAAAAGCACAAACTCACACACATCTCACAAACTCACACACAATTAGTTTTCTGCCCACAGCTAACTCAAAGACAACTGCAGAGGTTGAAGTAACTAATCTAAAGGTTTCTAAATACCCCTGATGGTAACAAAGGCTTTAAAGTATCCTTAACAGGCTCAAAATCGCGTCATAAGCGTGAAAGGGTTAAGAAAGACGTCGGATCAGACCTTAAAATCTGATCTTGAATTTTAAAACCTGAAAAGTGAGCAGCTCTGAACAGGGCGGCCTGGACATGAGACTGGAACCGCACTTCGTGTGGAGCACTATGTCTTTTAATTTATCATTATGTATGTATGTATGGAGAATTCAGTTGCTGCGATTCTATTTACCATCAGCTGGACATATAGCGACTATACCACCATCAGAATCACCACCATAACCACTACAATCATAACTAGTACTATTGTTGTCTTGCTCTTTTATGTAATCGAACCTTTGTCATTATTCTGTTGTAACCCGTTTTTATTATCCATGTGCCTTAGTCTTGTATTTGCATTTCACTAAAAATTCTACTCTTTCATGTTTTTCTTATGTGCCCTACTCTTGATTTTTTCTCTTACTCTTTCTTTCACCATGTCCCGGTATTATATAGTTTGCCTCTTCTTTCTTTTACCATGTAGTATGTCCTAGTCTTAATTTTCTCTCTTACTCCTTTACCCATGTCCTACAAACAGTTAGCAGGTCCTCTATATTTTGTCTCCTAACGGTACTCTTTGTTTTCTCTTTTACTCTTCCATTTCACCGAGTCCTACCATTACTATGTCCTTTTTATTTCCTCTCTTACTCTGTCTTTCCCCATGCCCTACTTTTTATGATCTCTCCTACTCTTTCATTAGCCTTTTCCGACTATTATTTATTATGGCCTACTCTTTGTTTTCTCTTGCTCATCATTCTTTGTTTTTGTATTATTATTATTATTATTATTATTATTATTATTATTATTAGTAGTAATATTGTTATTATTACCGGTACTATTATTATTGATCGTATCCTACTATTTATTTACTCTCCTACTCTTCCTTTTCACCGTGTCCTGTGTCCTCCCTCTGCTGTGCTGCTCAGAGTCTAGGGTAAATTGCAGTAACTTGAACAGCCACACTACCGCTGCCACATATTTACAACACCGGAATATCCAAAATAGTTTCCTCCATACGATAAGCTCGCTGCGTTTGCCAACTTTGGGGAGATTTGCATTTACTTGGCAATGGAACGCTGCATTTTAAATAATATGGGTGCATCTGTAGCAAACATTTTGTTTGTTCAGGCTGGTGGATGAAGAAAAAAAAAACGTTCACATAAATTCGGTCACAGTGGCCGAGTGCACTAAGTCATTGTATTCTAGTTGGATGGCTTTGGTAGCGCGGGTTTGATCCCAGCTACCTAAGGGTGAGGTTTCTGTTAACCCTCTCACGACCATACGACGCAGAGGTTGCCAGATTAGCAATAAGAAATAGAGTTCTCTCACTCTTATAATTACCTCTCCAAAATTAGTTTTCTGCCCACAGCTAACTCAAAGACAACTGCAGAGGTTAAAGTAACTAAACTAAAGGTTTCTAAATACAACATTGGTAACAATACAATGATGGTAACAAAGGCTTTAAAGTATCCCTAATAGGCTCAAAATTGCGTCAAGAACGTGAGAGGGTTAATAACTTTCGGGGCTGTGGAGGTTAGGTGTGGATGCGCCACCTCTGGGTTCCACCTGGTTCCCTGCCCACATCCTATCCGTTCTGGGGTTATGTAGGCGCTCTTGTGACAGCCAAAGTCAACCTGTTGACCACTTAGGATAAGTTAGGGGAATTATATATTTTCAACATCATTGGCTGCCGGCTCTAAATACACCAACTATTTTTTTGTTATGTATCTATTGTCTTACACACACACACGCACTCCCACAAAACACATACAGATATAGATTGTGAGTGAAAGAATGATGGTATATACTGCACACACGCACACAACACACACACACACACGCATGCACGCACACACACACACACGCACTCACATAAACACATACAGAGAGAGAGTGTGAGAATCCTGGCATATACTGTACACACACACTCACGCACGCGCACACACACACACATACACACGCACACAACACACACACACACACGCACGCACGCACGCACGCACGCGCACACACACACACGCACTCACATAAACACATACAGAGAGAGAGTATGAGAGTGATCCTGGCATATACTGTACACACACACACAGAGTGAGAGAATGCTGGTATATACTGTACATGACAGGAGGGGTGACAGAAGCTGAATGGGGTAGGCGGACAAAGTCGAAATATTGAATGGCAGAAACTTACAGTCAAGGTTTGGAACAGACAAACAGATCACGACAGACAGACAAACAGACAGAAAGGTGGGACTAACAGATGAAGGGGAGATAGATATTTTTTCAGGACCCCCTTCTCTCTCATGCTTAGCCCCTTTAGTTTACAAAAAATAAGAGGTTAGGCCTATTAGTCCATTTCGTTGTCAATTTTAAGACCTTTCGTTCCATTTAGGTGTCGATTTTTTCCTGGCGAACGATAGCGAGCCTGTAATTTTAAGAGGAGCTGGCCTTCGGCCGGGACAATTTTCTACCGAAAAATGTACAAATATATCTTGAAGGGGGTTTGTAGGGGATGTGTTTTAAGCTTGATGGAGGTCTAGCGAGGAAACTAAGAAATGTATGTATAAAGGAATTAATAGAGCAAACAAAAACAAAACCCAGCCCATCTCCCCTTATAAAGTGTGATGCAGAAAGACAGAATAGGTGACAGACAGGCAGACCTTGTGTGGATCGAATAGACAGTATGGGACAGATTGACAGTGTAAGACAGACATAATGTGGGAAAGATAGAGTGAAACGCATAAGCAGCAAAGAGCAGACTGATGCAGAGAGAGTGCTAGACAGATAGACGGAAGGTGAACAAGCAACCTTCCACTATCTCTTACTTCTACTACTAGACTTTTTGCAGACGATAGCTTAGTTTACAGACCAATTATCAATAGGGACGATTGCCTCCGACTTCAAGACGACTTAACTGCGCTTGAACAGTGGAAGCCAAGTGGCAGATGACGTTCAGACCTGACAAGTGCCACCATATTTGCTTCACCCGTTCCAGTAAAACCATTCCATTCCTTTACAAACTTCACAATACCCCTTTAGATACCGTTCCCTCCCATAACTATTTGGGGGTCCACATCTCAGCGGACATGAGGTGGACCACACACACGAGCAGCATCAGAGCAAAGGCTAATAGGGCCCTGGGCTTCCTTCGCAGGAATCTCACAAAGTGTAACTCAAACATCAAAATTCAAGCTTTCAAATCACTAGTTCGGCCACACTTAGAATACTGCGACACCGTCTGGGATCCACACACTCACAATAATATCAATAAATTAGAGGCCATACAAACCAAAGCTGCAAGATGGATCAGACGTGATTACAGACATACTACATCAGTCACTTTGCTCAAACAAGACATTAACTAGACCCCCTTGTAACAAGAAGACAAATACACAGACAACAAATGTTATACAAAATCACAATCAATCTAGCGGACATAGATACAAATACATATTTACACCCTACAAACATACGATTTACGAGACGCAGCCACAACTTAAAATACCACACATACCAGGCAAGCACGGACATATTCAGACATTCATTTTTTCCCCTCAGCATCCACGAGTGGAATCACCTCCCATCTCACATAGTTAATAGCCCCACTCTTCATTCCTTTAGAAATAGGATCACTACTCATTATCTCCCTAATCCTTGACCTGATCCTATCCCTTTCTCATAATTCCCCTGCACAACCCCCGCATATCATGCTGCCCGAGAGCAGCCCTCTGCGGGTCCCCCTAACAAGAACAAGAACAAGAATGAAGGCATGCTAGACAGAGAAATAGTGTTTGACAGACAGACATCAATATAGTATAGGCTACTGTAGAGAGAACCCATATAGAGGGTATAAATCAGACAGACAGTAGTGCGAGAGGTTGGCGAAAGGAGAATGTGTGTGTGTGTGTGTTTGATAAATATATATAGAGTTTGTGCATATGTATGTAACCGATTTTTGTGTTATTAAAATTGTTTAAGGTGTTAGTATGATTGAGGTTGGCGAGTGTGTGTGTGTGTGTGTGTGTGTGTGTGTGTGAGAGAGAGAGAGAGAGAGAGAGAGAGAGAGAGAGAGAGAGAGAGAGAGAGAGAGAGAGAGAGAGAGAGAGAGAGGTCTTAATAGTGTTTGTGTAACTCAATTTTTGTATGTGTTTATATAGTTTAGGTTAGCGAGTGTAGTGTGTGTGTGTGTGTGAGAGAGAGAGAGACAGAGAGAGACGGGTGGAAATTGACTGGGCATCATCCAACTCAGTGTTATTGTTCTGTCACTTTACTGTCTTGTTCTATCACACACACATTCACTCTCTCTCTCTCTCACACACACCTCATCTCATCTCCGCCTCTACCTTCAGACTGTGTTAAGGGGTCTGGGCCAACAGGGATATCACGGAAGATAGAGAGAGAGACAGAGAGAGTTACAAGGGAGTTACAAAAAATAGTTAGTATCTGAGAGACCTTGCGGTCCATTCCGAGGAGATACTCGAAGTGGAAGGAGAGATACTGTTTAGTGCACTACACTCATTACAGAGTGTACAAAATACTATCTACTCTCTTCTTGAACTACTATACTGAAAAACTATTTACAACTTCGGAGGGAAGTTTGTTCCAGGTAGAACAGATCTTATATATGAAAAAGTGTCCACAAATACTAGTGCTGAACCTTATCAATTATAATTTCCAGTCATGGTTCCGTGTTGTATTCATATTAAGGCTAAACATTTTGCTGAGAGAGAGAGAGAGAGAGAGAGAGAGAGAGAGAGAGAGAGAGAGAGAGAGAGAGAGAGAGAGAGCACCCAGGTAATAAATAAGGTGGGAGTCAACCGAGGTAGTTAAGGTGACCCCTCCCTCATATATATTATAGCTAGGACCCGCATTCCTCCCACACTACCACCACCATCACCTCCCAAAAAATGGACCAATGTAAGTAGCGGGGTACCCCAGGGATCGGTACTAGGACCAATTCTCTTTTTAATTTACATCAACGACATAGATGAGGGTCTCACCTGTACAATCTCAAAATTTGCTGACGATACAAAAATTGCAAATAGCGTACTCTCAAAAGAACAAGTTGACGATATGCAACACAATCTAGATAAATTGTCATGTTGGGCCCAAATTTGGCAAATGAGTTTCAATGCGGATAAATGTAAAGTACTACATATCGGATACCTAAATGAGAAAGCAAACTATTCGATGAATGGCACTCAGCTTAAGAATGTAAACAGAGAAACCGATCTGGGAGTAACAATATCGAGTAACCTAAAACCGAGTCAACAATGTTCAGAAGTTGTTAAGAAGGCAAACAAAATAATTGGCTTTATAGGCAGGTCATTTGAGCATAAATCCAAAGAAGTTATCCTAACCCTTTACAATTCCTTAGTCCGCCCTCTTCTGGAATACTGCGTTCAATCCTGGTGCCCTTATTACCAAAAAGATATAAACAAGCTAGAACGAGTTCAACGTAGAGTTACCAAAATGATACCTAGCCTAAAGAACAAACCATACGAAGAGCGTCTTAGAGAATTAAATCTATTTCCTTTAACCCAGCGCAGATTAAGAGGCGACTTAATTCAAGTGTTCAAAATCATCAAAGGCATCGACAATATGAACTGTAGTAAGTACTTCACTATCGACCAATCTAATTACACGCGGGGAAACGGTTGCAAAATTATTGGTAAATCTTTTAACTCGCACGAATCTAAGAATTTCTTCTTCAATCGAGTTGTCAACTTGTGAAATGGGCTTCCCCGAAACGTTATAGACTGCATCACCGTTGATTCATTTAAACTCCGCCTAGACAAATATCTCGCATCAAACCCGCGACTGACTGCGTTTGTAAATGAATAACTTTATTTTATCCCCCCCTCAGTTACTAACCCATCTGTCCCCTACTAACTTCCTAATCCTGCCACGGACATTAGTTCCAGGGCAGTAATTCCCTTTCCAATGTTCCCTTACCCACTCTAAACCACTGTTTGGACACTTGATCCTCAGTGTTTTGGAGGACAAGCAACCTAGAAGGGTCACTGGATCTGTTGTTGCTTGATTTCCTTTGTACTCCTTTGTACTCCCACACCATCACCACCACCAACACCACTGCTACCACCATCTCCCACACCACCACCGCCAACACCACCTCCTCCCACAGCACCATCTCCTCCCAACACCACCACCATCTCCTACACCATCTTCACCCACACTACCATCACCTCCACCACCATCTACATCACCACCACCACCTCCTCCCACACCACCACCACCACCACCATCTCTTAAGGACCTACACTTATCACCACCTCCACCCACACTACCACCACCTCCCACATTTTGTACACACCACCTCCTCCCATAGCACCACCAACACCTCCTCCCCCACCACCTCCACGAGAGAGAGAGAGAGAGAGAGAGAGAGAGAGAGAGAGAGAGAGAGAGAGAGAGAGAGAGCATATGAGCGGACGAGAAAGAACAGCCGAATTAAACAGACAAGCAATTAATGCGATCGATTGAATATATTTTACAGTAACCACTCAACCGAACATTCATCTATCCTACAACAATCCCTGAAATCCCACCCATCATTTAACCACCCATCCAAAAACAAAACAAAAACATTCTACCATTAATTAACAATCTCTAACCAACTACCCCCCCCCCCCCCAAGCAACAAACATTTGTTTTCATCCATCCCACCCATTCAAATCTCAATCATTCAATTAACGGTATTAACCTATCAACAAATCAAACAATCTCACTCATCCACCTCACCTCACCTATCTCAGCCTAAATCGACTCCACAAACTCCATCTTTAGTCCACCTCACCAAGCCCCCCCCCCCCTAACGCACCTCCCCCCCCCCCCAGCTCCCCCCTTCTCATAAAAGCTGACAAATAAGGAATGGAGTGACATGCCCTGGACCCCCCAGCCGTCGGGAACTGGGCCTATAAATGTCACCAGCTGACGAACCTTGGATATTTCGCTCTGAATACGGAATGACATATATAGGATAGTGAGGGTTAGGGGTGGTGGGTGGGGGAGGCGGTAGATGGGTAAGGGGGGCGGGGGAAGGGAAGAGGATAGGAGGGGGGAAAGGAATGGGGGAGGGGAAGAGGATAGGAGGGGTAAGGGAAGGAGTGGGGAAAAGGAATAGGATAGGAGGGAGGAAGGGAGGGAGTGAGGGAGAGGGGTAGGGGAGGGAGTGAGAGAAGGGAAGAGGATAGGAAGGGTAAGGGGGGGCGTTGAAGAAAGGGGGTAAGGGAGAGATTGGGGAGAGGGAAAAGGATAGGAGGGAGGGAGAGGGGTAAGGGAGGAAGTGGGGGAAGGGAAGGGAGGGAGAGGGGTAGGGGAGGTGGGGGGGGGGAGGAAGAGGAGGGGGGATAGAGAGGGAGGACTACTTGGCTATGCTGGGGGGAATGATGGAAGGAGAGACATACAATTGTAGAGACATAAACTTCCTTAGACGGAAACAGATACACAGTAAAATAGAGAATGACAGACACTTGCACATTCTTAGATACATACTGTATATACAAACAGGGAGACAATGACATAGATAGCGGAAACGAAACCAATCAAACAAAAAACAAAAAAACAATACGTTACGCTGTTAGTTACCAACATAAGGGGGTACTGCTTCTTTTTTAGTCTATATATATATCCATTAATATATTTTTGAGTTTCCTCGCTAGACGTCCATCAAGCTTAAAAGACACCCCTTAGACCACCTTTCAAGATATAGTTGTAAATGTTGTTCCTCCTAAAATTACAGGCTCGCTATCGCTCGCCAGGAAAAAATCGACACGTAAATGGCACGAAAGGTCTTAATATTAACAAATAAATTAGGCGAACGGTCGAAAATTGCCAAACTATAACGGAACGAATGTCTTAACATTTCAAAACTAATATGATAAACATGACGGAGAAGGGGGATCAGAAAAACCTACTACCTCCCCCTTAACCCCTTCTGCACCGGCGATGTTTTTGTTTTTAAATATATTGTAGCTATATTAAAGCGATGTTGTTCAGTTTAAGAAGGCGTTGTAATAGTAAGGATTAATTATGATAGTTCAAAGCCTGTCACTTGCTGGAGGCCCTTCTTAAAATGAATACAATCGTCTATGATTAGCCAGTATATAATGACAAGTACTGAAGGGGTTAATAATGTTTATGTTTAGAGGGCAGTTAGGTAGAGCTAGAGGTGTTAGATAGGCCTATATAGTAACGATCGGCTATATATTTGGAAAAGTTAGATACTGTAGGTTTTTTCTAAGCGGTTATAAATCGTCTAGTGTTTGTCAAAATATAATTACAAGTCCGACCTCATATTCAATTATGTTTTGATGTTGTCGTCTTCTTTGTATTAGTAGTACATGTGTTATAACGTATGTCCTCTCTCTCTCTCTCTCCCTCCACCACCACCATTCCTCCACCCTCCACCACCACCAATCCTCCACACCACCACCATTCATCAACCCTCCACCACCACCACCAATCCTCCCCTCCCCCCACACCACCACCACCAATCCTCCACACCACCACCACCATTCCTCCCCCCCTCCAGCACCACCACCACCAATCCCCCCCTCCCCCCCCCCCACCACCACCAATCCTCCATCACCACCACCATTCATTCACCCTCCACCACCACCACCACCACTCCCCCCCCCCCCCCCCCCCCCTCACCACCACCAATCCTCCACACCACCACCACCATTAATCCCCCCCTCCAGCACCACTCGTCATGCTACACGCTAGGCTATAAATCATCATGGGACTCGAACCAACTATGTTACTAACCACCCAGTCGTTCAACCCACCAGCCCTCTACCCTACCAACCATAATATACCCTGTTCCAAATTAGAAGTCCTATGCCCTATAACACAAAAAGGGCTAGAGTAAATGGGCTGTAAATGTCCACACCTTCTCCCTGGCTGACCCTTGCCAAATGGTAGAAATGATACCTCGATGGCTCTAGTCGTTTGTGAGTTATTGAGGTTAATGTTCCAGAGTTTTGGCCCACTTGCTTGAAATACGGTATACCAACCATGCAACCAGTCATATTATCAAGCAATCAACCTACCTACCAACCAATCAATCAACCTACCTACTTACCAACCAATCAATCTACCTACCTACTTACCAACCAATTAACCTACCTACTTATGCCAATCAATCAACCTACCTACTTACCAACCAATCAACCTACCTACTTACCAACCAATCAACCTACCTACTTACCAACCAATCAACCTACCTACATAACAACCAATCAACTTACTTACCTACTACCAACTAACCAATCAATCTACGTATTAACCACCAACTAATCAACCTACCTACTTACCAATCAATCAATCTACCTACATACCAAGTTTCAATCAACTAACCAATCAATCAGGGAAACAACCGTTTTATCAACCAATCAACTCATTATTTCACAACCAACCACTCTACCAACCAAGCCATCATCCTACTATCCGATCAACCAATCCTCTAATTTTTCTACCAACAAAGCACCCATCTTACCAAACAATCATCTAATCTTTCTACCAACCAACCAAACACCCATCCTACCACCCAATCAACCACTCATATATTCTTCCTACCAACCAAGCACCCATCCTACTTTCCAATCAACCAATAATCTAATCTTTCTACCACCCTCCTACCCACCAAAACCCCACCCCTATTCCCTATCCCCCCATCCCTCCACCACCACCACCTTTACCACCACCACCACCACCACCACTTGTTATGCTAACCACTATGCTATAAATCATCATAGACTGACACCAACTATGCTGCTAATCAATCAACCTTTTACTCTACCACCAACCAACCAGACAACCATCCATACTACCAGTTAACCAACCAACCATCCTGGCAGCAGGCTAAATTTGTAAATTTGTTGATAGAAAAATGTCTCCGGCATAGCCTGATTTTATCCATAAAATTGATACCTGGATGGGGATAAACGTCTTAAAACAGTAGGCTGAATGGAGCCGATTGGATACAACCCAGAGAGAGAGAGAGAAAAACGAGGTGGGTCCCCTTAAGTATTGGTCTAAGTATCTATTTTAAGTGTAATCGAAGTATTGGTCGAATAGCAAGAACCTCGTAAGGGTAGATTGCATTATACAAACCCACATAAAGTATTGGGCGAGAGGTAGCGATAGTGGCCTGGAGCTTGGGCTAGTTGTGTTGACTTTCCCGCCCAATTTCCGAAGGGTTTTCCAATACTATAGCCTTCTTAGTTCTCTCTCACTCTCGCTCTCTCTCTCTCTCTCCACCACCACCATTCCTCCACCCTCCACCACCACCAATCCTCCACACCACCACCATTCATTCACCCTCCACCACCACCAATCCTCCCTCCCCCCACCACCACCACCAATCCTCCACACCACCACCACCATTCCTCCATTTACATAATAAACATGAGAACGTAATAGTGCCCCTGTTCAAAAGTATGGTGAGGCCCCACCTTGAATATGGTGTGCAGTTCTGGTCACCTTATCTGATCAAGGACATTGTAAGACTCGAGTCAGTACAGCGTAGAGCGACGAAGATGATACCCTCATTAAGAAATAAATCATATGAAGAAAGACTTAAACGATTGAACCTGTTCTCATTAAAAAAGAGGAGGTTGAGGGGTCAGCTTATTATTATTATTATTATTATTATTATTATAGAAGCTGTCTAAGCCTCCCAACAGGGTGCAGATACACCTATAAAAGATGAATCCCCACAAAATACCCGTAAGTACTGGAGAGAGACTAAGACAACTAAGAAAAAGGAAAAGGGCTACAGTAGTTAGAGAGCCCAGAAGAAAAGATCAGTTTGTCAATTAAAGCACCATTCTAAAAAGAATAAAAACAAATCATGATTAAAACCAAAATGTACTGCTGTAATAAAACATTAACTCTGGACTTAAAAGCTGAGATATGGGTTGACTGTACAACCTCGTTTGGCAAATGATTCCAAAAGGGAATCATTGAAGGAATAAAACACCGAGAAAACTGAGATGCAGAAACATTAAATGGAGTCATGGCAAGGTCATTCAGTGCTTTAAGATACTAAAAGGTTTCGACAAAGTCGATGTAAATGCACTATTCACATTAAACAATACTAATCAAACTCGCGGAAATGGAATGAAATTAAAAACCAAAAAGGCAAACGTAGATGTCACAAAGAGTTTCTTCACCTACAGTGTGGTGGCAGAGTGGAATAAACTACCAGGAGAGTGGTGGAAAGCGACACAATAAACGCTTTCAAGGGAATGCTTGACCTCTATCTGCAGAGGGCTGGGTTGATATGAAAAAAAAAAAATAAAAAAAAATAAAAAAAAAAATATATATATATAAGTATGTACAGTATGTATGTATGTATGTACCAGACATGTCAAAACTATTTTGCAGAATCTCTCAGTAGATAAGGCTCCTGGTCCAGATGAAATTCCTCCAATAGTACTTAAGAATTGCTCCTTGGTGCTCGCTCCTGTATTGGCAAATTTTTTCCGTCTGTGTACTCATACCTCATGCTTCCCAGTACCCTGGAAAGAAGCAAACATCCATCCAGTTCCTAAAAAAGGTGCCTCTTCAGATCCATCAAACTACAGACCAATAGCTATAACTTCCACTCTTGGTAAAGTCTTTGAAGTTATATTAAATAATCACATAATTAAGCATCTTGAGAATAATAAATTAATCAGTGATAGGCAATATGGTTTTAGACGATGTCGATCAACTGCAGACATGCTTTGCCTTCTTACGCATCAAATCAACCAAGCTACAGACCAACATGGTGAAACACATACAATAGCACTGGATATATCAAAGGCATTTGATAGAGTCTGGCATCAATCCTTATTGTCGAAGATGTCACACTACGGCCTTGCATCATTAGTTCCACTAATTTCTTCTTATCTTCATAACAGAAAAATACGTGTAATGGTAGATGGCCTTTATTCTCAATTTCACTCAATAAATGCTGGTGTTCCCCAGGGATCAGTTTTGGCCCCAATTCTGTTCCTCATTCATATCAATGATCTCATATCTACCACTCATAATCCAATACATTCCTACGCAGATGACTCAACACTCCACAGTTCCTTCGCATTTACCAATTCTTTCACCCAACCCGATCTTATAAATTCAAAAATAAACACTGCAATTTCTCTGAACCAGGACCTTTCTAGAATTAATGGATGGGGACAAAAGAATCTAGTTTCCTTTAATGCACAGAAAACCAAATACATTCAATTTTCTAACCGACAGAATCTCACTGACTCCCATATATTTTTTAATGATGTAAATATTCCCACTTCCCCTAGTATTGACATTCTCGGTGTAACATTAACTACTAACTTGAGGTGGACACATTATGTTAGAAGCATTGCTAAGAATGCCTCTAAAAAACTGGGACTCCTGTACAGAGTTTGAGAATTCTTCACTGACGAGCAGTTGGCCGTGATATATAAAAGTCATGTGCGTTCTCAGATGGATTACTGTTCACCTCTGTGGGGTGGAAGTGGAGTGGTTGCATTGAGGCAGTTGGACAAAATTCAAAATAAAGCTATTAGATTAATCAATAACCCTGCAATCACACAGGACCTTCCTACATTATCCATACGAAGAAACGTTGCATCCCATGCATTATTCTACAGATATTTTCACAGCAATTGTTCCGAGGAACTTGCTTCAATTGTGCCGCCTCTCCACATCTTTCCCCGTAGAACTAGGGCAGCTGAGAGCGAGCATGAATTTACACTTTCTCCTCCACAATGCAGAACTTCTGCTTATCAGAATTCATTTATCCCCAGAGCTACTACTCTTTGGAATTCACTTCCCTCGAATTGCTTTCCACAAACTTACAATCTACAAATGTTTAAATCCAGTTGTTACAAACATTTTATGAATGGAGGATGCCTTTAGGCACATGGACCTTTTTGTTTTATCTGTGTTTTTCCTTCCTCCGTTCATTGTCTTAAAAAAAAAACAAAAAAAAAAATGTGTATGTGTGTGCACTGTACATTATGTATATATATATATGTATATGTATACTGTATATATATATGTATGTATGTATGTATGTGTATATGTGTATATATGTATATATATATATATATATATATATATATATATATATATATATATAGTTTGTAAGGCCAGACTGCCTAGTAAGGACCTTGAGGTATGTGTGGTCTGTGTATCTATGTAGCTCTATGTAGCTCTCTCTCTCTCTCTCATTGATACGTTTAAGAAGAGACTGGATGATCATCGGATAGAGATCGAATTAATATGAATGAATCAGTAGGTATGTAAGTGTAATTTCCATTTCGGACTAATGTTATTATATTTACTCTATACAAACTGTCCTTGTCGGCATTTCCTGACCCATAAGGTTACAATTAATCAATTGCGCCAAACGTCTAAAAATCTGAAAATTAACGGGGCTAAACAAGAGGGAGAAGGGGGACTAGAAAAACACCCATCTCCCCTTTACGAACGAAGCCGGCCAGTCGTCAGTCCCCGGTGGTTTATAACCCCGGGAGTAGCATGATGAGTGTGTGTGTGTGTGTGTGTGAGCTCAACCTCACTTTATATCATGCTAAATACGTTTCAGTACTGTTTTTGACGTAGTTAATGGCTTTTGTCTTTGATATCCGACAAAAAATGTGACTTCCCCAATTTAAGCTAACTGATGTTGTCTACTCTGCTTCTGACTACAAAATTGACTTCCCGAATTTATCAACCCCCTGATTTTGACCATTTCATTAGTACTATACTACTTTTTCTTTAAGGGCAAACACTGTACACCAGGTATTATAGAGATAGCCGGTTTGCCACAGTTATAACAGAAAACCGATTACGGCGGGTGGCTGTGGCCTGATGAAGTTCATCCGCCTCTCTATTTTGCCTTGGGGTGGGTGTTTGACTGTATATATCTTCATATATCTATATTAATGTCAACTCTTTTCACATGTGTGTGTGTGGGGGGGGGAGGGTAGAATAGAATAGAATAGAGTGGGTGGTGTGGTGGAGGTATATGCTAGTGGTGGAGTGAAGAGGTGGAGGTATGGTGAAGTAAGGGAGTGGAGTAGAGGTGGAATAGGAATGGTTGGTGTGATGGTGCACGGATGGTGGAGTAAGGTGATGGAGGGATGGTGGTGGAGTGGGTGGAGTATGGGAGTGGAATAATGGTAGAATGGAGAGGTGAAGGTATAAAAGTCAAAAGTAAGTAAGTGGAGCAGGATAGTGGAATAATAAGGAAAGGTTAGTGTGGAGGTGGAGCAGTGATAATATAAGTCCCTCAGTGGTCAGGCCACAATGATGTATAACTTAGTGGGTAGCATGATAAGCAGACCATATTGCTAACACGATTACTATTATATAACCTATTTATTTCCAGCTGATGGTAAATTGAACCCCTTGGCCACTGATATCTCGACACTTATGGGGCTAGTGACTTTTGGTTTCTTTTCTCCTCGCTAAACCTCCCTCAACCTTAGAAAAAACGCCCTCTAGACCCCCCTCAAGATAAATGTGTACATTTTTCGGTCCGGTTCCTCTTATAATTACAGGTTCGCTGTCGCTCACCAGGAAAAAATAGACACCTAAATGGCACGATAGGTGTTAAAATTGACAACGAAATGAAGCTAAAGGTGTTAAAATCGCCAAACTAATGGGCCGAATGTCATCAAATTTCAAAACTAATGGGGCTAAAGACGAGTGAGAAGAGGGGCGCCAGTAAATCGGCCCATCCGCCCTTAATGGAAATACTGTATATAAGAAACCACTATGTCTCTGTGTCATATAATTACCAAACATCATTAACAATATATTTCGGTTCATAATCTCCGTCATAGCCGAGTAATCATAATAAGGCCATGGCAATTTACCCTCAGCTGATAATAAACAGCCTATAGCGTAATATCACCGCGACATCAGAGCCCTCACCCGTGTAAAATAGCCTGGAGAGAGTTATTATTCCGCGCGCACCCGGCTCAAATTGGGTTAAACCGTGGCAAAGCACTGGGGTAGCTCAGATCGGCTTGTCAAGGGGTGCGGGGGAGCGATGAAGTTGTCCTGGACGGTCTATTTTACACTGGATTTTATGGATTAGGTCGTACGAGACTAATTCTGGTTTCATGTTGTGTTTATTTGGCGATCAGTTATGTGTGTGTGTATGTGTGTTTTTTTTTTTTTTTTTTTTTTTTTTTGACCTACAGTAATTGTGCTTTACAGGATTGATATATATAATCGTAATGTGTGTGTGAGTGGTATTAGTAATGGACCGAATATTTGTATGGTTTTTCAATATTTGCATTCGGTCTATCACTAATATACAGTATATATATATATATATATATATATATATATATACAGGGTGATTCAGAATGGCTTGCATTAAATTGGAGGACGACCTCCTTGGATAATTTTAAACAACAATGTACTATGGTAAAATGTCAAATTATACATAGTTTGGCTGTTACAGTACATTTACTATGTATTAATGAGAATGGAAAGTGAAGGGAGACCCGCATAGATTTTTGTACACATTTATTCGCAGATCTTGTCAGTGTGCTCCTCTTCGCTACAGGCTAAAGAAACTGTTCAAAGTGGCCCCCATGAGCCTGCAACACACTGTACTCCTGTGCTCAAGACGTGTGACAAACATCCTCGGAAATCTACAAGGGTTTCCCTTCACTTTCCACCCTCATTAATACAACATCGTAAATGTACTGTAACAGCCAAACAATGTATAATTCGACATTTTACCATAGATATATTGTTGTTTAAAATTATCCAAGGAGGTCGTCCTCAAATTTAATACATGCAATTCTGAATCACCCTGTATATATATATATATATATATATATATATATATATATATATATATATATATAATAATATATATACATATATATATATATATATATATATATATATATATATATATATATATATATATAAAGATAGAATATGCAAATGAATGTAAAGTAGCAACATAACTACTTACTAACCCAGGTTATACTAAATGTACACGTAAGATAATTCGATAACGTGTGCTTGGGAACGGGAGCTATAATTGAGCGAGAGCGAGAAGGGGGGGTGAGGGGGGGGGGGGGGGTGAGGCATGTAATGATCGTCAAATGAATAGCTCCATTTGAACATAATATGCTCTCTTGATTGCCAGCCAGCCTGTCAACCCTTCTCCCTCCTTTCTTCCTTCATTCCCTCCTTCCTTCCAGTATATTTGTATATATATGTATGTATGCATCTGAATGTATATGTACAATTTAAGTTTATACCTTATACCTAAGTTTATACCTAAGTTAATACTTAATGTATACTTTGTTATTGTAAATTATGAGCAAAAAAAAAACTTTTCAGTGGAAATAAACATATTATTATTATTATTTATTTATTATTATCCTCTTCCTCCTCCCCCTCCATACATCGGTCCTACCTCTTCCTTCCCTCTCTATTTCTTACCTCCCTTCCGTTCTCCTTCCCTACCTCCATCCCTCCTTCCATACATCCTTGTCACCTTCCTCCTTTTTTTCTTTTTCCTTCCTTCCTTCTCATCCGTCTGCCTTCCATAAGTTATATATTTTCTTTTCACCTTCCTAAACTTCTTTCCTGCCTCCCCTCTTAAAATTACCCTTCCTTCCTTCCTTCCTCTCTTCCTTCCTTCCCTCTTAAATTACTCTGCAGCTAACAAGTTGATTCGTAGGGTAAGTGATTGTTGTTAATTGCGACATTTGTTTTCCTAAGTAATCCAACACACACACACACACACACACACACACACACACACACACACACACACAGTTACTAAACCTGCAGTGAACAACTTGATTCCTCAGGTGTTGCTAATAAAACATTTGATGGCACACTCATAGTCATTCACTCGCGCACTCTCACACACACATGGTCTTTATCTTACACACACACGTTCGCTCTAACGTTCACTCGAACGCCGACCCGTGGTAATAACGTTCTTGACATTGTACTTGCAACAAAAGAAGAATTAATAGAGAATTTGAATGTTGGTGATGAATTCAGTAACAGCGACCATCGTACGATAACTTTCACTTTAAAGTTTACTAGTAACGAACCAAATAGTAGCATCGAAAAAGTCCCTAATTTCAAGAAAGCAAACTTCCATAAACTTAGAGCTATGTTTAAAGAAACTGACTGGAGCTTTTTAATTAACAATAACGACATAAACACATCTTGGAAGTTATTCGAAACCACTTACCTAAAAGCAGTGCAAGACTGCATACCATCGAAAATACGGCGTCCAGGCCATAATAATAAGCCCAAATGGTGGAATAAAGATATTTCAAACTGCCTGCTTGCTAAAAAATTTGCCAATGATAGATTAAAATCCTCACAAAATGACGAAGAACGGGTGAAATTTGTAGAGCTACGACGCAAAGCCAAAAAGTTAATTAAGCAAAGTAAAAAGACCTTAGAGTTACATATTGCGAATCAAAGTAAAACAAACCCGAAAGAATTCTATAGTTATATCAGAAAGAAAAAAAGTAGTTAGCCTACTTCAACTGTTGGTCCAACAGTTAGTCGATGAAAATGGAGAATACACCAAAGATGAAGTACAAATGAGTAATGCCCTCAATACCTTCTTTGCATCAGTTTTTACAACAGAAGACCTCAGTGATATCCCTACACCATCGCCGATTCAGATTGATAATTCAGATGTTCTAAGCAATATCACCGTTACAGAGAGAGAAGTATTGAATTACTTAGATAATCTCAAGGTAAATAAAACGCCTGGACCTGATACAATCTCGCCTAGAGTTCTAAAGGAAGTTAAGGATGAGCTCTCCAAACCACTGACATTACTATTCAATAAATCCTTGCAGTCTGGAACTATGCCTGATCAGTGGAAGCTAGCCAACGTAACACCGATATTAAAAAAAGGCAGCAAGTCCCTACCGAGTAACTATCGTCCAATTAGCTTAACCTCAGTTGTATGTAAAATGCTAGAAACGGTCATACGAGACAGACTCGTAAATCACTTAGAGGAAAATAACATACTTAAAGATACTCAACACGGCTATCGTAAAAAACGTTCCTGTTTAACAAACCTCTTAGATTTCTTCCACAATATCCTCAACCTCTACGATGAGAGTAAAGCTGTAGATATTATATACCTTGATTTTCAAAAGGCCTTTGACAAAGTTCCCCACAAACGTTTACTGCTAAAACTAAAAGCGCATGGAATACAAGACGGTGTGTTGAAATGGATAGAAAATTGGCTCAGCGACAGAAAGCAAAGAGTAATCATAAACGGTAAGGCATCTAAATGGACCAATGTAAGTAGCGGGGTACCCCAGGGATCGGTACTAGGACCAATTATCTTTCTAATTTACATCAACGACATAGATGAGGGTCTCACCTGTACAATCTCAACTTTGCTGACGATACAAAAATTGCAAATAGCGTACTCTCAGAAGAACAAGTTGACGATATGCAACACAATCTAGATAAATTGTCATGTTGGGCCCAAATTAGGCAAATGAGTTTCAATGCGGATAAATGTAAAGTACTACATATCGGATACCTAAATGAGAAAGCAAACTATTCGATGAATGGCACTCAGCTTAACCCGTGGAGCCCCGGCTAGTTTTGTATTGTTTGTTCACCAGAACCTGGCCGGTTTTCAAAAAATGGTTTTATTCCAGAAACAATAGCGAATGGGTTAGGAATGAAGGAAAAACCACGAAAAAACGCTCAAAAAGCTTAAAGAATGGTCCTACAGAGCCCCCGAAAACGTATTTTACAAGAGTAAAAAATTGAAGGCAATTACCCCCAAAAAAACAGGTTATTGCGCGCTGGACTTTTGAGAGTTTTCAACCATCGGCACGGTTGCGTGGGATATGTACACAGTTCCCATACAAATCTGAGCCCTCTCGAGTGGCTACACCTGAGGTTACGGTCGGAGCAATTAGGGTGACTCCTCAGACGCGTCGCTGGGGCTTTGCGTTACATACATCGCCGACGCGCCAGACGCGTCGCTGGGGCTGGACGGGTTAAGAAAGTAAACAGAAACCGATCTGGGAGTAACAATATCGAGTAACCTAAAACCGAGTCAACAATGTTCAGAAGTTGTTAAGAAGGCAAACAAAATAATTGGCTTTATAGGCAGGTCATTTGAGCATAAATCCAAAGAAGTTATCCTAACCCTTTACAATTCCTTAGTCCGCCCTCTTCTGGAATACTGCGTTCAATCCTGGTGCCCTTATTACCAAAAAGATATAAACAAGCTAGAACGAGTTCAACGTAGAGTTACCAAAATGATACCTAGCCTAAAGAACAAACCATACGAAGAGCGTCTTAGAGAATTAAATCTATTTCCTATAACCCAGGCTTCTTGTCCTCCAAAACACTGAGGATCAAGTGTCCAAACAGTGGTTTAGAGTTGGTAAGGGAACATTGGAAAGGGAACTACTGCCCTGGAACTAATGTCCGTGGCAGGACTAGGAAGTTACTAGGGGACATATGGGTTAGTAACTGAGGGGAGGATAAAATTAAGTTATTCATTTACAAACGCAGTCAGTCGCAGGTTTGATGCGAGATATTTGTCTAGGCGGAGTTTAAATGAATCAACGGTGCTGCAGTCTATAACATCTCGGGGAAGCCCATTCCACAAGTTGACAACTCGATTGAAGAAGAAATTCTTAGATTCCTGTGAATTAAAAGATTTACCAATAATTTTGCAACCGTTTCCCCGCGTGTAATTAGATTGGTCGATAGTGAAGTACATACTACAGTTCATATTGTTGATGCCTTTGATGATTTTGAACACTTGAATTAAGTCACCTCTTAATCTGCGCTGGGTTAAAGGAAATAGATTTAATTCTCTAAGACGCTCTTCGTATGGTTTGTTCTTTAGGCTAGGTATCATTTGGTAACTCTACGTTGAACTCGTTCTAGCTTGTTTATGTCTTTTTGGTAATAAGGGCACCAGCATTGAACGCAGTATTTCAGAAGAGGGCGGACTAAGGAATTGTAAAGGGTTAGGATAACGTCTTTGGATTTATGCTCAAATGACCTGCCTATCAAGCCAATTATTTTGTTTGCCTTCTTAACAACTTCTGAACATTGTTGACTCGGTTTTAGGTTACTCGATATTGTTACTCCCAGATCGGTTTCTCTGTTTACATTCTTAAGCTGAGTGCCATTCATCGAATAGTTTGCTTTCTCATTTAGGTATCCGATATGTAGTACTTTACATTTATCCGCATTGAAACTCATTTGCCAAATTTGGGCCCAATGTGACAATTTATCTAGATTGTGTTGCATATCGTCAACTTGTTCTTTTGAGAGTACGCTATTTGCAATTTTTGTATCGTCAGCTAATTTTGAGATTGTACAGGTGAGACCCTCATCTATGTCGTTGATGTAAATTTGAAAGAGAATTGGTCCTAGTACCGATCCCTGGGGTACCCCGCTACTTACATTGGTCCATTTAGATGCCTTACCGTTTATGACTACTCTTTGCTTTCTGTCGCTGAGCCAATTTTCTATCCATTTCAACACACCGTCTTGTATTCCATGCGCTTTTAGTTTTAGCAGTAAACGTCTGTGGGGAACTTTGTCAAAGGCCTTTTGAAAATCAAGGTATATAATATATACAGCTTTACTCTCATCGTAGAGGTTGAGGATATCGTGGAAGAAGTCTAAGAGGTTTGTTAAACAGGAACGTTTTTTACGAAAGCCGTGTTGAGTATCTTTAAGTATGTTATTTTCCTCTAAGTGATTTACGAGTCTGTCTCTTATGACCGTTTCTAGCATTTTACATACAACTGAGGTTAAGCTAAGTAGCACTGAAGTGAGTAGAAAAATAGAGTTGAATTGAAAAATAGAGTTGAATTGAAAACGGGTGAGTGAAATGGTTGTGGGTAAACTAAACAGGGTTTATCGATGATGCATAATCTAATTGGTCCATTTTCAGATAGTTTTTGTCTGGTTAACACCTGTACGAGCGACGTTTTTTTAATTTATATACTAGCTATATTTAGACGATTTTTTGCAGTTTTAGAAGGATCTGGGTTAGTAAAAAGGGTTAAGGGAGGTAGTTCGAAGCCTTTTAGTTGCTTGGGGCCCTTTTTATACTGAATAAAATCGTCTAACAGTAGCCAGAAGAAAGTTAAAAGAACATCACCGTATTTTCTTCTATAATCGTTTTCTGTTACATTATTCATCAGAGACTTAAGGGGGGTCACCGTTTTTTTTTTATCTTTCTCTCCTTTTCTCTCCCTGGCTTGTATCCATTTGGCCCAATTCAGCCAACTGTTTTAAGACGTTTATCCCTATCCAGGTGTTGATTTCTTCCTGGCGAGCGATAGCGAGCCAGCATTGTATGGAGATATCCGGCTTCGTCGGAGACATTTTTCTATCGAAAAATTTACAATTTTAGCTTGCTGTCAAAACAAAAATATATTGACACCTGGATGGGGGTAAACGTCTTAAATCAGTAGGCTGAATGGGGCCGAATGGATACAAGCCAAAGAGAGAGGGAGAGGAAGAGAAAAAAAGGTAGGTGGGCTCCCTTAATTATACTATATATACCTTGACTTGAGTTTTGTGACTTGCTAACTTTACTCTGAGTACCGGTATTATTAAATTGGTTAAAGCAAGAGAATGCCGTTAATCCTATTTGGTCCGCGGGTAGTCTTGATGTACCTCCCGTGTTTCGCTCCGTTACTTTCCAGATTTTAAGACGGTTCGCCCCATTCGTTTGGCGATAAAATGACGCTTCACCCCATTTAGGTGTATTTTTTTCTAGACGAGCGATATCGAGCATGGAACATAGCTGAAATTAGCCTTTGGCTGGTACAATAATCGGAAAACATGTACAAATATAGCTTGAAAGGGATCTGAGCGGGCATTACTTAGTTTGAAGGAAGTTTGGGAAGTCGTTTTTGATAGCCTAGGGGACAGAGCAAAATACATTGCTCGAAAATCGCGAAAATCAAGGGAATTCATTAATAATATTAAAGCAAAATATTTAATAACCCCAAAAATGTCGAACCAGACAGTGTTAACTGATAGGTTATGACTGATCGCAACAAGACAGGCTCATAGCAGGACAAAATATGACAAGGTAGGTTAGGGCAGGACAAAATATGACAAGGTAGGTTAGGGCAGGACAAAATATGACAAGGTAGGTTAGGGCCGGACAAAATGTGACAAGGTAGGTTAGGGCAGGACAATATATGACAAGGTAGGTTAGGGCAGGACAAAATATGACAATGTAGGTTAGGGCAGGACAATATATGACAAGGTAGGTTGGGGCAGGACAAAATATGACAAGGTAGATTAGGGCAGGACAAAATGTGACAAGGTAGGTTAGGGCAGGACAAAATATGACAAGGTAGATTACGGCAGGACAAAATGTGACAAGGTAGGTTAGGGCAGGACAATATATGACAAGGTAGGTTGGGGCAGGACAAAATATGACAAGGTAGATTAGGGCAGGACAAAATATGACAAGGTAGGTTAGGGCAGGACAAAATATGACAAGGTAGATTACGGCAGGACAAAATAGAACAAGGTAGGTTAGGGCAGGACAAAATATGACAAGGTAGATTAGGGCAGGACAAAATATGACAAGGTAGATTACGGAAGGAAAAAATAGAACAAGGTAGGTTATGGCAGGACAAAATAGAACAAGGTAGGTTAAGGCAGGACAAAATATGACAAGGTA
This sequence comes from Paralithodes platypus, assembly GCA_032716605.1. Classification (NCBI taxonomy): domain Eukaryota; kingdom Metazoa; phylum Arthropoda; class Malacostraca; order Decapoda; family Lithodidae; genus Paralithodes; species Paralithodes platypus. The sequence goes on along the minus strand of CM064577.1, from coordinate 20,109,390 downwards.
GGTTAGGGCAGGACAAAATAGCACAAGGTAGGTTAGGACTGGACAGAATAGGGCAACACAGGGCAGGACAAAATAAAACAAGGTAGGTTAGGACTGGACAGAATAGGGGAGGAGGGCGAAGTTAGGCCGATATCTGTTACTATAAGGTGGACAGATAAGAGAGGTTAGGACAGGATAGAGGGAAAGACATGGCAGGTAACATAGGATAGGACATAACAGGTAACAAAGGGTAGGACAGGGAACATAGGACAGAGGGAAAGACAGGATAGGTAACATATGATAGGACAGGGGAGGAGGGAAAGGGTAAAACAGTAGGAGGTTAGGATAAGCCAGAGGGAAGGACAGGATAGGACAGGGAGGGAGGGAGAGGATAAAACAGTAGGACAAGGAGGTTAGGACAGAACATGTATTACAGGATAGGATAGGACAGATAGGGAGGACAAGACAAGAGGGTAGCAAAGGGTAGGACAGAGAGGGAGAGAGGAAAGCAAAGGGACAGGGAGGTTAGGATAGGACAGAGAGGGAGGGAGAGAGAAAAACAGAAGGACAGGTTATACAGGATAGGACTGGACAGGTAACAGAGGATAGGACAGGAAGGTTAGAATAAGACAGGACATGTAACAAAGGATAGAACAGATAGGACAGGACAGGTAACACAGGATAGAACAGGTCGTTAGGACAGGATATAAGCAGTGATATATATCCTCGGTGTCCTAGTGGCTTAATGTCCCACCTTGATAATGTCACGACTGACTTTTTAAGGGGAGATGGGCCATTTGTTTGGTCCCCTTTCTTCCTCACACTTATCCCCACTTGTTTTCAGATTTGAAAACGCTCGGACCAATAGTTTGGCGATTTTAACACCTTTTGCCCCATTTCGTTGTCCTTTTTAAGACCTTTTGTGCCATTTAGGTGTCGATATTTTCCTGGCGAGCGAAAGCGAGCCTGAAATTTTAAGAGGAACGGCCTGGACTTGTTTCTACCGAAAAATGTACACAATTATCTTGAAGGGGGGTCTAGAGGGTCTTTATCTAAGCTTGATCTAGGTCTAGCGAGGAAATTAAGAAATATAGGAATAAATTAATTAATAGACCAAAACAAACAAATCCGCCACTAAACCCAGACAGATGCACCACCGACCCGCCCCGCTACCGTTTTCTTTTGTGGAGAGTTGTTGGGGACCACTTAGATAAATAATCGGGTTGGATTTTGCGCTGACTTGGCTAATGAAGAAGTCAAAGATAATTTGTATAATTCTTTGGTTCATCCGTAGACAGAATTAAATAGTCTATCAGTAACGTGAACAAAGTTAAAGTGGTAGAAACAAGATTATCTCTCTCTCTCTCTCTCTCTCTCTCTCTCACACACACACACACACACGCACACACACTCACACACACACATGCCTCGTTCCCCCCGCTCTCTATCTCTCTTACCTCCGCCTCCCCCCCCCCCTCTCCCATCGCCCCCTTTTCACCTTAACCACCTTTTCACCCCTCTTGCTTAAGGGGGGTCACCGGCTTTTTTTATATCTTTCTCTCCTTTTCTCTGTTTCCCTGGCTTGTATCCATTCGGCCCCATTTAGCCCACTGTTTTAAGACGTTTATCCCCATCCAGGTGTCGATTTCTTCCTGGCGAACGATAGCGAGAGATTGTATGGAGAAATCCGGCTTCGCCAGAGACAATTTTCTATCGAAATATTTACAAAATTAGCTTGATGTCAAAACAAAAGTATATACAGTATATGCTGGCTCGCTACCGCTCGCCAGGAAAATATTGACACCTGGATGGGGTAAACGTCTTAAAACAGTTGGCTGAATGGGGCCGAATGGATACAAGCCAAAACGAGAGGGAGAGAAAAAGAAAAAAAGCGAGGTGAGCTCCCTTAAAAGAAAAAGACCAGAACAACTCCCACAAGCAGCATTTTTGAACTCCCCTCTCCGAAACCACACCGAAAAGCGATGGTGATGATGATGATATTGCGGGGTGGTGGTATTGGGGCTAGACATGAAGGGAGAAGGTATACAGTATGTGTGTGTGTGTGTAGTGTGACTGTGTGTGTAGTCACTGTAGTGTGTTTTTCGGGTGGTGGATTTAAGGGAAGAATTTCACCTATTTTTTTTTTTTTCTCGCTAGACCCCATTCTCCCTCATGTTTAGCCCCATTAGTTTTGATATTTTAAGCCTTCGGCCCACTAGTTTGGCGATGTTAATACATGAACCCCTACGCCAGTGCCCCTAGTAACTCTATGCTGTTATTACCTATTATACAATAGCATCAGTATCTACCAACATCACCACTACCACCACCATCATTTTCACCACTACTACCACCATTACCACTACTACTACCACCAATAACACTACTACCACCATCACCATTACCACCACCTGCTCACCAGTTCATGACCACCCATTACTTAAATTAATGGGGGGTTTGTGTCTACCTAATACCTGAACCACCACCACTACTACTACTGCTACCACCACTATCACTACTACCACAGTTACTACTCCACTACCACCACCATATGCCACTACTACCACCACCATTACCACTACCACCACCTGCCCTCACACTCTCATAACCACCCATTACCTAGATAAATGGTGGGGCCTTGTGTGTACCTAATACCTGAACCACCACCACTACTACTACTACTGCTACTACCACCACTATTACTACTATAAAAATACCACAGCTACCACTCCACTACCACCACCATATGCCACCACTAACATCACCACCACCACTACCACAACACAACCACCACCACCATTACCTCCACCTGCCCTCACTCTCATAACCTCCCATTACTTCGATTAATGGGGGGCCTTGTGTCTACCTAATACCTGAACCCCGCCTCCAGCAAACCCCTCCCCCCCTTCAAGTATCTCATGGTATTATTGCCAACTCTATAACAACAACACTACTACTACCTCCTCTACTACCACGCTACCACTCCACTACCATCACCATTATATGCCAACAATTTAATTACCACCACCCACAACAGCCACCACCATTACCATTAGCTCCACCTGCCCTCACACTTTCATAATCACCCATTACCTAGATTAATGGTGGGGCCTAGTGTGTACCTAATACCTGAACCACCACCACTACTACTACTACTGCTACTATCACCACCACTCCACTACATAAGAACATAAGAAAATGGGAGTCTGCAAAAAGCCGATCGGCCCACACAAGGCAGATCCCTGTCACACCCAACACCAATTACAAGGCCCAATTATAGGCCCAACTCACTAATACCTTGAGCACTGACCCCACCAAAACGGTCAGGGATTAACACAAGATGACGGGGATCTGCTGAGCGCCGATTTGCCAACACCCGGCAGCTCCCCCTCACACCACCATCACTACTACCACAACTACCACCACCATATGCCACCACTACCACTACTACCACCAATATCACTACTACCACAGCTACCACCACACCTGCCCTCACACTCTCATGACCACCCATTACTTAGATCAATGGGGGGTGGGGGGGGGGCTTGTGTGTACCTAATACCTGAACCCCGCCTCCAGTACACCCACCAATAACTCTGTTGCTATTTAAAAAATTACCTACTCTATAATAATAATGACTACTACTACTACTACTACTACTACTACTACTACTGTATGCCAACACCAACACTACCACCTGTGACGCCTCCCGGCGTTAGCAGAATGGTTGCGTGGGGCATTGCAGCTCGCTAGTGCTCGCCAGGATGGGGGGATAGGCTACAGTTGTCCTAGAATGATCTGATTTATTTCATTAGTGTCGTGTTGCCACAGACAGTCTAGAAATGGTCTTTGTTTTGGTCTGTGACCGTGCCTTATATTTTATATTCGCTATAATATAAATGTTGCTTGTGTGGGAGGCGAGCGAGGGAGTGTGAGGGAGTACACCCGGCAGCGAGGTGAGCTGTGACGGGGCTCGCTTGGGCGCTGGCGGCGTTGGCGGCCGGGTGGTCGACTAGTCCCTTCCCGTCGCTGCCTCGTGTTCTTTACCAGCTCAGAGCTTGCCTGACACGCGTATCACCTACATCCTTTGCAATTCTGTCCCCCCATACTCGCGACTTTGCATACTATCTCTCTCTCTCGACTTCTCCTTTCTCATTCTCTAATCTTTATTAAACTCAACATCCCTTCTGGTTTCAGCATAGATGTTCACCGTCGACCAGTCGTATTGTACGCGAAGCTCTCAGATATTTCCATGTATTAGGTTAAGGAGGTATTATGCTTTATTGAGGTTTAGAGAGACAGACTTTTCCGTATGTGTCCTCTCTCGGGAAGGTTGTACACCGGTATATGTCTCCCTTGCAAGGTGTTGAGTGATTCTGCTTGGTTATCTAAAGCTAGACTAGGGGTAAGGTTATTGTGTCGTTGTCTCCGATGTGTGCAGTGTTAGCTAAGCTCTGCACGACATCGACAGGTACTGTGGGAGCCTAAGTTGTCTTCGGGTTGGTTTACTTTGTGAGCACAGCGCTGTGGTGTGAGAGGGCCATAGCCTATCCCTCACAACATAGTGCTGCCTCTTTGTGTTGACTTCTGAGGGATCGCCAGGATAGAGCTAGGTACTAGAGACCTAGATTTATCAAGAGAGCATCCCGGTCATATAACGTAATCTTCATTATACCACCCTCGGACAACGTTAGGCTACGAGCCGCATGCTCGCCCATTGTTGCCCTGCCTTGATACCCCAGCTAGACTTTATTAACTGAGCAGACACTGGTTAGAGATAAGCCCCATTATTATATGTATGCAACATTATTATTCACTGCACTTTTGAGCCGAGGTTGTTGTTGAGTTGCACAACCCGAGTCGGCTGTTGCGTTGTGTTCTGAAGCATTTCTTTAGTTGTCGAGCATTACTACCTTTGCGCAGTCTTTATTATTCGCCTGCCTATTATTACTATATGTCCTAGCATTTATTGTGACCCGTATTCTGCATTATAATTGTTCAAGATTCTTTACGAACATCTTCCCAGCATCAGACTTAGTTCAGAAGTTTCCAGTTGATGTTGCAGGACTAGCATTACACTTTCTTTAATACAGGAGTGCCAGTTATTTGAGTATCTACCGTAATGTTAATTAATCACGTTAACTATCTTTTCTTTGTGTAACATAATCGAGTAATCTTTTACTGTTTGAGAATAGGCTGTTTCATTGAGCGTCAGCCTAGAGTGTGTGCACCAGTTACCAAGTCATAGGATACCTCGTTGTCCAGGCACGACTCAGGGCGGTAATGGTGTTTTGTTTTCCAGTGTTTAAGGCAGGGGTTGGATCTAGTGTTACCGTTGTTGCTTTTTGCCATTATCTAGTCCAATGTTGAAGAGCCCTGTGTCTTTGAGAACCTGGATCGTAACACACCACCATCACTAAATCACCAACACTACCTCCAACACTACCACCACTTCTACAACCACCACCACCATTATCACCACCTGCCCTCACACTCTCATAACCACCCATTACCTAGATTAATGGTGGGGCCTTGTGTCTACCTAATTCCTGAACCCCGCCTCCACTAACTCCCCCACACCCACCCAGTAACCCATGCGGGGGTTGGTCTTACACAATACCTACACTACTGGACTACTGTGTTATACAATTCTTACAAGTAGGGGAGCATTTTGTATTTATTCATTTTGTATTACATTTTATTTTGTTTAGGTTTCTTCTACAACCCTCTATCAAGCATAAAAACACCCCCTTTCGAAATTAATTTGTGCATTTTCGTTAGAAAATTGAACCTCGCCAAAAAAAAAAACACACCAAAAATGGCACGAAAGGTCCTATAATAGCTAACGTAATGGGACAAACCTCTTTAAATCTCAAAACTAATGGGGCTAGACATGAGGGAGCAGGGGGTCCAGAAAAATCAAATCTCCCCTTAAACCAATTATTGTCTATTTAATGTGAAAAATCAATACCTCTCATAACTCATTAAGGACTTGAGCAATCGAGTTTATGTCTACCTTTTCATTAGGGTTGAAAAGTACATAGCTGTGGGATTTTAGAGCCTGTTTGCTCCAACCCTCCCTGACTTACAAAGTTAAAGGGGTTACAACACACACTCACTCACTCTCTCTCTCTCTCTCAAACATACACAGTAGCGTAATAACGCCGCGTGTCGCGTCCAGATATTGAGCCAATGAGAGAGAGAGAGAGAGAAATTGAAGGGCAGTGGCTAGCAAAAAGGGGTACCGGTACCACGACAACCCCTCCCCAGTCACCATGAACACCAAAATCAAAGGGACTGTGAAGTGGTACAACTTCAAGAAGGGTTATGGATTTATACACAGAACAGACAACAACGAGGATATATTCATACACCACTCTGGGATATCAAGAACCAACACCAGAATATCACTAGACACCGGAGAAGCTGTTGAATTTGTCACCAGAAAAGGCAGACAAGGTTTAGAACCTGAAGAAGTAACAGGACCAGGAGGTACTGAAACCAGAGGATCTCCCCACGCAACAGAACAAACACCAAGAAGACTTGAAGAACACACTATGCATACAAAAATATATGCATGCATAGAAACGGCGAAGGCTATTGCTGGCTCAAATAAACATCATTTGAGCCACATAATACCTTTAATACTGCAGCACAACAACCTACCATCCATAAAAATCCCACAAGAAGCTCTCCAACCACCAAAATACCAGACCAAGAACACTCAACAGAGAAAGGACCCCACAATGGAGGAGAAGGAAGATGAATCAATCGATCTGTCTGAAACTGCTGAACAAGATGAAGAAGAAGAAGAGAATGAAGACTATGAGGAGGAGGATGAACAGGAAGAAGAAATAGACCAACAACTACAAGAAGATATAGAAACATCACGAGAATCTCCCTTACCTCAAAAAATAACTCCCCCACCTCCAGTACTAACACCTCAAATTCGAAAGAGAACCGAAGAGAAATCCTGTAAAACTGAAGCAGAACGTGAATATAATTCTTATGATGATGGGAGGCTTGTCGAATGTACTCAAAAAAACAACCAAGGATGTACTATCTGTAACAAACTGATAAAACGAAGGCAACTATACTGCGAAAAACAAAAACAAAAATGACAACTAGACACCTGAAAGAGAAAACAATGAAACTGTAATAAAATAAAAATATCCCAAAATACCAAGGCTAAAAAAAAATAAATAAATAAAAAAAAATGTAACTGTAATAAAGTAAAATATCCCTAAAATAGCAAGGTGGTCTGCCCGCCAACTTTAATCTACTACTGTACTTCATAATGTCCTCCTCGTTTACCCCTTCCCTCTCCAACCCTCTTCTTTCCCCTCTTAGACCCATCTTGGGTAAAAAAAAAAAAAAAAAAAAAAAAAAAAAAAAGGGGGTAAAGATGAGAGAGAGAGATGGAGGGGAAATGACCAAACGTAGGGACACAGATAAGAGAGAGAGAGAGAGAGAGAGAGAGAGAGAGAGAGAGAGAGAGAAAGAAAGAGAGAGAGAGAGAGGGAGGGGGGGGGGATGGTAAATGTGCTAGATATCCTTATATGTGTGCAGGGAGCTTCTGAAGTGCGTTGCGGGCTAGAGATTAGTCAACATACACAAGGTCTCGAAAGGGCTGCACTATGATAATAAACTCTACGGGGATCACACAGTAGAGAGAGAGAGAGAGATATTATAAAGACAAACAAGACTCCAGATTAAGATAAAACAAATAAGCAAGAACAAAAAAGGACTTAGGCTTAGACCCGGAGAACGAGGGTTAGATGGAAAGCTGAAGTCGGCCTGTATACACACACACACACACACAGATGGGAACGGTAATTCATCATAGGATTAAATTATACTTGTAATGAGAGAGAGAGAGCGAGCGAGAGCGAGCATTGTATATAATTATAGATAACACTATAAATACTAGTTCAAAGGTCGAGAGAGAGAGAGAGATACACAGTGGGAATGGGAGACTTATTCGAATACACAGAAGACAAAAACTAGAGAGGTGGAGATAGGTATTTTTTTTGTTTTATTTTTTATTTTTTTAAAGAGACAATGAACGGAGGAAGGAAAAACACAGATAAAACAAAAAGGTCCATGTGCCTAAAGGCATCCTCCATTCATAAAATGTTTGTAACAACTGGATTTAAACATTTGTAAATTGTAAGTTTGTGGAAAGCAATTCGAGGGAAGTGAATTCCAAAGAGTAGTAGCTCTGGGGATAAATTAATTCTGATAAGCAGAAGTTCTGCATTGTGGAGGAGAAAGTGTAAATTCATGGGCGCTCTCAGCTGCCCTAGTTCTACGGGGAAAGATGTGGAGAGGCGGCACAATTGAAGCAAGTTCCTCGGAACAATTGCTGTGAAAACATCTGTAGAATAATGCAAGGGATGCAACGTTTCTTCGTATGGATAATGTAGGAAGGTCCTGTGTGATTGCAGGGTTATTGATTAATCTAATAGCTTTATTTTGAATTTTGTCCAACTGCCTCAATGCAACCACTCCTCTTCCACCCCACAGAGGTGAACAGTAATCCATCTGAGAACGCACGTGACTTTTATATATTACGGCCAACTGCTCGTCAGTGAAGAATTCTCGAACTCTGTACAGGAGTCCCAGTTTTTAAGAGGCATTCTTAGCAATGCTTCTAACATAATGTGTCCAGCTCAAGTTAGTAGTTAATGTTATACCGAGAATGTCAATACTAGGGGAAGTGGGAATATTTACATCATTAACAAATATATGGGAGTCAGTGAGATTCTGTCGGTTCGAAAATTGAATGTACTTGGTTTTCTGTGCATTAAAGGAAACTAGATTATTTTGTCCCCATCCATTAATTCTAGAAAGGTCCTGGTTCAGAGAAATTGCAGTGTTTATTTTTGAACTTATAAGATCGGGTTGGGTGAAAGAATTGGTAAATGTGAAGAACTGTGGAGTGTTGAGTCATCTGCGTAGGAATGTATTGGATTATGAGTGGTAGATATGAGATCATTGATATGAATGAGGAAAAGAATTGGGGCCAAAACTGATCCCTGGGGAACACCAGCATTTATTGAGTGAAATTGAGAATAAAGGCCATCTACCATTACACGTATTTTTCTGTTATGAAGATAAGAAGAAATTAGTGGAACTAATGATGCAAGGCCGTAGTGTGACATCTTCGACAATAAGGATTGATGCCAGACTCTATCAAATGCCTTTGATATATCCAGTGCTATTGTATGTGTTTCACCATGTTGGTCTGTAGCTTGGTTGATTTGATGCGTAAGAAGGCAAAGCATGTCTGCAGTTGATCGTCATCGTCTAAAACCATATTGCCAATCACTGATTAATTTATTATCCTCAAGATGCTTAATTATGTGATTATTTAATATAATTTCAAAGACTTTACCAAGAGTGGAAGTTATAGCTATTGGTCTGTAGTTTGATGGATCTGAAGAGGCACCTTTTTTAGGAACTGGATGGATGTTTGCTTCTTTCCAGGGTACTGGGAAGCATGAGGTATGAGTACACAGACGGAAATTTTTTGCCAATACAGGAGCGAGCACCAAGGAGCAATTCTTAAGTACTATTGGAGGAATTTCATCTGGACCAGGAGCCTTATCTACTGAGAGATTCTGCAAAATAGTTTTGACATGTCTGGTGTGGATCTTAAGTGAGGGAATTTCAGGTGAATTAAAATTAAGTACAGGGACATCTTGATTTATTTCATCTAAGGTTGAGTTGGTGGAGAAAATATCCGCAAGAAGGTTAGCTTTACCTCTTGGGGTCACTTACAAGATTGCCAGTCGGAGATTTTAATGGTGGAATGGATGAAGCAGTAGTGAAGTTGGATTTGAATGAGTTAAGAGTAGACCAAAATATTTTGTTATCATTTGGATTATTTAGAAGTGTATTTGCCTGCTTGTGGAGAAAGTTTGATTTAGTTAAGTTTAATACAGTTTTGGCATGATTTCTGATGTTTCTAAAGTAATTAAAGGCTTCATGTGTTTTTGAGTTTGTGTATGCATTGTAGGCTATTGCTTTTTGTTCAGTTACTCTAGCACAATTATGGTCAAACCATTTAGGTGAATTAGATCTTTTACTGTACTTTTGATGAGGAAAAAAAGTTTCCATTCCAATTTTTACAACATCTTGTATGTGGCTCAAGGTGGAGTGTGCATCATTAGAAAAGAAAGAGGTCCAGGGAATATCAATAAAGAAACCTTGAAGACCCTCCCAGTCTGCCCTATCGTAATGCCATTTAGTCACCAAAACAGGTTCAGAGTGGGAAGGTGTGGTAGGTGATAGACAGGTGGCCTGTATCAGACAGTGATCAGAAGATCCAAGCGGGGACCTCACTGTAACATCATAATTTTCTGAATTGGTTGTTAAAAATAAGTCCAGTAGGTGGGAATTATGATTAGGATTATCTGGTACAACGGGTGGGTTGGTTGACTAGTTGAGTGAGATTAAATGAGTCTGCAAATAGCTCACATTCAAGACCAGCATCATCAGTCCTGGCTGAATGAGTGAGCCATTCAACATTATGGACATTAAAATCACCCAACACAGTGATTTCAGAAGAAGCATTTAAGTTGAGGACACTGAGTTGTGAGGACAGAGAATCAAAAAGACTTTGCTCTGGAGGAGTATTTGGGGAACGGTAGATGCAACATATGCATTTAAATTTACCAGCAGAAATTAATTTGTATATAGAATAATCAAAATAGGGACAATTGAAACTAGTAACCTCCTCCAGGGCAATTTCAGATTTTGCGAAGCAACATACACCTCCTTTAGGTCTGAAATTTTGGAGCAGTTGATAACCTGGAAAATTAAATCTAGACGTGTCAGATGTGGATGTTACTTGAGTCTCTATCCGTTTGTGTATGTGTGTGTGTGTGAACAGGTAGGTTGGTAGGAAGGTGTGTAGGTAGGTTTGTGTGTATTCGAGCGTGTCCAGATAGATAGGTTTGTGTGGGTGTGGGTGTGCAGGCAGGTGGGTGTGTAGGAGGTTGATTGTGTGTGTGTAGGTAGGAAGGACTGGCACCTGAGTCCCTTGCCGCCATACTCACACAGATACACATACAGGTACACACACACACACACACACACACACACACACACACACACACACACACACACACACAACACAACACACACAGAGAGATACACATACATATACACACAGAACACACCGACACACACACACACACACACACACACACACACACACACACACCGACACACGCACACACACGGAGACACACACCGAGCAAACAACTCCAGTCAGTTCCATAGTGACCGGAAGCTCACAAGCACACACACACACACACACGTTCATGTATACGTCCACACATTCACAGGCACACACTCACATGTATACTACTACACACATAATATTATACTCACCCACATTTGATTACATATGCTAAAACCAGGAATGCGACACTTTGGAGACCGTTTATTCAGTCAAGTATATTCGGGCTTGCTCCTACAACGCAAATTCGGGTATCACATAATCTAATTGCATTAATTGAACTCCCAAACACCTCCCAATGAAATTAATGCAAGCATGTGATCGTCCCGGGATTCGAACCTGGGTTACTACATACAGATTTTAAACTCTAACCATTACACCATCAAGACAGTTAATTTATCTACGTACAGCACATGACTATCATTAATTAATATCCATTTATCGAAGACTGGATATTAATCTAATCATGTACTACAGTACTAAATAAGGATACTGTACAAATCAACCAAGAGACCATTTCAACCAGTAGATCTAAAATAGTCTCTAATCAACCAAGTCCAATTATATACCAGTATTAACCTCTTCTGTACCGGCGTCGTCTTTCTCATTATATGCTAACTATATGTAGACGGTTTTGTGCAGCTTAAAAAGGATCTGTGGTTGTAAAAACGGTTAATTTACTTACCTGACTGACTGACTTTATAAGATTAATTGACTTGATTGATTAGTTACAAATTATCTTTGTAGGTAATTGATGAATTTAGTTATCTTTAAATGTGCGTATTTACGTATTTTTAACCACACACACACACACACACACACACACACACACACACACACACAACACAACACACACACAGAGATACACATACATATACACACAGAACACACCGACACACACACACACACACCGACACACGCACACACACGGAGACACACACCGAGCAAACAACTCCAGTCAGTTCCATAGTGACCGGAAGCTCACAAGCACACACACACACACACGTTCATGTATACGTCCACACATTCACAGGCACACACTCACATGTATACTACTACACACATAATATTATACTCACCCACATTTGATTACATATGCTAAAACCAGACACACACACACACACACACACACACACACACACACACACACAGCCCGTAGCCTAATGGTAGAGCTCTCGTCTCACACTCGAGGGGTCGGGGGTTCAATCCCCGGCCGGGCGGAGACAAATTGGGCTTGTCTCCTTTCATGTGTTAGCCTCAGTTCACCTAGCTGTAAATAGGTACCTGGAATAAGTGGACGATGTTGTGACGTCCCATCTGGGGTTGGCAAAAATGGTACAAGGCGAGATGGGTATCATATGGTTCACCTAAGCTGATGGCTACCTAAGCCTTCGGGCGAGACGGTATATACCGTCTATAGTGAGAATGGTACCATACAGATCCACCCTAAGCCTTCGTTTCCGGTGTCGCCAATTGGCTAAATACAGACTACACACACATCCACAGCCATTCCAACAGTACATAAAACACTTAACATGCATTTCACGCAATACATTCCCAGTTAAGGAGGCGCGATAATAATGAGCTTAGCTCGCATTGCGTGGATTCCCCTTGACGAACAAGTAACTGAGTAACTGAGTAACACACACACGAATTAATGTACATAATATAATGAAAATGTCCTTATAATTTTAATTAAACAGATGTACTCAGCTGGTGTGGACACGGTAATTCATCATAGGATTAAATTATACTTGTAATGAGAGAGAGAGAGAGAGAGAGAGAGAGAGAGAGAGAGAGAGAGAGAGAGAGAGAGAGAGAGAGAATAGATAGTTAAAGAGAATATATATATATATATATATATATATATAGAGAGAGAGAGAGAGAATTAATAGGTACATAATTATAAAGAGTGAGAGAGTTAGTTGTGTATTTACAGGTAAAAATAATAAACATTCGCATTTAATTAACACACCTGATAAAACCATGGATTTACTGTGATTCCTATAAAGGCCATTTATTTGTAATTGCCAGGATACCTTACAATACAGTGCAGAGTTTTGTTTTGTTATTATTATGGTGGGTTTAAAAGGGGCTATTTGTTATTATTGCTATTCTATCTATCTATATGCTCAGGCCCAATCCCCATTTTGGGGGTAGCCGACTCAAGACAGAGCAAGAACAGGGAAAACACAAAAACAAACATAAACAAAAACACAGATAAAAAACACAAACTCACACACATCCAGGTCACCCAAGAGAAGACCCAGAGACCAGGGTTACCAAGGTCGCTCCAGCACTCCCCCGGCCCCTGACCACCCGGAGAGGTTCCGATCTCGGCAGGCAGACATGCAGCGGAGCCAAAGCCACAAGCCCTCCCACCACACTTTCAGGCACACCCTTCATATTAATCGTCTCCCCGGGCCAGGCCCGGCCTAGGACTATTATCTAGTCGAACTTGCGCCCGACCCCTGACTTGTATATATATGTGATTGTGTTAAAAGGGGTTATTTGTTATTATTGCTGGCTTGTATATATATATGATTGTGTTAAAAAGGGTTATTTGTTATTATTGCTGGCTTGTATATATATGTGATTGTGTTAAAAGGGGTTATTTGTTATTATTGCTGGCTTGTATATATATGTGATTGTGTTAAAAGGGGTTATTTGTTATTATTGCTGGCTTGTATATATATGTGATTGTGTTAAAAGGGGTTATTTGTTATTATTGCTGGCTTGTATATATATGTGATTGTGTTAAAAGGGGCTGTTTGTTATTATTGCTGGCTTGTATATATATGTGATTGTGTTAAAAGGGGCTGTTTGTTATTATTGCTGGCTTGTATAATTATATGTGATTGTGTTAAAAGGGGTTATTTGTTATTATTGCTGGCTTGTATATATATGTGATTGTGTTAAAAGGGGTTATTTGTTATTATTGCTGGCTTGTATAATTATATGTGATTGTGTTAAAAGGGATTATTTGTTATTATTGCTGGCTTGTATATATGTGGTTGTGTTAAAAGGGGTTATTTGTTATTATTGCTGGCTTGTATATATATGTGATTGTGTTAAAAGGGGTTATTTGTTATTATTGCTGGCTTGTATATATATGTGATTGTGTTAAAAGGGGTTATTTGTTATTATTGCTGGCTTGTATATCTGTGATTGGGTTAAAAGGGGTATTTGTTTTCTGCTGGCTTGTATATATATGTGATTGTGTTAAAGGGGTTATTTGTTATTATTGCTGGCTTGTATATATATGTGATTGTGTTAAAAGGGGCTGTTTGTTATTATTGCTGGCTTGTATATATATGTGATTGTGTTAAAAGGGGCTGTTTGTTATTATTGCTGGCTTGTATAATTATATGTGATAGTGTTAAAAGGGGTTATTTGTTATTATTGCTGGCTTGTATATATATGTGATTGTGTTAAAAGGGGTTATTTGTTATTATTGCTGGCTTGTATAATTATATGTGATTGTGTTAAAAGGGATTATTTGTTATTGCTGGATATATATGTGATTGTGTTAGTTATTTGTTATTATTGCTGGCTTGATATATATGTGATTGTGTAAAAGTTATTTGTTATTATTGCTGGCTTGTATATAATGTGATTGTGTTAAAGTATTTGTTATTATTGCTGGCTTGTATCTATATGTGATTGTGTTTAAAGGGTTATTTGTTATTATGCTGCTTGTATATATATATGTGATGTGTTAAAAGGGGTTATTGTTATTATTGCTGGCTTGTATATATATGTGATTGTGTTAAAAGGGGTTATTTGTTATATTGCTTGTATATATGTGATTGTGGTTAAAAGGGTTATTTGTGTTATATTGCTGGTATATATGATGATTGTGTTTAAAATGGGTTATTTGGCTGCTTGTATATATATGTATTGTTTTAAAAGGGGCTGTTTGTTATTATTGCTGGCTTTTATATGTGTTGTTAAAGTTAAAGGGGTTAATGCTATTATTTGAGAGAGAGAGAGAGAGAGAAGAGAGAGAGAGAGAGAGAGAGAGAAGAAGAGAGAGAGAGAGGATGAGAGAGGGAGAGAGAGAGAGAGAGAGAGAGAGAGAGAGAGAAAGAAGAGAGGAGAGAGAGAGAGAGAGAGATGAGAGAGAGAGGAGAGACGAGAGAGAGAGAGAAGAGGATGAGGAGGGAGAATTCAGTGAGAGAAATCCCCCTGTGAATTCTTCTTTTGAGAGAGACGAGGAGAGAGAGACGAGAGAGGAACCTCGTTGTATAAGAGACGAGAGAGATGTGTAGAGAGATAGCTAGTTGAGAAGAGAGAGACGGGGAGAGAGAGAGAGAGAGAGAGTATTTGTAGTGGCAGCAATATCCAGCCAGCTAAACGAGGTCATTGCTGTACCTCCACTATCACCACACCTGTCATCATCACCATTACACTGTCATCACCACCACACCTGTCATCATCACCACTCCCTGGAATGGACCGCAACGCCTTTGCGATGCTAATCTGTCCTTGCAAGTCCCTGTAACTCTCCACTCCCATTATCAGCATCTCCCCGGAATGGACCGCAAAGTCTCTGAAATACTAACCCTTTTTTTCAAGTCCCTGTAACTTAAATCCCATTATTATTGTCTCCCAGGAATGGACTGCCAAGTCTCTTAAGATGCTAACCCTTCCTTGCAAGTCCCTATAACTCTCACCACTACAGATCAAGTAGTCAAGTTTGGGCAAGACATCTTTGCTTTGTTTTTAGGCGTCCCCAAGCATAACACATGGGTACCTTGCCTCTGCCTCCTTGGGTACTTGAATTTCATGGCTCAATTTACTCTCAAAGAGCGGAGGAGACCGGAACAAAACCGTCTCGGCCGTTAGTTGTGTGAGAGTGTCCAATGCGGTTACAAGGAAGAGTTAATATCTAAGAGCCCTTGCGGTCCATTCCGAGGAGATTATTATTATTATCAGATACTACAGTACATGTGAAGTACACCGAAGAGCCGTAGGGAGGGACTATATACCCCGACGAGGTTCTTAGTGGGGAGCACAAATAGCCAGGAAGATATAACTAGCTAACTAAAAAGGGGGGTTAACCCTCGTCTTGAAAACCTGAGAGCTCTCCTCATTCACTACTTCGTTTAGGGAGAGTATTCCAGAATGTTGTGATTGATGGGTGATAAAACATCTTGAATATTGTGACGTGTTTACAATGAACATGAGCAATAGGCCTGATTATTTAACTCCCAAGGAAATATATAGTCACACGAACAGGCCCAATAGGTGGTGGAATTTTAGATATTGTAATGGATGATCAGCATTGAAGAAATAATCTTAATGAAATAGAGTCAAAGACCCAACAAGGCCGACGATTGTTCAAGGTTACCAATCCATGGGCAGACAACGAGTAAACTGTGAAGCTCTGATTAAAAGCACGATCCAAGAAGCCTCAGATTGGAATCTGCGCGCAGGAGAGCCCACAACAGGAGAGCAGTGACTCAAAGAAGGGTGAAAATGAAAGAGTTTAAAAAAAACAGTTTCCTAACAATAGCATCACTTGAGTAAATCTTTTGGCATTTCCTTAGTAGACCAACTTTTCTGAGTATATAAATGAAGGGCAAAACTGATGCAGTAAGTGTTGCCTCAAAAGTAAGTTTTGGAATCAAGAGTCAAACCCTGTAACCTAAGTTTGGTACATTTATTGATTACGAATCATTTATTTATAATTTCAGAATGCAAAGGAAAAGGTGTCCAAGATCTACTAAGATAAAAGGCTTATGTGTTCTTGCAGAGTTCAATGCTTCATACCCCAAAGATCACAGACCAACTAGTTATTTTTAGTATATCAGTCTTTCAGAGTATCGGCTGATCCAAAATCTCTCTCAGCAGGAGTTGTAATGGGGGCATTATAATCAGGCATCATCTGTGTAAGCAATCAGTTTTACAGGAAACTCCACGCCACAAGGGTAGATGGCCTTTATTCTCACAATTTCACTCAATAAATGGCTGGTGTTCCCCAGGGATCAGTTTTGGCCCCAACTCTGTTCCTCATTCATATCCAGGATCTCATATCTACCACTCATAATCCAGAGTACCATTCCTACGCAGATGACTCAACACTCCCACAGTTCCTTCACATTTACCCAATTATTTCACCCAAAACCCGATCTTATAAATTCAAAATATAACACTACACTGAGCAGACATTTTCTCTGAAACCAGGACCCTTTCTAGAGAATTCAATTATGGTTGACAAGAGAATCTTTTTTCCTTTAATGCACAGAAAACCAAGTACATTCAATTTTCTAACCGACAAGAATCATCACTGACCTCCTCCCCGATATGTGTTAATGATGTAAATATTCCGAACTATACCCGAGTATTGACATTCTCGGTGTAAACATTAACTACTAACTTGATGTACGCTGGTTACACTTTCATTGTTATGTTAGAGGAATTGCTAAGATGCCCTCTAATAAAACTGGGACTTCCATTGTTACAGAGTTCGAGAATTTCTTCAACTGACGGTAGCAGTTGGCCGTAATATATAAAAGTCATGTGCGTTCTCCAGATGGATTTTACTGTTCACACTAGCTCTGTGGGGTTGGAAAGTGGACGGTGGTTCTGCATTGAGGCAGTTGGACAAATTCAAAATAAATAAAGCTATTAGGATTAATCAATAACCCTGCAATCACACAAGACCTTCCTACATTATCCATACGAAGAAAGAAACGTTGCATCCCTTGCCATTATTCTAGCAGATATTTGTCACAGCAATTGTTTTGAGGAACTTGCTTCAATTGTTCCGCCTCTCCACATCTCTCCCCGTCTCAGCAACTAGGGCCAGCTGAGAGTCGCCCATGAATTTACGACTTCTCTCCTCCACAATGCAGAACCTTCTGCTTATCAGAATTCATTTATCCCCAGAGCTACTACTCTTTGGAATTCACTTCCCTCGAATTGCTTTCCAGTCAAACTTACAACATCTTATACAAATGTTTAAATCCAGTTGTTATTCATAACAGTTTTAATGATCTCCATGGAGGAGGCTTTAGGAGACATGGACCTTTTTGTTTTATCTGTGTTTTCCTTCCTCGTTCATTGGTCTCGTTAAAAAAACACCAAAAAACAACATATCACTAGTTAAAAAGGATTAATAAAACGCAGAGGGCCCAGTACCCTACCCTGAGGTACACCAGATTTACCAATGTTAAAAGAACTAAAAATTGCCACCAACTACCCACACGTTGTTGTCTGTTAGTTTAAAAAAAACTTAGAAATTATATCTAAAACTGAACCACCAATCACCATGGAACTGAGTGTTGGAATAATAGAGCCTTATGATTAACAAGATACAAAAGCAGAACTAAAATCTAAGAGATATTAATCTTGATCATGTCCAGCATCCAATGAAGCCATGGAGATCTAGGAGTAAGGACAAGAAGAGCATCACAGGTACCTACTGTCAAGCCCTTCATAAAACCCCAAAACTGGTTTGGAGGTCAAAAACAAATTAAATTTATTGGTGAAAAGCTATGAGTTCGCATTGGCCACTAGGCATTCGAAGACCTTTGATAAAACCTGGAGTAAATGATATATGGCTATACTCTTCTGGGAGGAACAGTGGGAGATGATTCCTTTTGGAATAGGCATTACGTTAGCAGGAATCCCAACATTAATGGGAAAATGCCACGAACGGATAAAAATTCCCCTAAAATAACAGCAAGTTTAGGGGGACAAAAGTTTTGCTAATCGTCTTTTAAAAATAGAGGGAAAAAAAACAGTAGGGCCTGTACCCGCGGAAGGATAGCCAAATCATTCAAGAGAGTTTGTAATTCAATGGATCTAAATGCAAAAGATGTTCTCATTTAGGTTCAGGGGAGAACAAGGGATGAGGTAATGCAACCTCAGAGTCGCTCTGCCTTATCTGGCCGACGTCTCCAAGACTGGAGCAGTTCCAATACATTGGTTTGGAAACTCAAGCACGTCAGTTTTTGTCTATGACTCTAAAGGAAATTCGGTG
>CM064577.1:19947694-20090073 GCA_032716605.1 Paralithodes platypus | reverse complement strand
CTCACCACTACAGATCAAGTAGTCAAGTTTGGGCAAGACATCTTTGCTTTGTTTTTAGGCGTCCCCAAGCATAACACATGGGTACCTTGCCTCTGCCTCCTTGGGTACTTGAATTAATGGCTCAATTTACTCTCAAAGCGGAGGAGACCGGAACAAACGTCTCGGCCGTTAGTGTGTGAGAGTTCCAATGAGTTACAAGGAATAGTTAATATCTAAGAGCCCTTGCGGTCCATTCCGAGGAGATTATTATTATTATCAGATACTACAGTACATGTGAAGTACACCGAAGAGCCGTAGGGAGACTATATACCCCGAAGGTTCTTAGTGGGGAGCACAAATAGCCAGGAAGATATAACTAGCTAACTAAAAAGGCGTTAACCCTCGTCTTGAAAACCTGAGAGCTCTCCTCATTCACTACTTCGTTAGGGAGAGTATTCCAGAATGTTGTGATTGATGGGATAAAACATCTTGAATATTGTGACGTGTTACAATGAACATGAGCAAAGGCCTGATTATTTAACTCCAAGGAATATATAGTCACACGAACAGGCCAAATAGGTGGTGGAATTTTAGAATGTAATGGATGATCAGCATTGAGAAATATCTTATGAAATAGAGTCAAAGACCCAACAAGGCGACGATGTTCAAGGTTACCATCCATGTCAGACAACAGAAACTTTATCTGATTAAAAGCACGATCCAGAAGCCTCAGATTGGAATCTGCGGCAGAGAGCCACACAGGAGAGCAGTACTCAAAGAAGGGTAAAATGAAAGAGTAAAAACAGTTCCGAACAATAGCATCACTTGAGTAAATCTTTTTGCATTTACTTAGTAGACCAACTTTCTGAGATATAAATGAGGCAACTGAGCGTAAGTGTGCCTCAAAAGTAAGTTTTGAATCAAGAGTCACACCCAGTAACCTAAGTTTGGTACATTTATTGATTACAGAATCATTTATTATAATTTCAGAATGCAAAGGAAAAGGTGTCCAAGATCTACTAATTAAAAGGCTATGTGTTCTTGCAGAGTTCAGCTTCATACCCCAAAGATCACACCAACTAGTTATTTTTAGTATATCATCTTTCAGAGTATCGGCGATCAAATCTCTCTCAGCAGGAGTTGTAATGGGTGCATATAATCAGGCATCATCTGTATAAGCAATCATTTTACAGGAAACTCCACGCCACATGGTAGATGGCCTTTATTCTCAATTTCACTCAATAAATGCTGGTGTTCCCCAGGGATCAGTTTTGGCCCCAACTCTGTTCCTCATTCATATCAATGATCTCATATCTACCACTCATAATCCAATACATTCCTACGCAGATGACTCAACACTCCACAGTTCCTTCACATTTACCAATTCTTTCACCCAACCCGATCTTATAAATTCAAAAATAAACACTGCAATTTCTCTGAACCAGGACCTTTCTAGAATTAATGAATGGGGACAAGAGAATCTTTTTTCCTTTAATGCACAGAAAACCAAGTACATTCAATTTTCTAACCGACAGAATCTCACTGACTCCCATATATTTTTTAATGATGTAAATATTCGCACTTCCCCTAGTATTGACATTCTCGGTGTAACATTAACTACTAACTTGAGCTGGACACATTATGTTAGAGGCATTGCTAAGAATGCCTCTAAAACACTGGGACTCCTGTACAGAGTTCGAGAATTCTTCACTGACGAGCAGTTGGCCGTAATATATAAAAGTCATGTGCGTTCTCAGATGGATTACTGTTCACCTCTGTGGGGTGGAAGTGGAGTGGTTGCATTGAGGCAGTTGGACAAAATTCAAAATAAAGCTATTAGATTAATCAATAACCCTGCAATCACACAGGACCTTCCTACATTATCCATACGAAGAAACGTTGCATCCCTTGCATTATTCTACAGATATTTTCACAGCAATTGTTTTGAGGAACTTGCTTCAATTGTGCCGCCTCTCCACATCTTTCCCCGTAGAACTAGGGCAGCTGAGAGCGCCCATGAATTTACACTTTCTCCTCCACAATGCAGAACTTCTGCTTATCAGAATTCATTTATCCCCAGAGCTACTACTCTTTGGAATTCACTTCCCTCGAATTGCTTTCCACAAACTTACAATCTACAAATGTTTAAATCCAGTTGTTACAAACATTTTATGAATGGAGGATGCCTTTAGGCACATGGACCTTTTTGTTTTATCTGTGTTTTTCCTTCCTCCGTTCATTGTCTCTTAAAAAAAACAAAAAAAACAACATATCACTAGTAAAAAGGATAAAACGCAGAGGGCCCAGTACACTACCCTGAGGTACACCAGATTTAACAATGTTAAAAGAACTAAAATTGCCACCAACTACCACACGTTGTTGTCTGTTAGTTAAAAATGTAGAAATTATATTTAAAACTGAACCACCAATCCCCATGGAACTGAGTTTGAATAATAGAGCCTTATGATTAACAAGATCAAAAGCAGAACTAAAATCTAGAGATATTAATCTTGATTCATGTCCAGCATCCAATGAAGCCTGGAGATCATGAGTAAGGACAAGAAGAGCATCACAGGTACCTACTGTAAGCCCTTCCTAAACCCAAACTGGTTTGGAGGCAACAAATTAAATTTATTGGTGAAAGCTATGAGTCGCTTGGCCACTAGGCATTCAAAGACCTTTGATAAAACCGGAGTAATGGATATATGTCTATACTCTTCTGGGAGAACAGTGGGAGATGATCCTTTTGGAATAGGCATTACGTTAGCAGGATGCCAACATAATGGGAAAATGCCACGACGGATTAAAATTCTAAAAATAACAGCAAGTTTAGGGGACAAAAGTTTGCTAATCTCTTTAAAAAATAGAGGGAAAAAAACAGTAGGGTCGGTACCCGCGAAGGAATCCAAATCATTCAAGAGAGTTTGTAATTCAATGGATCTAAATGCAAAAGATGTACATTTAGGTTCAGGAGAACAAGAATGAGGTAATGCAACCTCAGAGTCGCTCTGCCTTATCTGCCGGACGTCTCCAAGACTGGAGCAGTTCCAATCATTGGTTTGGAAACTCAAGCAGTCAGTTTTTGTCTATGACTCTAAAGGAATTCGGTGTTGATCTTTTGAAAAATGTTTACGTTGGACGTCCCCTCAGGTTTGGATCACCACTTGTATCTATATCTCGGCGTTAACGGAAACGTTGCTCGTCTACAATTCTACGGTGTTGGCCCGCCGGGTTTCACTATATCCCGGCGTTAGGCCTTAAACACTAGAACGAACGGAACTCTGGGAGTTCTGGACCTCAAAGTTTTTACTTTATCCCGGCGTTGGGCCTTCCCTCCAGGCCCGGTTGGGCTCTGAGGCACCCATAACAAACACCTCCCGCGGAACCCGGTAGGGCTCTGAGGCTCCGGGTGCTTGCGTATATGCTTTCGAATGGCGCGCGTAAATGTTTGTTGTTCTGGGGTGGTAGACAGCGCCACCAGACGTGAACTACGCCACGGCATCAGTCTCTACCCCGACGCCATCATGGATAGTACGCTAAAAAGTTATTCCGCTGTGTCCGATACCGTGCTCCCTACGACGCCCGCCCAAGCTCGTCGCGTCTTACGCAGACGACACCGCCTAAATGTGTTATCTCCAGGAGGTATTGAGGAGACATGGAGACTTTATGAGTGTGCTAAAGGAAAGCATATTGTTGATGATGTAGACAGTGATAACTCGTCAAATTATAAGTCGAGTGATTATGGCGATGTCAGTGACAATGGTACGCAATTTAGGGGATTTGCGAGTGAACATGAGAGTGATGAAGGTGATGTAACAGCTTTCGCGGAAGCTGTTGAAAGTGAAGAGAGTGAAGTGGGGAAAGTGAGTGAGTGGGAGAGCTCAAGGTAAATCTCCAAGTTTCACTTGAGTGACACGACTCCAAGCCCTTCGCCAGCTAAATCGCCTTTCAAGCTACGCTTTTATAAGAAGCAGGTACTTGAGAAGGCGGCCGCGTTAGCCAGGGAAGAAGCCAAAAGACTTGGTGAGGATGAGGCTGTGAGTGAGGGTGAGCGTGGTGACTCATCTCGCCTGCCATTGTCTCCCTTATCTACCCAAGCCACCCAAGATGACCCGGGCGCCCCTCATTCTTCCCCACCACCCCCACCACTGCCAAGGGTTGAGGACCCCCCACTTTCGGCCTATTTGCCTCCTAGATCCCCCGACAGGAGACATACTGCTGCCGAAAAGGGGAAAGGCAGGCAATATGTCAAAAAAGGACAGCAAACTAGGCGGGCTTTGTTCAAGGCTCCTGCGGCGTCCACCCCTGCCGGCCCCAGCCATACGCCCCCGCAACTTTCCCCACGGTCCTCCCTACCTCTCCAGCCTTCAACATGTGTGCCTGACAAAGGTTTTGAGCTCGCATCACCAATACCTGGGCCTAGTGACAGTGGAACATTGCTTCCTGCCACTCGTCGCAGGCAAAGGAGCCCAGAAACTTGGGGGGACACAGCCTCACCTGCCACTCCTTCCCCACCTCGCACCCCCGCACGCCGCCCACGCATCACTCGTTCCCCGCCAGATTATGTGGGGGACACTGACGATGAAGGGCACCTTACAGATGACTCTGGCCATGACTATATAGGTCCACCGTCAGGGGAAGATGACCACTCTGACGACGACTACATGGACATGGACGACCCTCAACCCATCCGCTCCGCCCTGGGGCGTTGTGCTGTGGCCCGCCCTGGCCGCCCTAGGACGCGCGCCTCCTGAGTTGGCCGTGGGCGTGCTGGGCCACCACCTGGAGCTCCTCGTGTGCGTCGCCAAAACCCATTCTACGTTTTCCAGTGGGAAGACCTGGCTGACGGGGAAGATTACAACCCTGATGTGCTAGCTTTTAATGAGGTACAGGAGGGTTCAGGAATTACCCCCAATTTTCCCGCAGGTCCCAATGCTCCACCACATGAGCTTTTTGAGGCCTATTTTGATGAGGTTACCGGATTTGTCATCAAGGAGACAAACAAGCAGCACCAATTCCAGGTCCACATGTTTGACAATGTGACCAAGGGCCACATGAGGCAGTGGACCGAAGTGACTCATCACAAGTTCATGGTCTTCCTGGCACTCACCATGCTAATGCCTCATGTCAAGAAGCATAGGTTGCCTGACTATTGGATCACCAATTATCTCATATCCACCCCTGCCTTTGAGAAACATATGTCTCGTGACCGGTACCTTGACATCCTCGCAGCGCTCCATCTTGTCACCAACACCGACGTCCACTGCCCAGACAAGCGGTGGAAGATTAGGACGTTGTACGAGATGATGCGAAAACGCTTCTCCTCCTACTTCAAGCCCTTCCGCAAGGTCGTCATTGAAGAGTCTCTTGTGCTGTTCCAGAGAAAGCTCAGCTTCCGGCAGTACATCCCCTCAAAGAAACATCGCTTGGGCATAACATTCTTTGTGCTGTGCGACTGCCGAACTGGCTATGTCCTGGACTTCCTGGTCTACAGCGGAAAGGAAGGGGACGTGCTTGTGGACCCCCTCATTGGCTTTGGCGGAGCAGTGGTGCAAGCCATGATGGACCGCTACTTTCACAAGAATTATGTCCTCTACACGGACAATTACTACACGTCCCCCACTCTCTCAAAGTACCTCCATGAGCGCAAGACGGGGACTGTAGGCACAGTACGAGGGAGAAGGAAGGGCATGCCACCTTTCCCTCCAAAGACCAAGAAAGGCGATGTGTTCCGGAAGAAGTCGGGGCCCATTCTGGCTATCCAGTGGCACGACCAGCGGACGGTCAACCTCCTGAGCACCATCCACAAGGGGGAAATAGTGGAGACTGGCAAGGTGGATCGCCGCACCCAGGCCAGGGTGACCAAGCCCGATGCTGTCATGGACTACATCAACATGAGGCTGGTGGACAAGTCCGACATGCAGATAGGCTTAATTGACTGTCTGCGTACCTCGTGCAGATGGTACAAAAAGTTCTTTCTGCACATGGTGGACATGTCCATTCTGAATGCCTACAATATATACAAGCTTCGGAATGAGAACACACCCAGGAAGTTCAATAGCCTGCGGAGGTTCCAAAAGCAGGTGTTGAAGGAGCTCCTGGAGAAGTATGGTACGCCACAGAGGGCAGTGGCACATGCTGGGCCCGCCGCTACTGACTGCTTGCACTGTGCATATTATATGAATATGCACAGGCTCATTTCCCTGCCTCTGACACCAGCAGGAAGAAAGCAGCAGAAGCGGTGCCATGTCTGCTACAACACCAGGCTGAGGGCGAGGTCAGAGAAAAAGTCCACCATGGAATGTGTGGAGTGCAAGGTGCCATTCTGTGCTGAAGGGTGCTTCTTTGATTACCACTCCAAGCAGGAGTTCTAATCATAGTGAAAGTACCAAAGACAGTGACAATATGTATATATATAGGCAATAAGTGGAAGTAAAACAATTTATTCTAATACAAAAGTCAAATTTATTCTGAGAATATTGATACAAATACAATAACACCATAATAAGATGTGAAAGTGACACATAAATGTATATAATAAGTGACATTCATATGATTAGAACCTATAGAAACATATAAATAAGTGAAAAGAAACACAATAAATTGTATATAAAACGTTTACAAAGCATATAACTAAGTGAAAGTGACACAAGACCTAATATTTGATGGCCAAAGTATAATAAACACCTGTGATATCGAATAATCAGTGCCTAATATAACAATAACCTACCTCAATTACTAAAAAAACGTACGGTATCGAGTGAAAATGAGCATTATCAGTGACAGTGACACTCTCTAAAGCATATTTACCAAAGTGAAAGTGACACAAGACCTAATATTTGATGGCCAAAGTATAATAAACACCTGTGATGACGAATAATCAGTGCCTAATATAACAATAACCTACCTCAATTACTAATAAAACGTACGGTATTGAGTGAAAATGAGCATTATCAGTGACAGTGACACTCTCTAAAGCATATTTACCAAAGTGAAAGTGACACAAGACCTAATATTTGATGGCCAAAGTATAATAAACACCTGTGATAACGAATAATCAGTGCCTAATATAACAATAACCTACCTCAATTACTAATGAAACGTACGGTATCGAGTGAAAATGAGCAATATTAGTGACCGTGATACCCTAATATACTTACTTTATATAATTGTCCTCAAAATAACTATAAAGATATCAAATAAACATCATATTGTCAATATCAACCACTAAAGTCGTCTATGGGAGGCAAACACTCTGGCGCGACGAGCGGCTAGGTGCGTGATAGCCGGGGCCGGGGCGACGCATCCGAACGCTGGAAGAATTTGCTGCCGAAAATCACTCTACTTCCCGTGCTCGCCATTATGCAACCACTGAGGCTAGAGACCTCTACTTAACGGCATTCTACAGAGGAAGGTTTGTGGAACATTTTACTTTTATATTCATAACAATACATGCCCTATTTATTGAGTTACAAGTAGTGAACATAGCCCAATAATCGTCAAAACACCCGGGAACACAGTACAGTCGCGAGCTAAGGGCGCCGGGTCTGGAAGGTTAAACGATGGAATGAACGTAACTCAGTCTCTTCCAGCCGGCCATACCCTCACCCACAGAGTTAGCACACCTCATGTCATTTAATCCTGGTGTTGCCCGAGTCCTGGGGGGGGGGGGGGGGTCCCAGTTTGATGACGTAAGTTAGTAGCCGGCGTTCGGTGACTAACTGAGCTCGGAATTAGTCAGTCCACAGTAAGACCCTTTGTAGACTAGATTTATCTTTGTCAGTCATGCTGGTATTTTGTTGTTATAGGAATAGAGGAATCCGATCAGACTGAAGATTCAGGATCGTTCACATTCCTTTTCTTGATTACTATTGCGCTTCCAACTGATTCAATCTTGAATCTGAAGAATCACGAGACAACAATCTGAGGCTCCTTCACCTTTTTGTTCCTCCGGTCTGCAGATATAGTAACAGATTTGTTGGGTTCAGTTTTTACACTTCACCCCCGCCCCATCAGCTCATGTCTACCCAGTCATACCCGGGTATCTAAACAGGCAACAAGGGGCATCGAACCTGGAATATTTCAGGTGCGGACGACGCGTTACGATCGGCCTTATGGCGCCTTTTTTCTACCTTTACGGCCACAAATGAGGAGTGTGCTTGCCTACGGCTTTCAGGTTTCCGGCGCAAAAATTGAGCTGATCACCGTCGTTAATGCCCGGTGCTATATCTCCGGCAAGTTGATGGGATTGTCCCGGCCTGGCCAGCCGGGTACTCTCACGATTTTATCTTCCCTCTCGCTCTCGATCACCCGAGTCGATCCAGTGTCACGGAGTTGCAACGGGTCTGATGGTATGGTGCTTGAATATTTAAGTTACATTCACGAGTTTTAGAAGGGGGGGGGGGCGGGGGTGTTACTGGAACACCTAGACCCTCAACTCCGCCAGACAGGTGGAAAATGGGCAAGCACTGGGCGCAAGCAAAAGCGAACATTTTATTTGCTGGTTTTTAGGACTGAATGGACTGTCCAGGGAGATGATCTGTCGTCTATGGTATGTTAGAGACAGAGACATATACTTCCGACGATCTGCAGTGATCCTAAGTTCCATAGCCAATGGCAAGGCATCAGGAATCTTATTTATTCCTATCTTTTGGATTCGTACCGCATATGGTGGGATATGCATCTACTTAACTCTACTCTAGGACTGGGCAAAAGTCACGAATTAGATATTCAGAGACGTGTGATTTATGTCTTCAAAGTGCACACGTTCTTTTATTATTATGGTTTTTCATAACCAAAATGTTGGTGTTACGCAGGCACATGCTATTACTCACGGACTATGGGTCATGAGTTAGGATTACATATTATTGTAAATTGTTTTTCATAAGCTTTAGTTTTGATTTCGAATGTGTTAACACATTTCGGATCAATCGTTACATGGACCTGCGGGGTTATGTACATGCAGGCCTTCTTCGAAGTACGCTATCTGCATCTCCTTTACCATTTTTTCAATATTTTGTATACACAAAACGTCTATTAGATTGCTATATTGGATGTGGTTTTCAACCTATGTTGGATTTGTTAGTGGTTAAGATATTGCCACGAATGTCCCCCTCCAATCTTGAGATATCAGGCATATCGTCAATGATGGAGGGGCCACTAATAAATAATAGGTTTGATTCCCGGAGGGAAGAAATTAAAACCTAATATTTAGTAGTGGCCTCGGAATCATTGATGATGTAGGGCCCTCCCGTCCATCCCCTTCCCATTCGTGGATGTTTTGAGTGAGTCTTGTTATATCATTGAAGGCGGAATGACGCTACAAAAAGTAGCGCCTCACGGAGATTACTCCGCACGGGAAAACATCCACAATTTTTTTTATGAGAAGCTTGGTTTATAGTATTTCTATATTTTTATTTTATTTTGTTTGTTACAAAGTTTTTTCGTAGTGAGTACCCAATCATAAAGACGATTCCGTAAGAGAATAAGCATACACTTACGATGTGGTTCCTCTCTCTCTCTCTGCGGCGGGTGTTTCAAACAGCTAACGCAAGGGCTTGAAAGGGTGCCTCACTATATGAGGCATATCGTCAATGATTCCGGGGCCACTACTAAATATTAGGTTTTCATTTCTTTCCTCCAGGAATAAAAACTATAATATATGTTAATACCGATGTATGCGTTTATTAGTAACTACTGTGGATGACGTCTCATGAATCTGACACACACGCACACACACACACACACACACAAACAATGAAAGCCTGTCTATTCATGTGGTTTGGTAGTGTTTCATAATTCTTTAATAGCTATCCATGTTTAAAGTAGATACAGGAGGGACTAAAAAGCATTGGTAGTCCCTCCCTCTCTCTTTGGCTTGTATCCCTTCGGCCCCATTCAGCCTACTGTTTTAAAACGTTTACCCCCATCCAGGTGTCAATATTTTCTTGGCTAGCGGTAGCGAGCCAGCATACATTTATTTTCGTTTTGACAGCAAGCTAAATTTGTACATTTTTCGATAGAAAATGTCTCCGGCGAAGCTGGATTTCTCGATACAATGCTGGCTCACTAACGCTCGCCAGGGAAGAAATCGACACCTGGATGGGGATGGGGATAGTGAGTTCACTGCTCAATAGGTGGCGTTCTGAGAGTGAGGGTCTAGTCTGGAGGGTGAGACGGTGAAGCACTTGAGCGAAGCAACCGGCCGCTTCAGAGATGGAGCTGCTTCTAGCCATGATGGATGCTTCACATGTCTCACTCCCCAGACTGGAACAAGACCTCACGGGCTTCACCGTGTTGAGCGGTGGAATGTACAGGCTCTCAGCCTATGCCCGAGAGGGAGTAGTTGGAAAAAAAAAAAAAAAATCTTAAAACAGTTGGCTGAATGGGGCCGAATGGATACGAGCCAGGGAAAGAGAAAAAGGGAGAGTAAGATAAAACAAAAAAAAACACGGTGACCCCCTTTATCTGTCATACTGTACGTATTTCCTCTTTCCATCTCATCGTTTGACTGTATTTACCATCGTTCGTTTTCTCATCTATCCATTTTATTTATCTTCACTATTTTCTCCTTTTCTCGTATATCTTAGGGGATTTTGGAGCTGTATTTGGCTATTACTTCTCATTTTAATATCGCATCCATTCCATCCTCACCAACTGCCATCATTGGAGTGATTTACCATTGATTGTTGGTGTTCTCATAATCCGGTATCCATTTTACTATAGGTTTTATATTTTCCTTTCTTTCTCGTATATTTTAGGGGTTCTGGAGATGTATTTGGCTATTAACTCTCATTTTCATATCGCGTCCATTCCCTCCTCCCCAACTGCCATCATTGGAGTGATTTACCGTTGGTCGTTTTCTCATATATCCATTTTCATATATATCGATTATTTCCGTTCCTTTATCTTTAGTTACCGGTATTTCCTTGGATATATTGAGTATTTTGGACCTATTTTTGGCTATTAACTATAATTTCCATATCGCAACTGCTTTCATGCGATATATAGCGTCTCCTTTTTTCTCATATTTTGGGGTAATTTGGGAACTGTATTCAACTATTACCTCATTTTCTTATCGCCTCCATTCCTTCCTACCATCTGCCGTCATTGGAGTGAATTTACCATATTTCCACATGTTCATATATTCGTTTTTAATTATCTTCTATACTTTCCTCTTTTGGGGGAATTTGGGAACTGTATTCGACTATTAACTCTTATTTTGTCTTATATTTCCATTAATGTATATTTTGCTACCGGTATTTCCTCTGATATATTGAGTCTTAGAACTATTTGTGGCTATTAACTCGAATTTTCATATCGCCTCCATTCCCTGCTCTCCAACTGCCGTCATTGGAGTGTATTCACCATTGTCCGCGTGTTCATATAATTATCCTCGGCCATTGTTGTTGTTGTGTGTGTGTGAGCTGCTAAACTTTATACTGATATCCCCCCTCATACTGATATCCCCCCTCACACAATAGAAAACGGCCTTCTGCTCTCTCTGCTTCATGGGTCTGCTCGGCGGTCGAGTGGTGAGCACGCTCACGTGTGAATCTGCTTGATCTGGGTTCGATCCCAGCCCAGGCGGACATTTAGTGGGTTTTAGTACGTCCTAGCGTGTTTCACATTCTTGCACCCAGTCGGGGGACACCTCGACGACGTTTACAGACTAATAACACACATAACAAAGCCACTCCAACAGCTTCCTCTCTCTCCAACATCCGTTCTTCCCTCTCTACACTCTTCAGAAAAATAGGAAAAGTAGAATGTAGATACGAGGTGCCGTTGTAAAGGCTTATCCTTCAATACCTTCACCTGACCTGCCTCGATTCTGCAAAGGGATGGATGTGTGTTCTCGCTTTCTCTGGTTCTCTATCTCAACTCGTCTCGTCTCTATCGTTGGCTCGGCTCTCACACACTATTTCTCTCTCTCACTCACACACTCACACTCTCTCTTACTCTCACTTTCTCACACACACACACACAGAAGCACATATTCTCTTCTGCATGTTCCTACTCATGTTGATAACACTTAGCTTACTGTTACGATGTATGGGTTGTGAAGTTTCAGCACACACGTGGACATAACTAAGTGATCAGGAGTTGCTGGAACTCTTGTGACATATGTCTGGCTTTACCCACTGTTTCTATTTGTGCCTCACATACACAGCGATTATTCCTGCTAACTCTCACAAACACCTATTAATTTCACTATAATTAACAAGCACACCACACTTTTTTCCAACACACGTAAATTACCTCTAACGTACCTTGAGTTGGGGGAGACACCCGTTACAGGCAGCTTTGCCGTTTTTATCCTTTATTCACATACAGTCATAGACAAATACTGTATATAATCCAACTTGAGAAAATACCCACGTTGGCCTGTTGATCAGTTGGTATCTGTGGTAGTTAAAGAAAATAAATGCTTAAGAGTTAAACAAAATGCTTGTGTGTGTGTGTGTGTGTGTGTGTGTGTGTGTGTGTGTGTGTGTATCACCCCTTCCACACAACTTTTCCCACTCTCATCCCCCTCTTTTCTATTAATTTTTCTAGCTTCCTGGAATGTTCCTTTTAGTCCTGTTTCATCCCCCATTCTCTCTATCTCTCTCTATCTATATATATTTTATGTTTGTATCTATCTTTAATCTCTCTCTCTCTATATATATATATATATATATATATATATATCTATATATCTATATATAGTTTATGTTTGTATCTATCTTTAATCTCTCTCTCTCTCTCTCCCTTTTATTATACTTTTCTCTTCTGCAGCTTATCACTCTTTCCTCCCTTTATTGTTCTGTTCTTTTAGTTCCGGGGTTTGTTAATTTTTTTTTTTTTTTTTTTTTTTTCTTTTTTTTGGTTTTTGGTTTCGATCATTAAGTTTCTTGTGTTTTATTGTTTAGTTTTGTGGTGTTCATTTATTCCCTTGTTTTTGTTTCGTTTTTTTTTCCTTATATGGTCCTTGCTTTTTTATTGTTTAGTATTGTTTTGGTTCCTTGTTTCGACCTTTAATTTCTTTGCTATTTATTATCCTTTTCGTTTATTATTTTTCCTTGTGTTGTTACTGTTTTTTAAAGTGTTGTTTTGGTTCCTTGTTTCGTGCATTAATGTCCTTGTTTTGTATTATCCTATACTTTACATTACTTAATTTCCTTCTTTTTATGTGTTTTATTTTGTTTTGCTTCCTTGTTTTGTTCATCAATTTCCTTGCTTTTAGTTATTTAGTTTTGTTTTGGTTCCTTTGTTTCGTTCATTATTTCCTTGTGTTTTATTGTTTAATTGATGTTTATTTTAGTGACTTGTTTCTTTTGGTTTGTGTTTCTGTTATTGGTTTTGTTTCTCGTTGTTCTTCAATAATAATCCACTTCGTTTGACATTTCCTTTTTGTTTCATCAGTTGTTATAATTCACCATTTTCTTTGACCCTTTTTTTCCTTTCGTGTTTTAAGCTCTTGTCAATTCTATCACTCTATCTTTAATTTATATCTGTCCAAAAAGCAGTTTTACATAACACATACATGGACTAACCCTACTAACTTCCTAATCCTGCCACGGACATTGGTTCCAGGACAGTAGTTCCCTTTCCAATGTTCCCTTACCCACTCTAAACCACTGTTTGGACAATTGATCCTCAGTGTTTTGGAGGACAAGCAGCCTAGAAGGGTCACCAAATCTGTTGTTGCTTGATTTCCTTTGTACTCCTTTGTACACACACATACGTCGCACACACTTATGATTTCTCTCTCTCTCTCTCTCTCTCACACACACACACACACAGTCACACACAGTCACACACACACGATCACACGCACTGTAGATTTTCAGCCTCAGGTCTGCAATGAACAATAATCCAACAATTAATATTAATATTATTATTATTTACTCACAGTCACACCTATATACAGTCACACACACACACATACAAACACACATACACAGAGTCACAAACACAGTCACACACACACACACACGGATGAAAGCGTCCAGAAGCGCGGGTTGCAAGTGTCCTTTGAAGTAGATCGTGAGGGAAGGTGAGAGAGAGAGAGAGAGAGAGAGAGAGAGAGAGAGAGAGAGAGAGAGAGAGAGAGAGAGAGAGAGAGAGAGAGAGAGGGGGGGGGAAGAAGAGAAGAGAGTGGGAAGGAGAGAAGAGAGAGGGAGAAGGGGAGGGTGGAAGAAAAGGAGAGAGGGGAGTAGGTGGGAAGAAGAGATAAGAGAGTGGGAAAAAGGAGGCAGAAGAGAGGGGGAAGAAGAAGAAAAGACAGAGAGGAAGGAAGGGGGGAGAAGAGAGAGGGAGGGGGAGAAGAAGAGGGGTAAGGAGGGGAGAGAATAAACGAGTACAGAGCAGTGGTTTAGAGTGGGTAAGGGAACATTGGAAAGAAAACTACTGTCCTGGAACTGATATCCGTGGCAGGATTAGGAAGTTAGTAGGGGACAGATGGGTTAGTAACTGAGGGGGGGATATAATAAAGAAGCTCATTCCACAAGTTGACAACTCAATTGAAGAAGAAATTCTTAGATTCGTGTGAGTTAAAAGACTTCCCAATAATTTTGCAACCGTTTCCCCGCGTGTAATTAGATTGGTCGATAGTGAAGTACTTACTTCAGTTCATATTGTCGATGCCTTTGATGATTTTGAAGACTTGAATTAAATCGCCTCTTAATCTGCGCTGGGTTAAAGGAAATAGATTTAATTCTCTAAGACGCTCCTCGTATGGTTTGTTCTTTAGGCTAGGTATTATTTTGGTAACTCTACGTTGAACTCGTTCTAGTTTATCTATATCTTTTTGGTAATAAGGGCACCAGGATTGAACGCAGTATTCCAGAAGAGGGCAGACTAAGGAATTGTAAAGGGTTAGGATAACGTCTTTGGATTTATGCTCAAATGACCTGCCTATAAAGCCAATTATTTTGTTTGCCTTCTTAACAACTTCTGAACATTGTTAACTCGGTTTTAGGTTACTCGATATTGGTACTCCCAGATCGGTTTCTCTGTTTACATTCTTAAGCTGAGTGCCATTCATCGAATAGTTTGCTTTCTCATTTTGGTATCCGATATGTAGTACTTTACATTTATCCGCATTGAAACTCATTTGCCAAATTTGGGCCAAACATGACAACTTATCTAGATTGTGTTGCATATCGGGCATGGAAGCATACATTCCATTCTCTTTCTCTCAGACTAATACTAAACAATCTTGGTTTACTCACGCCTGTTCTACTGCTGTCCGCAATAAGGAGGAAGCATTCAAACGGTACCGACGCCTTAAAACTCAAGACTCTCATTCTTCCTATGTTTCTGCCCGGAATCAAGCCAAATCTGTTCTTCGACTTGCCAAACACTCTTTCATCAATAATAAATGCACTGAACTATCCAACTCTAGCTCTTCCCAAGCTTTCTGGCATCTAGCCAAAAACCTCTCCAACAATTTCTCTTCCTCGTCTTTCCCTCCCCTTTCCCACTCTGATGGCACAACCATCACTTCTTCCTCTGACAAAGCTAAACTCTTCACTCAAACTTTTGCTAGAAACTCCACCTTGGATGATTCCGGTGCTATTCCTCCCTCTCTGCCCTCCTCTCTCTTACTTATGCCTAATATCCTAATCTCTTCTAAAGATGTACTTTCTACCCTCTCTGGGCTTAACACTAATAAGGCGTACGGTCCGGACGGTGTTTCCTCCTGTTGTTCTCAAAAACTGTGCTTCCGTGCTGACTCCCTGCCTAGGCAAACTCTTTCGTCTCTGTCTATCCTCTAACGTCTTCCCTTCATGCTGGAATTTTGCTCACATTCAACCTGTCCCAAAGAAGGGTGACCGCTCTCAACCCTCCAACTATCATCCAATTGCTCTTATCTCTTGTCTTTCTAAAGTTTTTGAAACTATTCTTGCTTCCAAATTTCTTAAGCATTTCTCTTCTCATAATCTGCTCTCAGATCGCCAGTATGGCTTCCTTAAGGGTCGCTCTACTGGTGATCTTCTTTCATATCTTACTAACTCTTGGTCATCCTCCTTTCGGGACTTCGGTGAGACTTTTTCTATTGCACTAGACATATCGAAAGCCTTCGATAGAGTCTGGCATAAATCTTTAATTTCTAAACTACCCTCCTTCGGTTTCTATCCCTCCATCTGTGCCTTTGTTTCTAATTTCCTTTCCGGCCGTTCCATAGCTGCGGTTGTGGACGACCATTGTTCACTTCCTCACCCTATCAACTCCGGTGTTCCTCAGGGCTCTGTCCTATCTCCTATTCTCTTTCTAATTTTTATAAATGATCTCCTTAACTGTACCTTAATTCCCATCCATTCATACACAGACGACTCAACCTTACACTACTCCATTAGTTTTTCAGAACGCCCCAGCCAGCAATCCCTCAACGATAAACGTAATGAAGCCATAGAACTCTTAAATTCTGATCTAAATACTATTTCCAATTGGGGCAGAGAAAACCTTGTTAACTTTAATGCTTCCAAAACCCAATTTCTCCATCTATCTACCCGTCAGGATCTCCCAGCGGACTATCCCTTATTCTTCCACAATACAAAAATCAACCCTTCATCTTCTCTCAATATTCTTGGTGTCTCTTTTTCTTCTGCTCTCATTTGGAAGGACCATATTACCAGTCTTGCTAAGGAAGCCTCCCAGAAGCTGGGTGTGCTCAACCGCCTTAGGGGGTTCTTTTCCCCTGCACAGCTTCTTGCTCTGTACAGGGGCATAGTACGCCGTTGTATTGAGTATTGTTCACATGTGTGGGGAGGTTTCTCTCACACCGCTCTCCTAGACAAAGTTGAAAGGAAGGCCTTTCGTATCATTAACTCCCGTCCACTCACCAACTTTCTGCAATCTCTCTCTCTCCGCCGCAATGTTGCATCTCTCTCGCTATTCTATCGCTACTATAATAATCAGTGTTCCTCAGAGCTATCCCAGTGCATACCACCTCCTTTACGTAGGGCACGTGGTACCCGTCTTGCAACTCAATCCCACCCCTACTCTGTGCAACTCTCCAACCCAAGAGTGAAACGTTACTCTCAAACTTTCTTCTACTCAACATCTGAGCTCTGGAACTCTCTCCCAGAATCAATTTTTCCCTCTTCCTATGACTTAAATTGCTTCAAACTCCGTGTGTCTAGGCATTTTGGCTCGAACGTCCCTTGATTTTGGCCCTGTCACTCTTTCAACTATGGGGGAGGCACTCGCTATTGGCAGTTATGCCTTTTGCCTCCCTCAATCACATAGAAAAAAAAAAAAAAAAAAAATCGTCAACTTATCTAGATTGTGTTGCTTGTCAACTTGTTCTTTTGAGAGTGCGCTATTTGCAATTTTTGTATCGTCAGCAAATGTTGAGGTTGTACAGGTGAGACCCTCATCTATGTTGTTGATGTAAATTAGAAAGAGAATTGGTCCTAGTACCGATCCCTGGGGTACCCCGCTACTTACATTGGTCCATTTAGATGCCTTACCGTTTATGACTACACTTTGCTTTCTGTCGCTGAGCCAATTTTCTATCCATTTTAACACACCGTCTTGTATTCCATGCGCTTTTAGTTTTAGCAGTAAATGTTTGTGGGGAAACTTTGTCAAAGGCCTTTTGAAAATCTAGGTATATAATATCTACAGCTTTACTCTCATCGTAGAGGTTGAGGATATCGTGGAAGAAGTCTAAGAGGTTTTGTTAAACAGGAACGTTTTTTTACGAAAGCCGTGTTGAGTATATTTAAGTATGTAATTTTCCTCTAAGTGATTTACGAGTCTGTCTCTTATGAGTGTTTCTAGCATTTTACATACAACTGAGGTTAAGCTAATTGGACGATAGTTACTGGGTAGGGATTTGCTGCCTTTTTTGAATATCGGTGTTACGTTGGCTAGCTTCCACTGATCAGGCACAGTTCCAGATTGCAAGGATTTATTGAATAGCAATGTCAGTGGTTTGGAGAGCTCATCCTTAGCTTCCTTTAGAACTCTAAGTGAGATTGTATTAGGTCCAGGCATTTTATTTACCTTGAGTTTATCTAAACAATTCAATACTTCTCTCTCTGTAACGGTGATATTGCTTAGAACATCTGAATTATCAATCTGAATCGGCGATGGTGTAGGGATATCACTGAGGTCTTCTGTTGTAAATCTGATGCAAAGAAGGTATTGAGGGCATTACGGTATTCATTTGTACTTCGTCTTTGGTGTATTCTCCATTTTCATCGACTAAAGGTCCAACAGTTGAAGTAACTACTTTTTTCTTTCTGATATAACTATAGAATTCTTTCGGGTTTGTTTTACTTTGATTTGCAACATGTAATTCCAGGGTCTTTTTACTTTGCTTAATTAACTTTTAGGCTTTGCGTAAATTGCGTCATAGTTCTACAAATTTCACCTGACAGAGAGAGGGGAAAGGAGGAGAGCAGGCAGAGGAGGAGGACATTTTGAAGAGACAATATAGGGATAAAGGAGGGTAGAGGGAAAGAAGAGAAAAGAGAGTGGGGAAAGAAAGGAGACTAAGGGTAAAGGGGAAGGTGAGAAAAGAGGGTGAAAGAGAGGAAGGAGTAGGTCAAGGAGAGGAGAGAAAAGGTGAGGGAGTGGGGGGTGAGAGAGATAAGGCAATAGTTCTTAGTGATATACTGCATATTAAATCCCTGCTATTCTCGTAATATTGCTCTATCTTGATATTTATTGCCTCTTGCGTTAATATATTTTTCGTAATATCACTTCCATATTTAATCTGTTGGTTTCGTAATATTGCACTATCTTGATATTGCCTCTTGCGTTACTATATATTTCGCTAATATAACTTCTATATTATATCTGTTGGTCGTGTAATATTGCACTTGATATACCGTACTGTATATATTATTTAATATTACTATATTATTTTAATATCTTATTACCCTCATCATTTCCTGTATAACTTGCTGTATACTGTATTTTCTCTATGTATCTTAATACAAATATTTATAATCATTGTCTTTTCACTGTATGCATTATTCTCACCATCTATATATCACTCTGTGTTTTATCATCTTCCCTATCTGTATTCTTTTGTAACACTGTCTTTACCACCTGTCTGTATCTTTGAAGTGTGGCATTACAGTATTTATTAAATCTAAGAGAGAGAGAGAGAGAGAGAGAGAGAGAGAGAGAGAGAGAGAGAGAGAGAGAGAGAGAGAGAGAGAGAGAGAGAGAGGAACAGACAGACAGACAAACAGGCAGGTGATATTGAGATACTAAGTCTTTCTTGTAACTCCCTGTAGCATTCCCCCACATTAAGGGGGTAGTGTTTTTAAGTTTCATCGATAGACCTCCATCAAACTGAAAACAACATCCCCTAGACCCAACTTCAAGATAATTTTGTACATTTTCATTTTTGTACATTCCTCCTAAAATTACATTCTCGCTTTCGCTTGCCAGGAAAAAATCGACATGGCACGAAAACTCATAATTATTGACAATTTATGGGACGAAATCGGCAAACTAATGTAATGAGTGTCATAAAATCTCAAAACTAATGGGGCTAAACATGAGGGAGGATGTCCAGAAAAAGCAACTATACCTTACCCTTAACCAAACACAGGTTACACACACACACACACACACACACACACACAAAATAGGTTCACTGCAAATACAATTGGAAGAAAACAAATACATATAAATACAATAGACTAACACACACACACACACACACACACACACACACACACACACACACACACACACACACACACACACACACACACATACATATAGTCACTTCCGTGTTTTAAATTCTGCTGGGTTGGGGCTGGTGTCGAGTTTGTATGCATGGGAAAGTTATAACCATGAGATAATTTTATAGCGTGAGCGGAGGACCTTTTCAGGGGTAATTTAACTTGGTGGTATGTGTTGTATGAGTTGTGTGTGTGTTAATGTTCGAGAGTTTTGGACTAGGCTACTTATTTGGAACAAGGTATAGTAGCTTAATAGGAGGTTTTTAGTTTGTTCCCTAGACCTCCATCAAGCTCAAAAATGAAACCCCCTTGCCCCCCTTTCGAAATAAATTTGTACATTTTTCGGTAGAACAAATTTTCGGCCGAAGGCCGCTTCCTCCTAAATTACAGGCTCGCTATCGCTCTCCGGGGAAATAATCTACACCTAAATGACACGAACGGTCTTAAAATTGACAGAAATTGGGCGAAAGGTTTTAGAATCTCCAAACTAATTGGACGAACGTCTTAAAATCTCAAGATCAATGTGGCTAAACATGAGGGAGAAAGGCGTAAACAAAAATGCTCACGTGGGAATAATCTCCTCCTAGTAATTGCATTCGTTTTGTTAATACGTATCTCTTTTTCTTTTCAGGTAATAGTATAGTGGGATATCCTAAAAAAGGCCCTCTATAAGAATCAAGGAGCATTTTTGGGTAAAAGTTGTGAACCAGACTTTTTAGCATAATTCAGGCATGCCGAATTCGATAAACCCGGTTCCCAAGCGAAATTTTGAGTTTTGACCGTCTAATTTGCATAAACAAAATGGCCGCCAAATTGGACATTTTTGACACTTCTTGAACCATTTTCTCCAATATCTCTCTAACTAGGCAAGCAAATATCACAAGTGAAGCATCTATACCTATGTTTTGAGGGTCAGGGAATGTCACTGAGGCATTTTTAAAGGAATCAGTAATAAGCCTAGACTTTAATATACATATTAGCGGCTGTCATTAGAGGAAAATCAATGGTTCCCAACTTTACCCCAAGATACTCCTTGATGCTTATGCAGGCAAAACAGGGCAATATCTGTCACTCATCTGAACTATTTATTGGAGTAGACCATATTCATGCAATACAAGGAGTTTGATCATCACTCTGTTGCTGACATGCACACATTGCTGTGCATCGTAACCCGGATTTGCGGCATTTGCACCGACGCGTCCTGCATTGTTTCTGGCAGTCACATGAAATAATTTCCAGGCAACTTTGTGGGATCGGACTCAATGACATCAGAATGGGTTGTAGTCCTGAATCGCCATGTTTCCATCCCATGTCTGTGGGTGCAGGAAGCTCAGGTAAAGCACAGTGAGCATTTCTCCAAATCATTGCTTGATAGTGTACTCGCATCAAATGGAAGCGGAGAGCATCACGTGTTGGTGGCATTGCTTCTGGTTTGGCAGTCTTTGAGAACAGTATATGCCTTGCTGCATCAACAGAGTCTGTTTTGTGCACATCATATATTCTGCAGACAAACGTTTCTGAAGATCGAATGGTCTCCTCTGTGAGTTCACCGATTCCCAAGTTTATGAGCAATTGATGGTGCTGTTTGAAGACTTTCCATGATGACCTTTTGGTGTGATTTGCGATGTAGGAGGTGGTGTTGCACCCGGTTAATGCATGAAATGGTAAAAGAGTTGTTGTTGAATCTCTTGGTAGGTTGTTGAAAACTGCATCAATGGGTATATATCGCCTTTTCTTGGTGGTACCAGACATCATCCAGAGGTGTTCACATTGTACACGTAGGAAGTGGGAAACCAAAAGCACGAGAACATCAGTGTCCCTTGATGACACAACAACTGTATTGAACTGGCTGTGCACAGCATGTAACACCAACCTAGTGTCAGCTTCTTCATGTGTGGCTCTCAGTTGAGTCAAATCAGTGATTGTCTTTGATGACCTAACCTCAATTTCTTCTCTGAATCCCCCGGCAACTACAATCTCCTTATCATCAGGTGCCTGAGAACACAGTTCCTCAGACAGGAAATTTGCAAGATCAGCTTTATTAGCAGGGAGCGACACAAAGTTAGTAAATTTTTTTGGAAGAGGCACATCACGTCCCTCAACAATTCGTCTGATTGGTCGATCTGCTTTCGTGCGTCGTGTCCTCGTACCACCCTTGATTGTCTCTTCTCTATATCTGTCGAACACAAT
The DNA here is from genome assembly GCA_032716605.1 of Paralithodes platypus. NCBI lineage: Eukaryota > Metazoa > Arthropoda > Malacostraca > Decapoda > Lithodidae > Paralithodes > Paralithodes platypus. Next base: position 20,068,204 of record CM064577.1, on the reverse strand, counting down.
GTCTATCCGTTGATAGTTAGAACCTGCCTTTAATACTGCTCTTACGTATGTGTCGGCCAAATCCCCAAAGGTCATTGCATTGTCAGGCTTTCCCAGAGCAACCACCAGTGCTTGTCCATCAATGATTAGGTAGGATGATGAGTCGTGAAGTTCAATAGCTTCAGGGCAGATTATGTCTTCCGTTAACTTATCTGCCAGTATGGACTTATTTCCAGTACGGAGTGTACCATTCATTTCAGCGAGTGATACAGGAACTGGCAGAAGCTCGTGCTTTAGGACAGCAGGCAAGTCAACTGGACGACCTGCCTCATAGGCAGTAAGAAGGCGTTGAAGCACGTTTCTATCTGCCTTCAGGATAGTTCTCTTGTCTTTCTCTTTATTGTCTTTGACCACTTCATACAGAGATGCAAACGTTTTGGCATTACTCCTGTGTAGGGGTGCATGGATTCTGACATCTGGCTTGTCACCTTGCTCAGGTATAATCATCCTCTCCTCAACGAATGTATTCACTTTTTCTTGTCCGAGTTCTTTGGCACAAAGTAATGAGTTTTGGATTGCCTCTGTTGCTAGGTCTTTTGTGGCCAGATTCTGCAATGACGCTGGTGAAACCGATGCAAAAACCTTGAATCCCTGGAAGGCCGAGAGCAATGCCATCTCGTCATCATTGTCCCGCTTTTGCCGTGATTTGGTAGCTTCATTGTGAACACGTGCACTACCAGGACAGTTGTTGTACATTGCATGCGTTTCAGCTGCAATGTGAGACCTCATATTATACGAAAGGGTCCATCTACAAAGCGCTGATGTTGTCTTTGTGATGCCAATGATTCCACCTGCTTTCTTTCCTGTACCATTTATCCACTCCATGGCTTGGTCTGGATCTACTTGGTTGAACTTTTGAACAGAACGTTTTACAACAAAGTTGCCCCTTTGAAACTCTGATAACACGGATTCTGGTAGTTGGTTCATCTCGGCTATATACACTGTACCCCATCTTGCATAGTTCAGGTGGTCATACCGCATGAAGTATGGCAACATCAGACTGAAGGAGTGGAGATGAAGGTCCCAGATTCCATCACGCTGACCTCGAGTGAACTGCAACAGTATTGAGACCATGTCCATATAGTTCCACCAGAAGACAAAGTTCACATCATCAGATTTACTTGCTATGAAACCTTTCAGAAGATTGTGAAACCGTTCCTGCTTCAGACATCTTATCAGCTCTGGAATTCTTTCGGGATTGTCATCAGCAGCTATCGCAGAAACTTCATCATGGTATTCCTTGTCTGACTCTGCAGCAAACAGGAGAAATGTTGGCAACAAAAGCCGCCAAAGAGCTTGCAAAGTAAGTTTGTGAGCTCTCATAGCCTTATTGTACGCTTTTCCTGACAGGACAAGCTGCACAGCACCCTCCCCAAGCAGTCCACTCTCTAGCCACACTTCAGCTAAACCAGATCCAGCCATGTGATCTCCTATAGCCTTCAGGAAGTTCATCGCGGTATGAAGTCCACCAAGGCGAGGGATTAATTTATCCCGATATTCTTCCACAGACCACTTCAGTTCCATGAGTTTGCAGTATAAGGCTTGGTCCACTGTAAGGACTGTATGCTCCTGTCCGAAATGTGAAGATATCGCCATGCACCTCTTGACAACTGTATTTAGCGTATCTAACTCGTGAGCAGGAGCAAGAATTATGGGCAAATACCCTACTGCTGTCTGCTCTGGTTCCTCTGTTGAGACTGACTGATTGAATACTGTCCAAGAAGGTTTTGTGGCAGAATCTTGACGTCGCAGGAAAAAAGTCATGTCCGTTGCTTGTGCTTGTTTTACACAATCACTGTCTCCTTCAGGTTTCATGAACCATACCTTGTCAACAGGGGCTGTGAATACTGGCTCACTTGTGGCAGGATTTATATTGACAGGATACAGGTTCTCTAGGACATCTGGCACGATCAGCGTGGCTCTAACATCCGAAGTTCAGCATCGGCTTTCTGTCCCCGCTGCCATGTTGCCATTTGAGTTGCATGGAAAGTATTTTTTCCATCAAGTGTCTCATCAAGAATGTCAATGTTATCTGCAGTGTAGTGGATAAATTCATTTTGGCTACAATGTTTGGTGGAATAATGGCCCCGGTTGCTTGGTCCATAGATTTCAGGGTGCTCTCAGCTAAGGAAGGTCTACTTGCAACACCTGTTCATAGCTCAAACACTGGCCTGCCTTGTGGAACAACTCCAGCAGATCTTTTGATCGTGTGGCTTGATGTAGTGTATTGGCAAGACCAATATGTTTGGGAGTCCATTTTCTGCCACCGCTCATACAGTAAACTAGATCCTGTGCTACACTCAGAACTCTGCCTTGGACAAGATCTTCATTTTTTTCAGAACTATCATCTTCTAGCACCTCTTGACCACCAAAGATTAGTCTCAATAGCATATATAAACTATCTGGAATGCATTGAATCGCTTCATCTTCACTTACAGAGAAACCTTTGTGACCCAGAAATTCCATCATGTCTCCACGAATTCTCAGCGCTACATGTACAAGTGATAGGAAAATGTCATCCTGAGGCACATATTGAGGCAACATTTTCTCAGTCTCCTCAATTTCTGTCATTTCCAAAACTGCAGTATGCTGATACTTTGTGGGAATCAGCATGGTTTTTCTCTCGGATGTGCTCCTGTCAAGAGGTTGGAAGAAGTTGAAAATGTCTCCCAGCTGTGACTGCAACTTTTCCTTGAAGGTTGTCCTTCTACTGTAGTAAGACGGTTGAATTATGGTTGACGATTCTTCAGCAAGCTCCTTATACCGTTCCCAGACATCATTCAGCAGGATAACGTGCCCTCTGTCTGCAGATTGTTGCAACTCTTTCCATAGCCATACCATCGCAAGGTCTGTATTGTCCGAGTCCAGCTTTGTTTTATTGGTAGATCTGGTGAATGCTCTTAGACACTTCAAGTGGTATTTGGCTTCAGCTGCAATTAAGTCAATCACTCCAGCCAATCGAAGGCCAATTTTGTAGTCGAGAGGGGAAGCTTCAATTATCTGATCACTCATTTGTTTTGTCATTACTGAGATCAACCGTGCCTTCAAAACAACAGTTTGACAGAAAATGCATAAGTTCCAGTTTACTGGTTCCACGTGCCTTCGCAATGAACATCTGTTACCACTGCTGCTGCAACTTGCTTCTTGTTTTGAATCCACTGCCTGCATCTTCTGCAAACGTTCAAGTTTACTTTTGTCCGTGAAGTGGGCATAGCACATTTTGTGCCACACAAGAGTTTCGGCTTCAGCAGAATCCAAGACATTCTCAAGACGGTCAATCACATCGATATTCTTAGTGTCTCTAAGCTTTCTTCTGGTACTGGCAGCATCCCTGACTTTTGCGAGTCCATGGTCACTTGCATTACTAGGAATAACACTGGCTGTGTGAGTTTGGCAGAAGATGCACAAGCTGTAATCTACAGGTGAAGGCCTCTTCAAAATAACTACTGGATCCATTGTAGTCTGCAAATAAAAGAAACAATTAGTATTAGTATTAGCATTAGATATTGGAGAAATTGATTTTTCTATAATTGCAGCCACTAATTTGCACATTTACGTGAAGGCTTATCACTAATCACTTTAACCCTTATTTAGCGGCGAGCAACATAAGTCGAGTTAAATAAAGCTGGACTATGTGGCGGCGCTCGACATAACTCGAGTGGCAATTTCAGCACGTAATGTGGCTGAGAGAGAGAGACAAGTGGTGGCAGGAGACTAGCGAGCGTATGACTGCTCCAGACCACCGCGGCGAGCCTACTGACACAAATCTCAGCTCCCTCCTCCCTCTCTCACTCGCTACATACTCAATTATGTACTGAAAGTACCGAATTACCTGCTTTTTGCACTCGCGTTGCACGGTTATTGCAAGAAAACTATCCATCATACAAGGATCGTTATGGTGTCATTCGAAAGCTCTGTTTATGCCCTTTCAGGGATAGGTACTTGTTTTACGTTCTGGGTCTTATTTAGGCATGAAAATGATCACGTAAACAGCCCTATTTTGGCTAAAAACACCCCGCTGTGCGGTACACATAAATAAACCGCATAGGCCGCTCGTAAGGTGTTAAAGATGCCTTAATCACATTCTCTGACCCTCAAAACATAAGTATAGACACTTTATTTGTCATTTTTGCTTGCCTAGTTAGAGAGATATTGGAGAAAATGGTTCATGAAGTGTCAACAATTTCCAATTTGACGGCCATTTTGTTTATGCAAATTAGATGGTCAAAAACTCAAAATTTCGCTTGGGAACCGGGTTTATCGAATTCAGCATACCTGAAATATGCTAAAAAGTCTGGTTCCCAACTTTTACCTAAAAATGCTCCTAACATTCACATTTTTCAGAAACCCCACTACTCTACCTCAATATTCTCGGCTAATGGCTTGATGTACAAGTACCTCCGGATATGCGGCACTGTCCCTCCCGGAGGACCACTTGCACCTTCCCTCCGAATATTATTTTATGGAAATAAAATAATTTGAATCTGAATCTGAATCTGTATGGCTGTGTGTTTTGGGTGCTGGGGCAATGCCTTCTCTATACATAATTATGTATAGAGAAGGCATTGGCTGGGGTCTGGTGACTGGGTCACGACGGGTAGGGTCCCTCTAGGATGTTTAAGGAGGGATTAACACGGTCGGGGCTCAGTTGGGGGTCTTGTGGGACAGCATGCGTGTTTAAAAACAAAAAACAATCTGATCAAGGTCTATAACGGGGACTCATGTATTTTAGATACCGGTATGTCTTTATTATAATACTGTATATACTAAACTTAGGTAGTGTTAAAAATGATCATCAATATCAATGTATTACTCATCTAACTATATATGTAATGACATAGTTTAAGCTAGAAATAGGGTGAAGATTGCGTATGCACCTTCGCCCTTTTGAGATAATGTAACTATGATACTTGTGTAACATTTGTACTTTTCTCAATAAAACAATCAAATCAAATCAAATCAAAACCCCCCTCCCTCTCTCCCATAACCACACACCCTACTAAATATTATATTACTATCGGCATGTAAACTTCTCCACTGGTCATATTGCGCTAACTATCCCCTCAATAACCATTATTGTAATAAGAATTTGAAACATGTAACTCATGTTTGTAAAATATTTGTATTACTATAATTCCATTATAACTTCGGTAGTTGGTAATATTAGTCACATTATGTATGTGACTCTTGTATTCAGCTAACTATGACCTCAATAACCGTTGATGTAATGAAGAATGTGAAGTGTCCCTCATATGATTGTAATATATTTGTCGTACTATTATTGCATAATAATTTATGTAGTTCGAAATATTAGTTACATCATGTATGTAATAATTGTATTCAGCTAACTATGATCTCAATAACCATTGATGTAAGAAAACATGAATGGTCTCCTCATATGATTGCACTAGTTTTGTAGTGCTATTATTTACCTGTCAATTAATAATTCAGTCACATTTTGTTTTTGTTTTTTTCATACAGCACATGTGGCAATCAAATGAGGAAACTATAATAACACCAGACGACGATACTGTTGTTACAGTAGAATAATCGCCCTTTGAGCAGTATGTATTGCCTTACCAGTGGTTGTCCCCTTATTATTATTATGATTTTATTATTATTATTGAAATACCACAGGAACGAACATTCCTGGGAGCGAAACTTCCACCCCCAACGAGATCCCTCTCTGTCTACCACCTCCCTCCACATGTTACACGTCTCGTTAATCACAGTCTTCTAATATACAAATCACATTTCCTTACCCCCTGACATTTTTGAAATACCCACTAAGTATATTCAATTAGATACCAACCATGCAGACTATAATACGTTCGTTGTGTATGAGTACGAGGCGATCTCAAGACACCTTAGCTCCCAGTGCACAACGAACCGGATCATGATTATGTCCGCCTGTATTAAATTATGTATTATGTCGATTTATACCATTGCCTATTTTTGTAATAATTGTATTCAGCTAACTATGATCTCAATAACCATTGATGTAATGAAAATATGAATAGTCTCTTCATACGATTGCACTAGTTCTGTAGTGCTATTATTTACAACCTGTCAATTAATAATTCAGTCACTACAAGCTTGCTTGCTTGCTTTTTTTTTTTTTTTTTATACAGACCATGTGACAATTAAATGAGGAAACTATAATAACACATCTGAATAATGCCAACCTGACTTATAAACACAAATATGAATGTAACCAGACGACGATGCTGTTGTTTCAGTGGAATAATGGCTCTTTGAGCAGTATGTATCGCCTTACTAGTGGTTGTCCCCTCACAGGATGGGGGGCGCTGCTCAATAAACTCGCCCTTCGGGGCAAAATCAAAATCAAATCTCTCTCTCTCTCTCTCTCTCTCTCTCTCTCTCGTATACAAACACACAATACGCATACTGTATTTCAATCAACCTCTATATTCCTTACTCACTCTCAATATTTCCGCCAACGAAATTGAAGGTTATGTTTTTGCTTCCGTGTGTCTATAAACAAGATATCTCGAAAGGTTATGAACAGATTGTCACGAAATTTGGTGGGTATATAGGATATGTGCAAAGGAAGAAGTGATTCAATTTAGGTTCCGATCGGTAATGCGTATACCTCCGCTAATTTATGAACCGATTTTCATGACGTTTGGTGAACAGATAGTAAATGCACCAAGGAAGAGGTGATTGCATTTAACCTATTCACTACTGGTGACATCGTTTCCATTATATTCTGGCAACTATTAGAGGATTTTAATCAGTTTAAAACTTTAAATAGGGCGTCCAACAATTAACAGGCTTCGAATGATCTCACTTAACCCTTTTTACTACCACAGATCCTTTTCTTAAACAGCACAAAATCGTTTATTTTATAGCTAGAATAAAACTTAAAAGACGTCGCCGGTATAGAAGGGGTTAAGAGGCACTCGGTAGAGCGCATACCTCCGCCAACGTAGGAGGAGTTAAGTGCTCTTCCGAGTGCCCCTCTATTTCTCTTGAACTGTCTCTCTCTCTCTCTCTCTCTCTCTCTCTCTCGGCTATAAATATGGTGTGCCTCACTTGTATTGTTCATACTCCTTACCTTAGATAACAAGTTGGGGCGTGGTAGGGCGATTAGCGGCGTGTGTGTGTGTGTGTGTGGGAGAGAAAGAAAGAGAGACAGACAGACAGACAGACAAAGTGGAGAGAGAGAGAGAGACCTGCACTCACACACTTAAACACACACCTGCATTTACACACTTACACACACACACCTGTATCTACACACCTACATCTACACACCTACATCCCCACAACACCCAATTCTACACACGCCCTGATACCTGTATAATGTATATGTTAGGGGAGAAATATGGGGAGAGCAGGTTGGTTTAGGGGGCAGTTTTTGCAACCTCTTTTCGTTCTCTCTCTCTCTCTCTCTCTCTCTCTCTCTCTCTCTCTCTCAATGAAATGGAGTGGTTTTTCTTTTTGCAACCTGTTTCGTCTGTCTCTTCCTACTTCTCTGTCTTCACTTAATGGCACACACACACACACACACACACTCAATATGGGTTTGTAAAAGAAGGAGTATGGTGATTTGGGGGTGAGGTTATTTATTTATTTATTTATTTATCATTATTAGGGGTTCGTCCCCTACGGGAACCCCTATTGTAATCATTAAACCTGGGTTTTCATCCAAATTCTTGTTACGTGCCGGTTTCGACGCAATAACTCCAGAATCGCTTTTTGGATCGGGATCAAACTTTCACAAGAGATGCGTTTTTGTATTGGGCAACTTTTGATATGCTAAACATCCGGCATGGCGGCCAAACAGGTCCGTGGCAGCCGATTTCCCGAAAAACTTGACGCCTAAATACCGTCTCTCCCACTCACAGGAAACGACTGGGCTTTGGCATACGCATTCCCCTACTAATGCTCCGCAAATTTTATAGAGAAGGTTTTGCTTTTGCACGTGGGTTTTTTTCCGGCAATCTTGAAAAAAACTCTAATTCCACTTAAAATTCCACATCTTGAAAACTACGCCGATGATCAAAGCCATGCTTGCGTAGTTGGGTGAGGCTCGCGATTCCGAACGTTTTGATACCAAAAAAATATAAATGGGTGGAATAGTTTGGCCGCAGCATTGAAAACTGTCTATTCTTAAATTACTTTAAAACCGCATTCGCTACCCACGCAAAGTTTACCGTCTACAGTCTATAGGCTTCCACGCATCCCCAGTTTTGCTTAATAACATAATCTCTTTATTATTCAGATCTATAATTTTTTTTTTTAATTAACTCTCTCAAAACAGTTCGAGTCCCTACGAATTCCAGCAATTATTTAGCCAACCTACCTATACATACCTACCCTACCAAATAATAATGATAAATTCAAATTTATTTTTGGTGAATGACAGAGTATTGGCTAAGGTTTTTAACAATTCCTCCCTTTGCCAAATGCTTAGTTTAATAACAATGATATGGACCTTTAAAGTTTTGGCAATTGCCCGTGTGACTCGTATTTTAACCCTCCTAAAGCGTTACCACGAAATACCGCTAGATCTTTTCTCAAAAGTCGCTAGCATGTTGCTTCATAGCCAAACAATGTTAGGATAATGCTGCAATTTCTAAGAGTTTTGGTTTGTTTGTTTTGCAAATTTTACAATGTAGTATGACTAGAATTTCTGAAATTTTCAAATTATCCCTAGTAAATGTCTCTAGATATAAAAGAAATGGCTGCTAGATTGAAGTAAATAGCTCTACATTTAGCGGTAATATGTAGCTTTACAACTGGCAACACTGCAACCACCACCTCCCTCCCACCCTCCCAGTATGTCTCCACAAAATACCACTAGATCCTTTCAAAAGTCGCTAGCATGTTGCTACATAGTCAAACAATGTTAGAATAATGCTTCAATTTCTAAAGAGTTTTGGTTTGTTTGTTTTGCAAATTTTACAATGTAATATGAGTAGAATGTCTGAAATTTTTAAATTATCCCTAGTAAATCTCTCTAGATATGAAAAAATTACCTCTAAATTGAAGTACATCTAGAGGTAATATGTAGCGATACAACTGGCAACACTGCCTAATCCTTCCTTCCTACCTCCCTCCTCCATCATATCTAGCAAATGTATCAACAACCACTCTAGTGAACTTTCGGTATTTAGTTTATTCAGCTTAATACTATTTATCCACATAAAATAGAAACCTATCACGATTGTTGTCTAATACAACCATAGACAATGCTATTACATATTATTTGAACATGATGTCGAATTTAGCAGTTGCTGTTTACCTTGAACAGTAATGACAGAACCGAAAGCTTCTCTTGCCGTGTAGCACTCAAAGAAAGCAGAGTTACTTAAGCCGGCCCATACCGAACTGTTACCAAGTCAGAGATGCAGAGGTAACTTTCACAATGCATTATAACCCTAGACAGACACCAATATACCACTAAATCAGACAAATATCACTACAAAAAAGATAGGAAAATATTATATTAATGTCCTAGGTATTTGAAATTATGCAAATGAGTAAAATCCATTATGATATAATGATATTGGGATTGATTAGTATCTGGCAACAGTGTTGCACTAATTTTCTGAACGTATGCGAACTTCGGAGTATTTATCCCATTAATATACACATCTATCACTATTTAAATTTAATACAACCATACACAGTGCTATTACATATTATTTGAACATAATATAGGATGCTCTTTCCTTTAAACCATTTTCTATATCTATTCACGAAAAATATAGGCCTAGCCTAGGCAGCGTTACCGGTAGGTACGAATTTATCAGTTCGAATTTTGATTGAGAGTGGGATTAGGCCTAGGCCTAGCCTAGGGCTTAACATGGGATACTGTTTGGGGGTTGGGAATAGACTCAGGCTGCTTTAGGCCTAATTAGCTAAATTAGGTAAAAATAGTCAAATCGAGACAATTGCACAGCCAACATAGCCTAGGCTTATTAAGCAAATATTTTACCAATCTACTAGTCTATTCGCTGTAAGTAGGCAAGAAATCATGACCTAGGCTATAACCTCTGTAACTAAAAAACAACTAGGCCTAGAGTGATCAAGCTAATATGTCTACCATTTGGGAAGAGTCAGTCAAGGAATAGCCTAGATGTGGAAATTTGCAGCCAATTTGCTCTAGCCCTATTTGAGATACAGAGGTTGTTGTTGTTGTTGTTGTTCCCCAAGCTGCCTGGCCGAACAGCCCCAAGCAAGGCCAAGGCCATAACCGAGCGGCCCCCCGCCGTCCACAATAAAGCCTGAGTGACCGAAGCCACTCCATGGCGGGGAGCTGAGGAGGGTGCGGAAACGCCCGGGAAACCAAAGCCCCATCCAGGACCCTGTGCCCCTCAGCAAATTATGAAGAGAAAGTTGAGGGGCAAAGGAAAAAGGTGACACTTTGGCTTCCAATCTTGGTAGATTGGGAGGTCAATCCACGGAAAAGACGCCGTCACTTGAGATCTAGAAAACATATAAGTAAAAGGAACAGTCAGAGTAAGCTATGGGTATGGCAGAGATCGCTCAGTTCTCACTCTGATAGACCAGCCCATCACCACATGACTAGAACCCAATCCTCTCAGCATCAGCTAGGAAAGGCCCTAGAAAGCCGCCTTTGGCGGGGGGATAGCACCCCTATTTCAACCCCATTTCGGGGTTGGGCACCCGCCCAACAGATACAGAGGTTAGAGGTCATTGTTGAGGCCCCCCCTCATGGCATATTGTTATCATCTTATATATTGCCAGCAGGGGGCAAATAACCGAAAAAATTCGCCGTCAAAATAGGCTAGACGCGAACTTAACCACGGCGATCGACACATGTAAACATGGCGGTGGCGGGGGAGGTGTTGGACGTTTGCAATAAAGTTCCTGTCTATTTTGAATGCCATTGGATACAATAATATGTTGAGGGGGGCTTTGCTCCCCCCCGCCCCATGACATATTTTCACCATCACAGCTTTGCGCAGTGGCAGTATCGTAACCAATGAGGTTTAGTTTTCCGAGTGGCGTATCTGCTACTGCTGAAGGCCCAAAACACAGTTAAAGTTTTCAATTTCATCTTTGCCTAGTACTTGCGACACCTCGGTTGGGTTACCTTCTTAGGAAGGTAATCAAGTCGTACCCCACCTGCTCGTGGTGACCTCGCAAACACCCATTTCTATTTATTTGTTCATTTATTCTTTTTTCAAGATAGGGTGACACAAACGGGGGCGGCGCTACCTGGGTTTATCCCAGGTAGTAGTTTAATTTTACTGTAATTGTATTAAGTGTTTTGTATATTTTTAACTGTAGGCTACATAAATATAAACAATGGCCGGCCAAGGCAAACGGAGGCAGAGTTTATTGGGAGATGAAGAGAGCTAATGAATTTGAGGGATTTCTGGCAGAGGGTAATGAAGTGGAGGATCAATTGACTGTGGTGAAGAGACAGATGATGGGTCTGTTAAGATGGAAGGGAGTTATGGAGAATTGGAGGAGAGATATAGGTGTGAAGGTGGAGTCACTGACAGAAATATGTGGAGCCAGTTCAGTAGCAACTGCAGATGGGCCATTAATTGCTAACCTAGATGCTGTGATAAGGAAAGTAGATGAGCTGGAGGCAGAGAACATGGCACTCAAGGAGCAGCTAAAGGAGTATGAGAGCCATTTAAGTGAGAAAGTAAAGGGAGTAATAAGTGAGGAGAAAAATGAGTGGACAAGGGTGGGGAATGCTAAGGTGGAGGCATTTGAAGAAATCATGAAGGAGCAGGTGGAAGAGAGAGAAAAAGAGAAAAGAGAGTTTGAGAAGAATGTAGTGCAGGTTTTGAAGAGCAAGGAAAAGGTAGTGAGGGAAACAGTAGATAGAGGTAAAAGCATAATAATTTTTGGAGACATTGAAGAACATTTAGCAGATATGAGGGAAAGAAGGGGAAGGGATGAGGACAAAGTAAAGAAAATATTGGAGTGTCTAGACGAAGGCTGTGATTGGGGGAAAGAACTGGACGAAGTAAGACGGCTAGGAAGATATAAAAAGGGTGAGATGAGACCGATAAAAGCAGAGTTTAAATCTAGGTCAGTGGTTGAAGCATTAACCATTGTAAGCTGGAGGCTAAATAGTTGTACTGGAATGAAACATATTAGGGTGAAAAAGGACTTAAGCATAGAGGAAAGGGAAAAGTTGAGAGAAGTTCAAGCAAGGGCTGACGATGAAAATCGAAAATTGTCAGATGAGGAGAAAAGGATTTTTTTTTGGAGAGTAAAGGAAGGGAAACTAAAGAAGTGGTACACTCAGAGTCAGAAAGAACGGAAAATACGAGGAGAAATGAACAAGGAGACAGTGAGTCAGGTAGTGGATCAAATCGGGGACAAGGAGATAGTGAGGGAGGAGCAGGAGATAGAGACAGTGAGTCAGGTAGTGGATCAAACCGAAGACAGAGAGATGGTGAGGGAGGAGCAGGGGATGGAGACGGTGAGTCAGGTAGTGGATCAGCCCGAGGACGGAGAGATGGTGAGGGAGGGGCGGGAGATTGTGGAGAGGTGGGGGGGAGGAGAATAGAAATAGCAGGGAATGTGGAGGTAGGTCAGGGAGGGGATGGAGGAGGAGGTGAACCTGATAGGAGGCAGGGAGGGAAGAGAAACAAGGAGGAGGATTCCAATATACTGTGCTACTACACAGTAGGTGGAATAAACAGTAAAAAGGTAGAATTGGATGATATATTAAGAAAGGATCAACCACAGATAGTCTGTTTGACGGAGACAAAGCTGAACCAGGACTTTGACAGCAATATAGTGTTTAGTGAAGGATATAATATATGGAGATATGATAGAAAGGGAAAAAGGGGAGGTGGAGTGGCAGTATTAGTTAAGAACCCTATGACAGCAAAGCAAGTGGAGTTAAATAATGACAAGGCAGAAATAATGGCAGTTGAACTCAATGATATAGAAGGAAAAAAGCTAGACATAGCAGTAGCTTACATGCCACCAAAGACCAGAGCATGGAGGGAGTTGGTGTTTGAGGAGATGGTCGAGGATATGATTCAGTCGTTGAGAAGATTGCTTTTAAGGAAGAATCGATTGATCTTGGTAGGAGATTTCAACTGTAGTGAGGTTGATTGGGAATCGGGAGATGCAGGGCCAAATCAGAGATCTTGGGGAAGTCGGCTAGTGGAGTTGGTTACGGAAAATGTACTTGCACAACATGTGAAGGAAAATACAAGAATGAGGGGTAATAACGAACCTTCTAAACTCGATCTGATTTTTACAAATGATCCTCACGAAATTAGTGATATAAACTATCTATGTCCTGTAGGTAAAAGTGATCACCTATTACTAAAATGGAAGTTGACCTCGAGTAATGCCAATAGATTAGACAATAGCTACACAAATGACAGATTAAATTATAGTAAAGCTGATTATGTATCCTTGAAAAGATATTTAGAGGGAGTAGATTGGGATCTTATTTTGAAGGAACAGGACGTACAAGGTAAATATAGTAGATTCCTCGAAATTTATAGAGTAGGAACCAATCTGTTTGTCCCAAGATATAAAACTGGAAATTTTACTAAGCAGAAAGATTGGTTTAATTTGAAATGCAAAAGAGCTTTGGGTAGGCGTGATGCAGCTTGGGCTAGATTAAGAAGAAGGAACACTGAGAGTAATCGGAATAAATATAAACAGGAGAGGAATAGATATGTTAACATAATTAGGCAAGTTAAAATGAACTATGAGAAGAACATAGTAAATAAATGTGAAAGTGATCCTAGATTATTTTATAAATATATAAACAGTAAGTTGAAGGTAAAGAAACAAATTACTAAATTAAGAGTTGATGCTAGGACGTATGAAAATGTATCGGATATGTGCGAGGTAATGAATAACAAATTGGGGTCAGTTTTTACTAGAGAGGAAGGTTTTGACGAACCACAGGCGGGAGTACTGGAGAGTGGTCTTAGTAAGATTGAAATAACTAGAGATGAGCTGTTATCTGCGATGAGAGGACTTGAAGTAAGGAAAGCTATGGGACCGGATGAAGTGTCTGCCTGGGTTTTAAAGGAGTGTGCAGAGCAATTAGTGGAGCCAGTGAGGGACATAATTCAAGCTTCCTTAGATAAAGGACAGGTTCCTGTTGAATGGAAAAGAGCTAATATCATTCCGATATACAAGAATGGAAACCCTGAGGACCCTCTAAACTATAGACCAGTTTCACTTACTAGTATTGTATGCAAGATTTGTGAAAAGCTAATTAGGAAGAGATGGATGAAAATGTTGGAGAAAGAAGATAATAACCCCAAAGCAATTTGGATTCAGAGAAGGGACATCTTGTGTTACCAGTTTGCTATGTTATTACAGTAGGGTGATAGATGTACTCCAAGAAAGAGGCGGATGGGTGGACTGCGTCTACTTAGACCTTTCCAAAGCATTCGATAAGGTACCACATAAGAGATTGTTATCTAAGCTTGAGACGCTAGGATGTGTCAGGGGGAGTTTGCTGAAATGGATGGAGAGCTATTTAACAGATAGGGAAATGAGGACCAACATTAGAGGAACTTACTCATCGTGGCGGAAAGTTGAGAGTGGTGTGCCGCAGGGATCTGTGTTGGCACCTCTCATGTTCCTTATGTACGTGAATGACCTGCCGATAGGCATAAACTCCTACATGTCAATGTTTGCAGAGGACGTACAAATTATGAGACAAATAACAAATAAAAGTAGTTGTGAGGAGCTGCAAGGGGATTTAGATAAAATATACGAATGGAGCACCAAGTGGAAAATGAAATTTATTATAAGTAAATGCCATGTGTTAAATATGGGAAGAAGTGTGAATAGACCAAATTGGGAGTACAGGATGGGAGATAATATAATTAGCAAGGCCGAAAAAGAAAAGGATTTAGGGTTGATTATACAAGATAATTTGTCGCCAGAGAAACATATTAACAAGCTCTTTAGCGGAATGTATGCAATGGCCGGGAATATGAAAGTTGCTCTGAACTACTTGGATGAGACCATGGTAGCGAAAATTATGAAGAGTATGATTAGACCAAGATTGGAGTATGCAGCAGTGGTGTGGTCCCCGCATCTAAAGAAGCATATTCACAAGTTAGAAAGAATCCAGAGAGCAGTTACTAGATTGGTTCCAAGTCTCAGAGAACTGCCATATGAAGGGAGGCTAGACAAATTAAATCTACCGAGTCTAAAAGAGAAGAGAGAGAGGGGAGACATGATAATGATGTACAAATGCACCCGGGGGCTGGAGAGGCTGGATAGGGAGGATATAATTATTAATTATGGATACAGGAATAACTAGAGGCCACAGCTACAAAGTAAAAAGACCTACCTGCAAGAACGATATCAGGAAGTTTAGCTTCCCCTATAGATGTATTGACAAATGGAATGGGCTGGAGGAGGAGGTGGTAGGGGCAAGGAATATCCATATTTTCAAGAAAAAATTGGATAAAAAGTAGACTGAGAGACGGGACAACACGAGCTTAGCTCAACTCCTGTAAACTACAATTAGGTAAATACAATTAGGTAAAATATATATTGCCAGCAGGGGGCAAATAACCGAAAAAATTGCCGTCAAAATAGACACCTTTATGAATAGGTTAGCCTTTAGGCTAGGCCTATCGGCAAGAGTTGCGTTGTATAGGCTATCCTAGTGTTTACTAATTTATAGGCTACTCCTTTGAAAGGACATTAGCCGGGTAGGATGTAGTTACCGGGTGTATTGCCAGCCTTGTTTACACTACGCGTACGCGTAGTGGCGTCGGACGCTTGCCATCCTTTTCCTGTCTATTTAGACTGCCTTTGGATACAATAATATGTTGAGATTGGGCTTTGCCCCCCTTCACCCCCCCATGACATATTGTCATCATAATATATATTTCCAGCAGGGGGCAAATAACCAAAATAAATCTCCGTCAAAATAGACGCGAACTTAACAACGCCGATCGACAAATGTAAACATGACGGAGGCGGCGGACGTATGCAATCATGTTCCCGTCTATTTTGAATGCCAATGGATACAATAATATGTTGAGGGGTGGCTTTGCCACCCCCCATGTCATGTTATCGTCATATTGCCAGCAGGGGGCAAAATAGACAAATACACCAAAAATTGGGTGTGGGGGCGGCAGCCCCCACCCATAATAGCCTACTATGATAGGTTAGGTAAGGTTGCTAGGTTAGGCTAGGCTAATGTCCTTTCAAAGGGGTATAGGCCTAGTAAACACTAGGATAGCCTATACCTGGTCAAAGGTAAGTCCTGCTGTAGTCTCCTTGAATGCTACCTTAAATTGTAATATTAGACTAGGCCTAGCCTATGGGTGGCAGCCCCCACCCATAATAGCCTACTGTGATAGGTTAGGTAAGGTTGTTAGGTTAGGCTAGGCTAATGTCCTTTCAAAGGGGTATAGGCCTAGTAAACACTAGGATAGCCTATACCCGGTCAAAGTTAAGTCCTGCTGTAGTCTCCTTGAATGCTACCTTAAATTGTAATATTAGACTAGGCCTAGCCTATAGATAAAATAGCTTAGCCTACTCATTTATTGTAGCCTATAATATAGGCCTAGCCGGGCAGAATGTAGAGTTCGGGCTACCGCCACCAATGTTTACACTACGCAGAGCGGCGACGAAAGCTTGCCATCATGTTCCCGTCCATTTTGAATGCCGTTGGATACAATAATATGTTGAGGGGGGCAAACACCCCCATGACATATTGTCATCATCATATAATTTGCCAGCAGGGGGCAAATAGGCCTAACCAAACTGCGGCGATCAACCATGTAAACATGACGGCGGCGGTGGCGGTGGACGCTTGCGATCATGTTCCGTCTATTTTGACTGCCATTGGTGGGAATAACTTTCACCTTCATATTTCCTAACCTCTTAGCATATACATGATCAATTAGCGTGCCATTTTCAGTTGTTGGTTGTGTTACATGTTGAGTGTATCCACGCTTTTCCATTAACTTTACAATAGAAGAGTTAGTTTGGATGTTTTCATTGAAGTCCCCCATCACAATGCAACCAATTGTGTATTTGTCTAGTTCATTTAGCAATTTACTTAAATTTTCTCTAAAATAATTAAGTCCATATGAAACTGGTCTGTATATTACAACAGTTATTATATTCCATTCAACAGAAAAACAGGCCAGATATTCTAAGTTAGCCACTGAAAAATGTAAACACTTAAAATCTTTACGGTAATATACACCAACACCTCCATGAGATTCTAGTTTTAAATGAGCACAAGCTTTGTCTGATGAGTTGTAACATTCCTCTCTTGTTTTATGATAAAAGGTAAATCCATTCAGCTCTGGCTTTCCTTGAGAGTCATTCTTAGTAAGCCAAGTTTCTGTCACACAAATTACATTAGCTACTAAGAACCGTATGTCTGATCTTATATCTTTAATATGGGATTTTAAACCTTCAATATTGTGCAAGATTATTTTCAACCCCTCTTGATGTTCATTTACTTGATTGTTTGCATAACTAATAAAACGAGGCATACTAGATAGGGCTATTTCTACCTTTTCACTACAATAAATGGAGGACTCTTCAAAGTCTTGTATTATAAGTCCTTCCACTGAAGTGGCACGACTTAGTGTAACATAGGCTTGACCTGCTGTAAATATTTTGTCCAAAGACACAACACACTTTCTTAAAGTACATCCTTGGATTTTATGTACAGAACAGGCAAATGCAAGTTTCAATGGAAATTGCCATCTTACACCACCATTATTAGTTACTCTATCCTCTTCAATCATAATGGGAGTGCTGTTCTTTACTGTTTGTAAAATATGTTTCTGTTTTCGCAATTTGCTTCCAACTTTTGCATCATCAAACACTATGTATATTACTTGAGGAAAGGAAACACCAGGAGTATGTTGTACAAATGAAACTGTTCCAATTACACCGTTTACTAAACCATCTGAAACATCAATATTTGTTGTCAGCATAACGCGTGCATCAACTGCGATTACAAGTTTACTCAAAAGACTGGTGTTAAACACTTTGTTATAAGGAGAAGCTCTTTTTTCCAGCTTTTCAGTTCTAGCATCTCTATAGAAATCTGCATCAATAGAAATAATATTAGAACATGATGAATTTAACCTTGAAATATTGTATGCATCAACCTGATAATTTGTTGCAAATATGTGAAGAGCATCACTATCCTCGCCTGTCTCACATTTGCGTAGTAAGTCCATGTCCTCATTCATAAAAGGTTCAGATTTCTTTCGTGTTCTTATGCGATTTAAGTGTTTCTGCAAATACACCCTCTTTCTGTCTCATTATTTGTGTTAATTCAGCAATAGAAAATAAATCTGTCCAAAGGTTCAAACCAACACTGTCAGTATATAAGGCTTTACCTTTCACTGGATTAAGTTGATAAAAATCTCCAACAGCAATGACTGATACAGTACCAAATGGTGAGAAGCTCTTACATTGCTTTATTTGTCTCAGTCTTCCATGTATATACGGGTATGTTAATAATTTGTGGTCAACCATAGATATCTCATCAATAGGCCTAATAAGAATCTGTAAACAGCTAAGCCTTGAACGTAAAGAGTTTATTTTATCATCTCCTATACCTGGTCAAGAGTAAGTCCTGCTGTAGTCAACTTGAATGCTACCTTAAATTGTAATATTAGACTAGGCCTAGCCTATAGATAAAATAGCCTAGCCTACTTATTTATTGTAGGTTATAATATATGCCTAGCCGGGTAGAATGTAGAGTTCGGGCGTACCGCCACCATTGTTTACACTGCGCAGAGCGGCGACGGAAGCTTGCCATCATGTTCCCGTCCATTTTGAATGCCGTTGGATACGATAATATGTTGATGGGGGCAAACACCCCCCATGACATATTGTCATCATCATATAATTTGCCAGCAGGGGGCAAATAGGCCTAACCAAAAAAAATCATCGTCAAAAACTCAAAATAAACGCGAACTTAAAGTAACTGCGGCGATCGACCATGTAAACATGACGGCGGCGGCGGCGGTGGACGCTTGCGATCATGTTCCCGTCTATTTTGACTGCCATTGGATACAATAATATGTTGAGGGGAGGGCTTTGCGGCAATTTTTTTGTTGTTTGCCCCCTACTGGCAATATATATGATGATGACAACACGTCATGGGGGCAAAGCCCCCCCTCAACATATTATTGTATCCAATGGCATTCAAAATAGACGGGAACATTATCGCAAGTGTCCGACGCCGACACCGTCGCCGTCATGTTTACATATGTCGATCACCGTGGTTAAAGGCTGGTTCACACATAGCCGAGTCGGTGCGCGAGTCCAACACGAGTCACACTCGTCGATTATCGCCGTCGCTGGAGGCTGAGTCGGCCGCGTGTAGCAATTGCTCCCGAGTCAAGGAGAGTGTAACACGAGTTAACTTGAGTCAATACGAGTCAACACATGTTCATGCAAGAGTCTGTACGAGTAACTGAGAGTCAAAACAAGTGTAACACGAACCCAACACGAGTGTCAAAAATTTGAAAAATAATGGCCACATTCCAGGGCACGTAAACAAAGAGTATGGACGAGTCTAACACGAGTCAACGCGATTGTTACACGGATCAACACGATTGTTATACGGATCAACACGAAAGACAACGCGTTGACTCTCGTTGGATCTCTGTTGCACACGTGTTGACTCGTGTTACATCCGTGTAAACTCGTGTAAACTCTCGTTGATTCGTCCTACATTTTTGAAATAACGGTATTTCAAATGACACTTGCTTTTTCGTGTTACATTCGTGTTTTTTTCTCAGTGGATCGTGTTTACTCTTGTTTACTCGTGTTTTCACTCGTGTTTGAATCGTGTAAACTCTGGCATCATGGGGGCACCAAATTTTGGCACTCACATTCGTGCTTTCTACTCTTGTTGATATGTGTTGCATGTGTTGCATGTGTGTTACATACGTGTTGTTGCGTGTAGACACGTGTTGCTTCGTCAACGTCGAAATGATGACGAAAAGCGACGAATCACCAAAGAGTGTTACACGGGTTTACACGAGTCAACACTAGTTAACACGAATAACGAAGAGTTATTCAGAGTCAAACACGAGTTAACACGTATGTACACGAGTCTACACGTATTTAGGCCACACTCGTGGGTACTCGCCACGGGACCCAAAAATGTCATGCATGCATGAAATTTTTGGACCCCGTGGCGAGTACCCACGAGTGTGTCGAGTAAACAAAGAGTATACATGAGCGTAGCACGAGTCTATACGAGTGTTGAGGAGTATCGACGAGTCATTGCTGAATAGCAAAATTTCATCACTCGTGTTGGACTCGCGCACCGACTCGGCTATGTGTGAACCAGCCTTTAGTTCGCGTCTATTTTGAAGGCGTTTTTTTCAGTTATTTGCCTCCTGCTGGCAATATATATGATGATGACAATATGTCATGGGGGGGGGGGGGTGACCCCCCTCAGCCTATTATTGTATCCAAAAGCAGTCAAATAGACGGGAACATGATGGCCAGCGTCCGCCGCCGCTCCGCGTAGTGTAAACAAGGCTGGCGGTACACCCGAACTCTACATTCTACCCCACTAATTTTCCAACTAGCATAACCGATGATTATCAATGATCAATCCCAGTCAGAAACGTCCATGCTTCCCTCCCATAAGTCAATGTCGGGATTACCACACTGTCATGCAAGGACTTCTTTACTTCCATGCTGACCACCCTATTTCTTCTTACTGCTTTCAGAGTTCAACGCTCTTCCCCTGTTACACTTTCTCCCACACTTCTTCATCCATAGGCCTACTCACATCTTTACTCAACACACTGCCCAAATACTTAAATGAGCTGACATTCTTCATAGCCGTTCAACCTCACTTCACACTCTATGGTTGCACCCCTTTCAATGACCATAATATTGCTCTTCCTAGCATTTACCTCCAGATTCCGTTTTTCACACACTGTTCCAAACATATTTACCTGACCCTGCAACTCCCATTCACTATCGCTCATCAGAACTGTGTTGTCAGCAACAGTAGTACCGGTACTGTACTGTTGAGGCAACTTCCACTCGTTTCCTTCCCTTATCAGCGGTACACCAACATCCGCTGCTCTTCCTTGTATTTCTTTCATGACTCCATCCATATACTGTACCGGTATATATTGAACAACTATGGGGACATCACACACACCCTTGCTTTAAACCAACATTCAGATTAAAGAACTCGCTCTGTTAATTATCCACACATACTGACACCTTTGCACCCTCATACATGCTCTTCATTGCTTTCAGCAAATTGCCATCTACTCCGTATATTCTCAGTACCGGTACTTTCCACATACCTTCTCTATCAATTCTGTCATAGGCCTTCTCCAACTCCATAAATGCAGCATACAACTTTTGTCGCTTCTCCAGATATTTCTCCACAACACATTTCCGAGCAAAAATCTGAGCTACACATCCTCTTCCCTTCCTAAGATGACTACAGTATGCTAACCATTTCCCCAGCAATACTGACTGAAAATGCCCAAATATATTGCATGTCCTCTTCAGATTTATCTAAAATAAGTAAAATTACACCAAATACCACTACAGTAGCACTGAAATCAATAAAACTCACTAACAGGATAAATAAATGGAAGAAAATAATACTCCAAAAGATTAATATGTTAACCCTTTATCCAGCAATACTGACTGAAAATGCCTAAATAGATTGCATGTGCTCTTCAGATTTCTACATACATACGTACATAACATTTTAAGACTGAGTGCTCCACACAGATGTGCAGTTTCAGTCTCTTTTCCTAATGGCGGCGTTCCAGGCAACCCTGTTAAGGGATGCTTTACATGTCAAGTTTTTGGATTTGAGATCGGCACGTATAGTCCGATCCCAGGTCTTACTCGGTCCACCCCTTGGTGCAGCTCCCTCCACAATCGCAGACCTGCATCTTTTCACCCAATTTTGTTCATCCATTCTCTCCACATGTCCATACCATCCCAGTTTACTTGTACGCATCTCCTCGCTAATTCTCTTTATACCTAAACGTCTCTTCAGCTCATCATTTGTTATTCTGTTGACATCCTTTATCTGAAATATGTAAAATTACACCAATTACCAACTACATTACCAAAAAATTTAATAAAGTACACTAACAGGATAAAGAAAATGTAAGAAATAGCCCTAAAAATGAATATATCCATCTATCTATTGACGGACGCCTTGATCCCCGAAGGATTGGCCACGAACGAAACACCCCTATGCACCTCTGTCCCCAGTCAGTCGATGCCCCTCCTCCCATCCAGCACCACTTTCACGCATATACTTCTTAACTCCATTCTTCCACCTCTCTCTCGGTTTATTTCTCCCTCTGTCCTTCCACCTCACTCGTACACGCTCTTAGTCATTCTCTCGCTTCCCATACGTTCCACATGGCCGAACCATCTCAAGGTGTTCTTTTTCGCACTTTCCAGTACATTCACACCACACCTCTCTCGTACTTCCTCATTCGTCTGTCTATCCCTCCATGTAACTCTGCACACACTTCTCAAGTAACTCATTTCCATCCCTTTCACTCTTGGTTTGAATCTCTCCAACAACGTCCATGCTTCGCTTCCGTAAGTCAGTGTCGGGATTACCACACTGTCATGCAATGACTTCTTCAGTTCCATGCTGACCACCCTATTTCATGTTACTGCTTTCAGCATTCCTACAACCCTCTTCCCCTGTTGCACCCTCTCCCACACTTCTTCATCCATACTCCCATCTTTACTCTGTACACTGCCAAGATACTTAAATGAGCTGACAATCTCCATAGCCTGACCGTTCAACTTCACCTCACACTCTGTGGCTTCACCCCTTTCGAAGACCATAACCTTGCTCTTCCCCGCATTTACCTTCAGATTTCATTTTTCGCACACTGTTCCAAACATATTTACCAGACCCTGCAACTCCCATTCATATCGTCAGCAAACAGCAGTACACAAACATCCACTGCTCTTCCTTGTATTTCTTTTATGACTCCATCCATATACTGTATATATAGAACAACCATCGGGACATCACACACCCTTGCTTTACCAAACATTCAGATCAAAGAACTCCCTCTGTTCATTCTTCAGACGTACTGATACCTTTGCACTCTCATACATACTCTTCACTGCTTCAGCAACTTGCCATCTACTCCATATATTCTCAGTACTTTCCACATACCTTCTCTATCAACTCTGTCATTCCACTCGTTGCCTTCCCTTATTAGTGGTACACCAACATCCACTGCTCATCCTTGCATTTCTTTTATGACTTCATCCATATACAGTTCAGTATATATTGAACAACCACGGGGACATCACACATCCTTTCTTTAACCCAAAATTCAGATCAAAGAACTCGCTCTGTTCATTCTCAACACATACTGACACCTTTGCACCCTCATACATGCTTTTCACTGCTTTCAGCAACTTGCTATCTGCTCCGTATATTCCAAGTACTTTCTACATACCGGTACCTTCTCTATCAACTCTGTCATAGAGGCGGGTGCCCAACCCTGAAAGGGGTTGAAATAGGGGAGCTATCCCCCCGCCAAAGGCGGCTTTCTAGGGTCTTTCCTAGCTGATGCTGAGAGGATTGGGTTCTAGTCATGTGGTGATGGGCTGGTCTATCAGAGTGAGAGCTGAGCAATCTCTGCCATACCCATAGCTTACTCTGACTGTTCCTTTAACTTACATATTTTCTAGATCTCAAGTGATGGCGTCTCTTCCGTGGATTGACCTCCCAATCTACCAAGATTGGAAGCCAAAGCGTCACATTTTTTCCCTTGCCCCTCAACTTTCTCTTCATAATTGCTGAGGGGCACAGGGCCGGGTTCTGTGGGGGCACTCGGTTATGGCCTTGGAATTGCTCGGGGCCTTGGGGCTGTTCGGCTAGGCAGCTTGGGGAAGAACAACAACAACAACAACTCTGTCATAGGCCTTCTCCAAGTCCATGAAGGCAGGCATACAACTTTTGTCCCTTCTCAAGATATTTCTCCACAACATATTTCAGGGCAAAGATATGAGCTACACATCCTCTTCCCTTCCTATGATGAATACTGTATGTTAACCGTTTCCCCAGCAATACTGACTGAAAATGCCCAAATATATTGCATGTGCCCTTCTGATTTATCTAAAATATGTAAAATTATACCAAATACCAACTACATTAGCACAACACTCAATCAATCACAGAAACAGGATAAAAACATAGAATAAATACCCCAAAAGATGAATACGTTAACCCTTTCCCCAGCAATACTTACTGAACATGCACAAATAAATTGCATGTGCTCTTCAGATTTAGCTGACATATGTAAAATTACACCAAATACTAACTACATTAGCACAAAAATCAATCAAGCACTTTAACAGGATAAATAAAATGGAAGAAATAGCCCAAAAATGAATTTATCTATAGCCTACCGGTATATATTGCCGGACACCTTGATCTCCAAAGGGGTGACCATGAACGAAACGCCTGCGTATTTCAAGCTCGCTTGAGTTATCACTCGATCGTCTTTTAGAGCTTTTTGGCCCGGGGTAATTACCACACCATCGCGTCATAAGGAGTTTGAGGGGGTGAAATTGCTAGATACATAGAGGAAGAGGAATGCCAAGTAAAGTTAAACAAAAATATATAAGATATTTTTAACATGAGGTTGCTTATAATAATTTGTACCTCTGCAGTTTCTCCATGGCTAACGAAAAAGGTCACATTCCTAAGAAGCCCCAACCAAAAAGGCCAAGCTTCTGTACAGAAAAAATGCCACACCATTACCCTTATGGTGACCCTATCAAATAATCAAAACAACCACACTTCTTAACCCAATTCCCGCGGGGCTCCTCATATGACGGAGACGATTTTCCAGCTATTTTGTAGCCTGTGAGCCAGGCCAGGTTTTGCAAGCAGCACAGATGGACGTCAGCCGGAGCCTACAGGCCCCGCCACGACACTGAGGTTTGTGTGAGAGAGAGCTCACTTATGTGCAGCGTTACACATAGCGAAAACAGAAAATAATTGGTAATTTTTAGCGATTTCGCCTATCGGATTTGGTAATTTTTATCAATTTTGCCCTTCGTTTGCAAGATCCTTACAAGAAAACCAGACGTCGTACAGGGATGATTCAGGAGTAATTTGAAAGCTATTACCGTACTTTTACGAATACATAATTGTATTACGCTCTGGCTTTTGCTTATGCATGAAAATGAGCAGGGAATGAAGGCAATTTCGGGCAATTATGCCTACTCGTACAGGAGTCCTTGGAGCGGCTTCGGTCGCGCCGGGAATTTCCACACCTCTCACACCACACACACACATCACACAGTTTTTCCTACACCGAGAAATGACTCTCCGGCTGTCATTTCTCGAAGACTTCTTCTAGCCGGAGACATTGAGAGCAACCCAGGACCCACCTACACATACATTTGTCCAACTTGCTCAAAACCCATCACTTCGAGTCGCCACACTAAGGGTTCAGTTCTCTGCAATTCATGCAGTAACTGGACCCACTTCACCTGCACAACACTTGCCTCCAAGAAACACTACACGAACACCTGGACCTGTTCCTCATGCCCCTCCCTCTCCCAGTCAAATTCCTCGCCTAAAACCCGTCCACCTCTCCTCCCCAACCCACCTAACCTTCCCATATCATCCACTCCCCCCCCTAAAACCCGTCCACCTCTCCTCCCTAACCCACCTAACCTTCCCATACCATCCACATCCTCAACTCAACACACCACACCCCATCCTAATCCATTCCAACTCCCATCTCTTGCTCCCCAATCCCCACCCCCACCTCACCCATCCCAACCCCGAGCCCCTCCCTCACCCCAAACCCCACCCTCTCCCTCACCCCCACCCCATCCTCGTGCAGCAGCACCCAACATACATCGTGCACATAACATTAACATTCTCCAATTGAACATAGATGTCATCAACACAAAGAAACACGAACTCTTACACTTCATCAAACAACACAACATACACATTGCCATCTTACAAGAAACAAAACTCCGCATAACACAACAAACACCCACATTTCATGATTTCACCACCATCAGACAAGACCGGGCTGTCGGCGGAGGCGGTGGACTCATCACCCTGGTACACAAAGAAATATCATACATAGTTACCAGTGTACAAACCAAATCCCTCCTCCCCCCAAATGATAACACAACAGAAATACAATCAATTAAAATACGCACTGGCAACAACTCTAACATAACCATCATAAACACATACATCCCCTACAGTACCAAATGAATACAGACCACACTTACAAGACATCACACACACCCCACACATCATCCTGGGTGGTGACTTCAACGCCAAGACGTCGGCCTGGTTTGGCCCCGACACAGACAGAGGGCTGGTACTACAAAACCAAACTGATAACCTCCTCATCCTTAACGACATCCATCAACATACCCATATTCCTCACCAAGCCCTCTATAACCCATCATCTCCAGACATCACCTTTTGCTCCCCAGAACTCGCCCCCACAACATCCTGGAGGGTAGTCAGAACCTTAGGCTCTGACCACCTCCCGATCATTATCACCACCAAAACCAGACTCACCCCAGCTAGCCACAAACACACATACACCAATTATAAAAGAGCTAACTGGGAAGCATTCACAAATGAGACAGAACAACACTTCACAACTCTAAACAGTACACCCATCACTAACATCAACAATGCTGTACACATACTCAATAAAACTATCTAAAACGCTGACAAGAAACACATTCCAAGAGGTAACAGAAAAAGACACAACCCCAACTTCACACCAGAAATTCAAAACCTCATCAGACAATGCGACATACTGAAACACTCCCCAGCACGCCACACCCAAGACATCACACAACAAATCCAAGCACTCAACACCCAAACTAACAACAAAATACAAGAACAACAAAAACTAAATTGGAATAACTTCCTACAAACACTTGATCACAAAACAAACCCCAAAAAACTCTACAAAACACTAAACAGCATCACACTTTCCAACAGCAACACAACACAATCACATGCTGCAATCACAACAACAGACTCTACTCCTTCATGTAAACAACAAGCAAACACTCTCATCAATCACTTCTCACATGTCAGCCACCTAAAACCTCACAAAGACGACCGACGTGTCATCCGACGTAAGAGACAATTCCCCACAGACCCTGACTATACACCCTTCACCAATCACCAGACAAAGCATATCATCAACAATCTCAAGCACTCACCCGCTTGTGGCCTAGACAACATAAGCAACATACACCTCAGACACCTGGGACCACAAGGCATACAAGCACTCACTAACATATCAAACTACAGTTATTCACACAACACAATACCAGACATTTGGAAGCATGGTCTCATCACCACATTCCCCAAACCCAACAAAGACCCCCTGCTACCCTCCTCGCACCGCCCCATCACACTCCTTTGCTCCCCCTTCAAAGTCATGGAACGCCTAGTATTACAACTAATTACACCCGACCTACCCGTAGCTCCAACACAACATGGCTTTAGGCCACTGCACTCCACAAACACTCTTCTCACAGACCTTACACAAAGAGCTTTTGACGGCATCAACTCAGCTAGACCACCACACAGATCACTATTAGCCACACTCGACATTAGTAAAGCCTTCGATGCCATCCCCCGCCACAACCTAACAAACAAAATCTACAATACAAACATGCACAACAACACAAAAAGGTGGCTGGCCAACTTCCTAGCAGGCAGATGTGCACACATATCTTTTGCCGGTCAGTCATCTAAAATCAGAAACTTTCCAAACGGAGTCCCACAAGGATCCGTCCTATCGCCCGCACTCTTCAATCTGTACATGCACGATATAAGTACACCCAATACGCCCCAAATAAACTTAGCCTCCTATGCAGATGACATAACACTCACATGCACACACTATGACCCAAAAAGAGCAACAGATCTCCTTCAACCCTATCTCAACACACTACATGGCTGGTGCACTACAAACAGACTTAATCTACCCCCAGCCAAATCCACCCCAACCCTGCTCACAAGCTGGACAGGAGAACACGAATACATCCCTCAACTCACCATAAACAACACACCCCTAACAAATACACACACACCCAAAATCCTAGGAGTAACATATGATACTCATATGACATTCAAACAGCACACCACAAACATTAAAAGGAAACTGACACCCAGACTTAACACCCTCAGGTCACTTGCTCACACAAAATTTGGACACAACAAAGGAACTACCACCACAGTATATAAACAATACATAAGATCAGTGATGGAATACGCAAGCCCAGCCTGGGCTTCTAACCTAGCTGAAACACATCATAAGACCTTACAGACTATTCAAAACAAAGCCCTGAAGATCATTACAGGCTGCACAGCTACTGCACCCACAGATCACCTACATCAAGAAACCAAAATCCTCAAAGTCAAAGACCATCTGGACATGAGAGGCACTCAATTCCTGGCAGCAGCCTCCACGAACCAAGACCACCCACTAAACTACATGGCAA
This sequence comes from Paralithodes platypus, assembly GCA_032716605.1. Taxonomy (NCBI): domain Eukaryota; kingdom Metazoa; phylum Arthropoda; class Malacostraca; order Decapoda; family Lithodidae; genus Paralithodes; species Paralithodes platypus. The sequence goes on along the minus strand of CM064577.1, from coordinate 20,039,653 downwards.
CACACCCATAGACACCAAGAAATATCAAAACAACACCCAGCACACGGTATCACACACAATTACTGTCCTCTCTCCCTCCCTGCCCACCCCGAACCAACTTCCAGAAGCACATCCATACTCATATCTCTCGCCGATCCATCCACTCACTCACAGACAACACGCAGCTGCAAGCACGACCTCCCGAAATCTATCGTTCCGAATCCTCCCTTCCTCGTGAGGACAGAGTCCACCTGGCCAGGCTGAGATGCGGACACCATCCAGCTCTCCTGAGCTATCAGAAGAGACTGGATGACTCCGTTGTCGACGCCTGCCCGGGATGTAACACAGCACCCCATACCATTAAACACATCATAGAAGACTGCATTTCACACAACCACTTATGCCAACAACACAATCTACACTCAATGAGAGCTCTGTGGGAAAGCCCGATCGTGGCCATGGCCTTCCTCAGGGACTTGGGGCTGTTCGGCCAGCCAGCTTAGGGAACAACAACAACAACAACAACTCGTACAGGATTAATAGCTTTATCCAAAATGGTCACACTCCTTAACCCGGGAACTGCGGGAAGACTCTTAAGAGTTCCCCCGGCGGACTGCGGGAAGACTCTTAAGAGCGAGGCATTTGAACGCGTACCAAAACCGCGCGTTTATAGGCAGGCGGCTAAAAATTGGTGTGGGTATAGTACTACATGTCAACTCTCGATACCACCCCGCCACACGATCGCCCCGCACTCGTGCAAGCACCACCGCGCCAGTAACCAAGCACTAGTCATGGAGCCCACACGTCCCTCACGCTCGCTCCCTGATGACACAACCAGCCCTCCTTCTGGTGGTGTCAGCCGCTGTGGAAGGCAGAGGGTGGCTGCTAAAGACCCTAGCTACCAGTACGACACGCCCTACAGCTCGGAGGACGAAGCACCAGCACCCAAAGCACGAAAAACACGTGCAAGCAGGGCAATGGCACAGTGGTCATTGGTCTTTCGGGACACTGCCACCACGACCCAGGCCACTGCAACAACCACTACCACCACCACTGCCACCCCTGCCACCAGTACCAGCGACGCAGGAGGCCGCCCTAGGGCTGCAGAACCTGCGGGGGCAGTCAAAATCAAAGGCACGGGCGTATAGAAGAGAACCCGTATGCCTGCCACAGTGACCCTGCCACCACCACCACCACCAGCCGCCTCTGGCCCGGCTGCCCCTGCTGCCCCTGCCGCCCCTTCTGCCCCTGCCCAAGGAAAAGGGAAGGGGAAGGGGAAGGGGAAAGGGAGAGGGAAAGCGACTGCTGGCCCTGCCGGCCCTGCCGGCCCAGCTGTCCCTGCCGGCCCTGCTGCCCCTGCTGCCCCTGCCGTCCATGCCGCCCCTGCCGCCCCTGCCCAAGGAACAGGGAAAGGGGCGACAGGCACCACCATCATCTTGCCTGGCAGGCCCACTGCACCACGCACCACTGCCGCCCCTGCCGACGCCCCTGCCGGCCCTTCTGCCCCTGTCCATAAGACGCCCGTACGTGCTAGAGTGACCAGAAAAAATCTGATACTATCCAAATACGCCGCCCTGCTGTTTGATGGTGATTCGCAGGGCATTGGCAGCCCTGGTTTCGACGACGACGCCCTAACACGGGACCAAGGGTGGGGGGATTTGGGAGTGGACAGTGGCAGTGAGTCAGACGTCGGTGACGAGAATGAAGAAGGGCGTCTGTCTAGTGAAGAGGAGGGTGATGATGATGCTATGTTGTATCGCGAACATGACGGCGATATTTCCGACGCAGAAGCAGACGGAGCGACATTCCGATCCCTGGCATGCCTTCGTTTGAGTGGTCTGACAGGGTCAATTTTGTGCCTGACGTGCCCCAGTTCAATCCTGGGACATCAGGTACAACTGATGACTGGCCCTGTGACGAACACGCAAACGAAAGCGACTTCTTCCTCGCTTTTTTCGATTTTGAGGTAATGACTTACATCGTTGCCCAAGCAAACGCCTACTACAGGTGGGTGTTTGGCAGATTGGACGTCATTTCTCCAAAAGCGAGAATACGAGGCTGGGTGGATACGACTGTGGAAGAATTCATGACGTTTTTTGCCTTGTTCCTCATGCCTCTTTGCAAGAAGCATGTGTTGCAACACTACTGGATGTACGACCCTCTCATCGCCACCCCAACTTTCAATAAGTTCATGACTCGTGACAGATTTTTGTTGCTGCTAAGATTTATGCACTTTGCAGACAACGAAAATCCTAACAGGATTGACAGGATATGGAAAGTTCGGGATGTGTTCACCATGTTGTTGGAGAGGTATAGGAAATACTTTTACCCCTTCCTCAATTTGGTGATTGATGAGTCGCTCGTGCTCTTCAAAGGACGTCTTGTTTTCAAGCAGTATATCCCCTTGATAAGGCATAGGTTCGGAATCAAGCTCTTCGTTTTGTGTGACTGTGAAACTGGAATAGTGCTTGACATGATCGTGTATACAGGCACTGACATTGACGTACCGAAAGCCGCTCCCGGTGACCCCATGGGCATGTCAGGTGCCATCGTCAGGAAAATGTTGGCACCTTACCTGGGCAAAGGGCACATCATCTACACTGACAACTGGTATACTTCTCCTGCTCTCTGCCAGTTTCTTCATGACAACCAAACGGGGTCATGTGGGACTGTCAGAAAGACAAGAAAGTTTATGCCCAAGTTCACAGGTGATGTCATTCCTCTGTCAGATGCCTCCTCCAGTGACACACATTCTGAAGATGAACTGGCCCAGGAACACCGCGAGAGGCATGTCCGAAGAAGGCGACGAAGGGGGCAGAAGTACAAGCAGCTTGAAAAGTCCGGGAAAGTGATAGCCCTGAAGTGGAAGGACAAAAGAGACGTCCACCTGCTTTCCACAGTCCACACAGGTGCCCAGATGGACTCGGGTAAAATCCACTACAGAACCAGGAAGACCATCTATAAGCCCGACATGGTAGTGGACTACACTAAGAACATGCGCCTGGTGGACAAGTCTGACTGTCAACTGTCAGGCGTTGAGTGTCTGAGGAAGACTGTGAAGTGGTATCACAAGCTCTTCCTCCACCTAGTTGACATCACGATGCTCAACGCCTACAACTTGTGGTTGGTCAAGAGAGAGATGTCCCCAAACCAGAAGCTAAAATTCTGTGAGTTTGTGTATAACGTGGCATATCAACTCCTGGAGAAGTATGGCATCACCACTCACAGACGTACAGCATGGCGTGGGGATCACGTTCCTGACCTCATCCAGCTGGGTGTCGAAAGACACTACCCAACCAACACCGAGCTGATTGGCACTCGTCACAGGCAGGTGCAGTGCCACGTCTGCAGCTCCAGTGTCAGAAAACCCCACGTCACCAAAAGAGTCACCTCAATGTGCACGGAGTGCAAACTTGCACTCTGCTTGGGTGACTGCTTCAGGGACTACCACACATTCAAATACTACTGAGTGCCGCCCCCTGCCCTGCCCCGCCCTGGACTCGCCCCCTGCCCTGCCCTGCCCTGGACTCGCCCCCTGCCCTGCCCTGCCCTGGACTCGCCCCCTGCCCTGCCCTGCCCTGGACTTGCGCCCTACCTTACCTGACCTGACCTAATTGATCATGCTACCTCATAATGTAACATATATATTATATAATGTATAAGTTCCAAAGATGTCCCTGTGATATAGCTTTTACATTATATAATTGTATGTTTCATTATTTAGTTTTATAAGTTTCAAAGATTTACATGTAATATGCCTTCTTTTTTTAGTATATCAACACCGGAACACCGGACGGTGTTCCTCCTGTTGTTCTCAAAACCTGTGCTTCCGTGCTGACTCCCTGCCTAGGCAAACTCTTTCGTCTCTGTCTATCCTCTAACGTCTTCCCTTCATGCTGGAAGTTTGCTCACATTCAACCTGTCCCAAAGAAGGGTGACCGCTCTCAACCCTCCAACTATCGTCCAATTGCTCTTATCTCTTGTCTTTCTAAAGTTTTTGAAACTATTCTTGCTTCCAAATTTCTTAAGCATTTCTCTTCTCATAATCTGCTCTCAGATCGCCAGTATGGCTTCCTTAAGGGTCGCTCTACTGGTGATCTTCTTTCATATCTTACTAACTCTTGGTCATCCTCCTTTCGGGACTTCGGTGAGACTTTTTCTATTGCACTAGACATATCGAAAGCCTTCGATAGAGTCTGGCATAAATCTTTAATTTCTAAACTACCCTCCTTCGGTTTCTATCCCTCCATCTGTGCCTTTGTCTCTAATTTCCTTTCCGTTCCATAGCCGCGGTTGTGGACGGCCATTGTTCACTTCCTCACTCTATAAACTCCGGTGTTCCTCAGGGCTGTCCTATCTCCTATATTTCTAATTTTATAAATGATCTCCTTAACTGTACCTTAATTCCCATCCATTCATACGCAGACGACTCAACCTTGCACTACTCCATGTTTTTCAGAACGCCCCACCCAGCAATCCCTCAACGACAAACGTAATGAAGCCATAGAACTCTTAAATTCTGATCTAAATACTATTTCCAATTGGGGCAGAGAAAAACTTGTTAACTTTAATGCTTCCAAAACCCAATTTCCCATCTATCTACCCGTCAGGATCTCCCAGCGGACTATCCCTTATTCTTCAACAATACAAAATCAACCCTTCATCTTCTCTCAATATTCTTGGTGTCTCTTTTCTTCTGCTCTCATTGGAAGGACCATATTACCAGTCTTGCTAAGGCAGCCTCCCAGAAGCTGGGTGTGCTCAACCACCCTTAGGGGGTTCTTTTCCCCTGTACAGCTTCTTGCTCTGTACAGGGGCATAGTGCGCCCTTGTATTGAGTATTGTTCACATGTGTGGGGAGGTTCCTCTCACACTGCTCTCCTAGACAAAGTTGAAAGGAAGGCCTTTCGTATCATTAACTCCCGTCCACTCACCAACTCTCTGCAATCTCTCTCTCTCCGCCGCAATGTTGCATCTCTCTCGCTATTCTATCGCTACTATAATAATCAGTGTTCCTCAGAGCTATCCCAGTGCATACCACCTCCTTTACGTAGGGCACGTGGTACCCGTCTTGCAACTCAATCCCACCCCTACTCTGTGCAACTCTCCAACCCAAGAGTGAAACGTTACTCTCAAACTTTCTTCTACTCAACAGCTGAGCTCTGGAACTCTCTCCCAGAATCAGTCTTTCCCTCTTCCTATGACTTAAATTGCTTCAAACTCCGTGTGTCCAGGCATTTTGGCTCGAACGTCCCTTGATTTTGGCCCTGTCACTCTTTCAACTATGGGGGAGGCACTCGCTATAGACAGTTATGCCTTTTGCCTCCCTCAATCACATAGAAAAAAAAAAAAAAAAAAAAAAAAAATATGTTTGTTATAGCCTAAGTAATGTGTATATATTTTATTACCTCAAATTAATTGTACAAAAATAAATATGTTTCAATAAATCTTGTCAAACCTACTAAGATAATAAAATAAAACAATACAAAAAAAATACGAGGTCATGTCATTGTATTCTTACAATATGATATATTCTATGAATATTTCATATTGTTTGAATACAATGGCATGATCTTGTAAAAAAAAAAAAAAAAAAATTTCTTTTTTCTAACCAGTATAAAACCTTCCCCATAACCCCCTCTTGGATTCGATCCCACTACCCTACCACTCTTTGAGTTTTCCAGTCCGCGACCTTACCAACCATGCCACAGGAGCTCATACCAAATGTCACTCAAAACTACGTGTCTACAATCGAAATGACAATATACAAAACAAAAATAATTATCCCACCAATTTACGTTTGTTGATGGGATTATCAATTATATCATGCTAAGGTTTATACAAGTTTGTCTCTGTCAAGAATTAGTAATTATATAACTTTATTCTGTCAAAAATTGCCCAAACACTCAGCAAAATTGCCCCTCTCAGTGTGACTCCAGCCATTATCACACGGTCAAGCAGTCACTGGGTGACCCTTGCTGCTCCCTCCAGCCACAGCAGCTCTCTCTGGGAAAAAAATTGTATAAATACAATAATGCATAAAATACTCTTCACAAATACATTTGTACTGTATAATATTGTAAATAATAGTGAATAATTACTGTGTGGGTGTCCAAAATTGCTCAACCATCTTTCTTATGTCTCGCCTACGCCCTTACACGCGTATTTTTTTTTTTTTTTTTTTTTTTATGTGATTGAGGGAGGCAAAAGGCATAACTGCCTATAGCGAGTGCCTCCCCCATAGTTGAAAGAGTGACAGGGCCAAAATCAAGGGACGTTCGAGCCAAAATGCCTGGACACACAGAGTTTGAAGCAATTTAAGTCATAGGAAGAGGGAAAGACTGATTCTGGGAGAGAGTTCCAGAGCTCAGCTGTTGAGTAGAAGAAAGTTTGAGAGTAACGTTTCACTCTTGGGTTGGAGAGTTGCACAGAGTAGGGGTGGGATTGAGTTGCAAGACGGGTATCACGTGCCCTACGTAAAGGAGGTGGTATGCACTGGGATAGCTCTGAGGAACACTGATTATTATAGTAGCGATAGAATAGCGAGAGAGATGCAACATTGCGGCGGAGAGAGAGAGATTGCAGAAAGTTGGTGAGTGGACGGGAGTTAATGATACGAAAGGCCTTCCTTTCAACTTTGTCTAGGAGAGTGGTGTGAGAGGAACCTCCCAACACATGTGAACAATACTCAATACAAGGGCGCACTATGCCCCTGTACAGAGCAAGAAGCTGTGCAGGGGAAAAGAATCCCCTAAGGCGGTTGAGCACACCCAGCTTCTGGGAGGCTGCCTTAGCAAGACTGGTAATATGGTCCTTCCAAATGAGAGCAGAAGAAAAAGAGACACCAAGAATATTGAGAGAAGATGAAGGGTTGATTTTTGTATTGTTGAACAATAAGGGATAGTCCGCTGGGAGATCCTGACGGGTAGATAGATGGAGAAATTGGGTTTTGGAAGCATTAAAGTTAACAAGATTTTCTCTGCCCCAATTGGAAATAGTATTTAGATCAGAATTTAAGAGTTCTATGGCTTCATTACGTTTGTCGTTGAGGGATTGCTGGGTGGGGCGTTCTGAAAAAACTAATGGAGTAGTGTAAGGTTGAGTCGTCTGCATATGAATGGATGGGAATTAAGGTACAGTTAAGGAGATCATTTATAAAAATTAGAAAGAGAATAGGAGATAGGACAGAGCCCTGAGGAACACCGGAGTTTATAGGGTGAGGAAGTGAACAATGGCCGTCCACAACCGCGGCTATGGAACGGCCGGAAAGGAAATTAGAGACAAAGGCACAGATGGAGGGATAGAAACCGAAGGAGGGTAGTTTAGAAATTAAAGATTTATGCCAGACTCTATCGAAGGCTTTCGATATGTCTAGTGCAATAGAAAAAGTCTCACCGAAGTCCCGAAAGGAGGATGACCAAGAGTTAGTAAGATATGAAAGAAGATCACCAGTAGAGCGACCCTTAAGGAAGCCATAGTGGCGCCACGATCTGAGAGCAGATTATGAGAAGAGAAATGCTTAAGAAATTTGGAAGCAAGAATAGTTTCAAAAACTTTAGAAAGACAAGAGATAAGAGCAATTGGACGATAGTTGGAGGGTTGAGAGCGGTCACCCTTCTTTGGGACAGGTTGAATGTGAGCAAACTTCCAGCATGAAGGGAAGACGTTAGAGGATAGACAGAGATGAAAGAGTTTGCCTAGGCAGGGAGTCAGCACGGAAGCACAGTTTTTGAGAACAACAGGAGGAACACCGTCCGGACCGTACGCCTTATTAGTGTTAAGCCCAGAGAGGGTAGAAAGTATATCTTTAGAAGAGATTAGGATATTAGGCATAAGTAAGAGAGAAGAAGGCGGAGAGGGAGGAATAGCACCGGAATCATCCAAGGTGGAGTTTCTAGTAAAAGTTTGAGCGAAGAGTTTAGCTTTGTCAGAGGAAGAAGTTATGGTTGTGCCATCAGAGTGGGAAAGGGGAGGGAAAGACGAGGAAGAGAAATTGTTGGAGAGGTTTTTGGCTAGATGCCAGAAAGCTTGGGAAGAGCTAGAGTTGGATAGTTCAGTGCATTTATTATTGATGAAAGAGTGTTTGGCAAGTCGAAGAACAGATTTGGCTTGATTCCGGGCAGAAACATATGAAGAATGAGAGTCTTGAGTTTTAAGGCGTCAGTACCGTTTGAATGCTTCCTCCTTATTGCAGACAGCAGTAGAACAGGCGTGAGTAAACCAAGATTTTTTAGCATTAGTCTGAGAGAAAGAGAATGGAATGTATGCTTCCATGCCCGATAGGATTACCTCGGTAATGCGTTCAGCACTCTCCGAGGGTCCTCGGCCTCGGAAGCAGAAATAATTCCATGGGAAATCAAAGAAGTACTGCCGAAGAGCCTCCCAGTCGGCAGCGCCAAAGTGCCACAAGCGCTGCCGGCTAGGAGGATCGAGTGGCTGTACTGGAGAGATAGGACAGGTGACAGAGATAAGTTTATGGTCGGAGGAGCCCAAAGGAGAGAAAAGATCGACAGTATAAGAAGAAGGGTTAGAAGTTAGAAACAGGTCAAGAATGTTGGGCCGATCTCCGATGCGATCCGGGATACGGGTGGTTTGCTGAACTAACTGCTCTAGGTCATTTAGGATAGAAAAGACGTAGGCTTGTTCACCAGGTGGATCAGTAGTGTGAGAGGAGAGCCAATGGCGGTGGTGAACGTTGAAATCTCCTAAGATGGAGATTTCTGAGAAAGGAGAAATGGATAGAATGTGTTCCACTGTAGAGTTTAGATAGTCAAAGAATTTGGGAAAGTTGGTAGAGTTAGGGGAAAGATAGACAGCACATAAATATTTAGTAAGAGAATGACAGGAAAGTTTGAGCCATAAAGTTGAGAATTCAGAGGAGTCGAAATCGGGAACACGAGAGCAAGTGAGTTTGTTGTGCACATATGCACAACATCTGCCTTTGGCTTTGAAACTAGGATAGAGAAAGTAGGAGCATACAGAGAAGGGGTTGCTGGATGTTGCTACAGACACCTGAGTTTCGGTGAGGAAGAGAAGATCAGGTTTGTAGGAGGAGAGATGGTGCTCAACAGAGTGAAAGTTAGAGGAAAGTCCGCGAATGTTGCAGAAATTAATAGAAAGAGTAACAGGCCGAGGTCCAGGTAATTGTGTGGGGTCGTTAGGGGATGGTCGGTCGGGTGAGGGGGCATTTATGGTCCCCCCCCTGGGGACTCCGAGGCTGGGCTACAATTCATAATTTTTTTTTTTTTTAAATTTTGGTGTGGAGGAATGAAGTGTGGTGTGCATGTTTAGTGTAGTGAAGTGGATAGGAGGAGGAGATGTTTGTGAGAGCTAACTGGATTGCTCTCAGTGTAAATGAGGCACAAAGAAAATCAGTAAGAGAAGCCAAGCAAATGAAACAGGAGTTCCAGCGACTCTTTATCACATGCCTATAACCTTACCTGGGTCTAGCCCTGATCCATTGGTGCCTACAATCTCCCCACAATATTGGATTATACATAGTCATGACTGTCATACAAATACTTGCAGTAGGTCTCGAATATACATTTAGATTGCATATTACTTGGAAATAAATAAATATAAGTTTTCTGGTGGCAATCTACCATTTTGCAAGTGTAAGGCGACACCAGTCTATATTTAGCTCTCTATCAAAAAAGGTTAAGCCGATGTTTACTGACCACCCTCGTTCCTGGTCTATAATATAGTACTTTATTTACAGTCAATGGCCTACATGTCTGTGGTACTTCACATGTGTCTAAAATGCAATGTCTGCTTGCATAAAAATGCAATTCTGAAGTCCATTTATACGTACGACATACGCATGTCTCACTTTCTCTCTCTCTCCATTCCTGACTCATGTTATTGTAGACCTCTTGGTGGCAACGAACCCCAGACACCTGCTAGACATAAGGTTCAAAATCCCAAGACATCCATACGCCTGGGGCGCCTCCACAATTATCACACAGCTGCATATGTTTCCTGCTAGATCTCCCTGCCTTCACTATCTCCACGACTCACTCCCTGCCTCCCTCCCACCCACCCACCTCCACCCACCCTTTTAGGCTTCCGTCTGCTAGAAACTCATTGATAATGTGCGTAAATATCGCATGAATTGGTCTATATGCGGTATATATATTGATATATGGCACATCAACATACGTACAAGTCTGTATTATAGCATGACAGTGCTCTAAATACGAGATATAAGTGATATATATGGCGTAACACACCCTCTCCCCCTTTCATTCCCAGCACAACTCAATCACACCTTGGTTCACGCATAGAAACTCATTGATAATGTGCGTAATTATCGCATGAATTGGTCTATATGCGGTATATATATTGATATATGGCACGTCTACATACGTACAAGTCTGTATTATAGCATGACAGTGCTTTAAGTACGAGATATACGTAATATTATAGCGCAAACCACACTCTCATCTCATAAATTGCCGCCAAACCTCCAACCCATCTTCATTCCCGCCTAAAAATTCTTTGATAATTCCCTTATATATTGCAATTTTTGGTCACTATGAGGCATATTCATTGTTATATGGGTGGCCTACACACGTATACATACTCTACATAGCCTAAAAGGAATAAAAAAAGGAGATATACGTGATAATACGCGGTAACCCACCCCCTCCTCCCTCTGGTTCTATCCCCTGGGCGCGTGAAAATTCGGCCGGGAAATCTCGCCGCTCGATGACAATCTAGCCGCGCGGTGCCATTCCGCTCCACATTTTTCAACTACGGACCGTTCCCCCCCCCCCAGACATTTTTTGGGGGGTCAAATATATATGGGCCGATGCACGCAAACATTCCCTACACGCTGATGTACTTTTTATCAAAATTGGCAATGGGTCCCAAAATCATCATATATGCGCACACTATGACCCTGTAAAAAAAAACCTGTGTGCTGCGGAGAAGTTAATGGTCTAAGTGGCCATAGCCAAAATGGCTACACTATATTCCTTCTGTACTTTCTCCATGCCCGATAAGATACATGATATTTTGATATATGTGGCACAGCCCTTGTATCCAACACAATACCCTGCGTGCAACCCCGCTCGAACCCCGCACAATGTTGCTTGCAACTTTAATTATTATTGTTATTATTATTTATTTATTTATCATTATTATTATTGTTATTATTATTTATTTATTTATCATTATATTATTGTTATTATTATTTATTTATTTTTTATTTGTTTTGCCTCCTCCCGGCGTCTGAGCTTTGGCATAAATATTTTTTCTGTTCAGGCTCTGTCTCGAGCCGGCCACCCCCAGCTATGAGGTATGTGCCTGAGTATATATACAGTATATATATCTGAATGTTTTATGTTTATGTTCTCTTGTCTGTGTTCTGCCTGTGGGTGTGTGTGTGGCCAATGTCACTTTCAGTCAGCTGTTTTTTATTTCCCCTTCCCCTTCAGGTGACAACTTTTATATACAGTCTTTGTAGTCATTTATTTGTTTGTACATTATATGTTCGTATTTTGCTGTGTATATTTTTGTTCTTGTTTTAATTTGCATATGTTTGTTTATTCAGTGTTTTTATTTAGTTATTATATTGTTTATGTATATTATTATTTATTATACCCGGTATATATATTTTGTTAATATTATAATTATTATTTTTATTATGATAATTATTATTATTATTTTTATTATTTTGTTTTGCTTTTCTTGTATGCTGCCTCCCTACCTGTATTTCGTGTATGTATTTCAAGGTGACAGGTCAGTTGAACCAGTGCCACTTTAACCAGTGCGAACTCAACCAGTGGCCACTTCAACCAGTGACTATTTCAACCAGTGACCATTTTAACCAGTAGGTTAGGTTAGGTTAGGTTAGGTTAGGTTACTGGTTAGGTTAGGTTACTGGTTAAAATGGTCACTGGTTGAAATGGTCACTGGTTGAAGTGGCCACTGGTTGAGTTAGCACTGGTTAAAGTGACACTGGTTGAAGTGGCACTGGTTCAACTGACATGGAACCGTATTTCAATATTGATAGGAGAAAACCATTTTCTATATGAGTAGAAAGTATTCAGTATCAATAGAGCCAATTATTATATACCTTTCTGTACCCATGATTGTCCACAGTGTAGGTTGCAATAAATCACCCCACTTCCCAGCCAGCCTGTAACCAACCACCCCTTTCAGTGGTGGGGTGTTTTATACCCCCAGCACCCCTCCTGGGTTCTTTGGCTGCCACACTTTTTATTACACCCTCCTTCTTCCCTCTCTGAAGTACACAGCTCACAACTCTTGTATTCAAGTATTGCAAAATTGTCTACTGCATGTCAGACTAAATTATGTGTTAATATCTATCATGTATCTACTTTTCAAACACTACGTTGAAAACACTAAACCCCAACTGAATATATATTTGTAAATACCATGTAAGAAGAATAACCACTATCGGTGGAAATAAACTGTATTATTCATTATTATTCTCAGTTGGTTCACTACCCTCACACCACCATGCATACTTGACGGGCATAGCTAAATTACATATATATATATATATATATATATATATATATATCTACATGGTGATGTAAGCTACATACTGTACATACAACCATACAGTGTGCCGGAATAGATCATACCTAAATGCAATATAGAAGGCCAAAATATAAAACAAAAAGAATAGGATAAAAATAAGTAAACGGTGTGATAGAGGTAACTGCGAGAGAGTCGAACGGAGGGGAAATGTCTAACAAAAATGACCAAACGAAGGGATAAAGATAACGAGAGAGAGAGGGGGAGAGCAGTAAGGAACGAAGAGTGTAAAACATGGCCCCTGGTTCATTGCACGCGCTTGCTCTCTCTCTCTCTCTCTCTCTCTCTCTCTCTCTCTCTCTCTCTCTCTCTCTCTCTCCATAGAAGCATCAAATACGGGGAATTTGAGAAGAATGTGTAGAGCCTTTCTTCCACACAATGCTAGATTTTCTCATCATTCAGCCAACTGTTTTAAGACGTTTATCCCCATCCAGTTGTCGATTTCTTCCTGGTGAGAGATAGCGAGCCAGCATTGCATGGAGAAATCCGGCTTCTCTGGAGACATTTTTCTATCGAAAAATGTACAAATTCAGCCTGCTGTCAATGTTTGTTTTTTAGGTATGCTGGCGAGCGGTATCGACACCTGGATGGGGATAAACGTCTTACAACAGTAGGCTAAAAGGGGCAGAATGGATACAAGCCAGAGCGAGAGGGAATGAGAAAGAAAAAACAAATAGCCTATAGGCTATAGCAAGGTGGGCCCCCTTAATACACCAACCTATTTCGTTCATATAATTCAGCATCCAAAATATCTGGAGTAAGTAAGCAACAACAGTATCATCAATCAACTATCCCCCATCCATTACTTTCCTAGCCATCCATCCTTATTTCAGCGCCCCCTTCTGCTCCCCCCGTCTTTATTTGGCGTGCCACCATATTCCCCACAACACTGCCATTAGTCCTCTTCATCCATCACGGAGAGAGAGAGAGAGAGAGAGAGAGAGATTTGACTATTAAGACAGCATAAATACTTAAAATTACACCAAACACTATTTATTTTTGGAATAAAAAAAAGGAAATAGTTATATAGTCTGTAACCTAGAGAGAGAGATAGAGAGAGATTTGACTATTGAGACTGCATAAATACTTAAAATCACACCAAAACACTAGCTATTTATGTTGAAATAAATAAAAATGGAAAGATAATGACTATAGTCTTCAACTTACACCGAGAGAGAGAGAGAGAGAGAGAGAGAGAGAGAGAGAGAGAGAGAGAGAGAGAGGAGGAGAGACTATATTTATAACATCACCACCTCTATTTCCCTTAAATGTTCTAAATATTCATTCTCAATTCTTCGTTCTATTTTTATGTATTCTTATTTATCTGTACTCTCCTTATTTTTATTTGTAATGTTGGTTACCATCATCACCTTTATTCCCATATTTGTTCTTGTTATGTTCTTTTGAAGTCGTCTTCTCCCTTTTCACTATTCTAGATTGTTTGTACTCCCTATTCTGCTTCTTCTGTTTCCTTCCTACCCCTAACTTATTGTATTTCTTGCCCCCCCCCCTCCACCCCTACCCCACCCCTTTTTTAAATTTTTGTTTTGTATTATATACAGTATATATATATATATATATATATTATATATATATATATATATATATATATATATATATATGTATATATATATATATATAATATATATATATATATATATATATATATATATATATATATATACATATATATATATATATTTAACGGTATATATATATATTATACTGTATATATATATTTTTTATTTATTTTTTTGTAAATTAACAACTTTCATTTGCCTAATTGTTTTCTTGTTGATTATGTTTACTGCCCTTTCCTTTTTTCACAATCTTCCTCGTTTCCATCGTCTTAATTTCCCCTTCTGACTTCTTCATTCTCTTCCTTCTTCCACTTCCTCTCCTCGCTTCTTTTTCTTCCTCTATCACTAAGAGGAGGGGAGGAAAGAGATCGTCCGGTCTACTGGGTGCCATCATCTGTCTTAAGCTTTCCCATTTTGTATTATGTTTTACTTGCTACCTTACTCTTTCCCCTTACTTTTGTATTTGTTAATTTTCTTTAAGTTTATTTTTCTGCCCGATCATCACACTCACTCTCTCTCTCTCTCTCATCCTAATTGTTCCTATCCCATCTACCCCCCTCCCGCTGTCTCCTAATTCTCCTTCCTCCTCCTTCCTCTTATATTCTTCATCTCTTGTTTCGTCTTCTTCATCTCCATCTCTCCTCTTCCTTCGGCTTTTTCATCTCCTCCTCTTCCTCCTTCTTCATCTCCTCCTCTTCCTCCTTCTGCATCTCCTCCTGAAGCCAGTTAACAGGTGAGGCTCAAGACTCAATTTATCAATGTTATTACCATGACATAATACTGAATAATTTTCCTTTTTTTTATATTTATAATTATAATTTGTATTGTTGTTCACATTTACATGTTATTCGTCTTTCCAAATTTCTCCTGCTCCCAGTTTCCTACTTCTCCTCCGCCTTCCTCTTCCCTCGTCTTCCATAGCTAATTTACAAGTGAGAACTCATTTACGCTAATGAATGCCTTGGTTTTCTTCCGGGGCTTATTAATTGTTGTTCTTCACACAATCACTGTTAATCTTGTACTGACTTAATAATTTTCTTCCCCTTATCATCGTCATCAACATTAATAGCATCATCATCCTATCCTCCTTTTTGTCTAGTTCATCTTTGTATTCCATATAACTATGATGATTTTCATGTTGTTTCTCTACTCACTTGTTTTTTTCCCATTATCAATTCTTTTTCCTCTCCTCCTCCTCCTCCTCAATCATCATCATCATCATCATCATCATCCATGTTTTCTAGTTTTCCACCGTATTCTACATCATTTTGACTTTCCTCCTGTTCTTCCTCCTTGAGCCAATTAGCAAGTGAGGGCCCAGGACTCATTTATACTAATGTATTCCTCGGTTGGGACGGAAGGAGAAGAGGCAGTAGGAGGAAGGTGGAGGAGGGGAGGAGGAAGGTGGTGACTGAGGAGGAGGTGGTGGGGATGAAGGGAGGAGGTGGAGGAGGAAAGGATGAAGGTGGAGGAGGAAGGGAGAAGGGATGTGGAAGAGGGAGGACAAGGTGGAGGAGGAGAGGAGGAAGGCGGAGGAGGAGACGAAAGGTCAAGGTCTAAGGTGGGGCAAGACAGGTTTGGAAAGGTCATAGAAACAAAATATATGGATGGTTGGGGTAGGCTGTATGGTAGATCATGTTAGGATGTATGGTAGGACAGGTTGGTCAGAACATAATGTATACAGTAGGTTGAAAGTCAGTGAAATATATATTTTAAGACTTTGACACTAAGGCATTCCCGGAAGAAATACGGAGGGAGGGGGGGGGGGGGGGGGCAGGGGGTAGGGGGAGGGGGGAGGGTGTGGAGGAGGGGAAGGGAGAAGGAGGGGGGGATGGTCAAGGTCATGGGCGTTGGGGCGGGGGTAGTCAGGTAAGGGAAGGTCAGGTGATATAATGGGAAAATATATATATATATATACATATATATATATATATATATACTGTATAATATAATATATATATATATATATATATATACATATATATATATATATATATATATATATATATATATATATATATACATATATATATATATATATATATATATATATATATATATATATACTGTATAGGATGGATAGAGTTAGGGATAATAGGTTAGGTCAGGAAAAGTTGTGTGGGTTTGGTTAGGTTAAGGGGGCCCACCTCACTTTTTTTTTCTATTTCTTTCCCTCTCTCTTTGGCTTGTATCCATTCAGCCCCATTCAGCCTACTGTTTTTAAGACGTTTACCCCCATCCAGGTGTCAATATTTTCCTGGCAAGCGGTAGCGAGCCAGCATATACTATATATACATACAGTAATTTTGTTTTGACAGCAAGCTAAATTTGTACATTGTTCGATAGAAAAATGACTCCGGCGAAGCCGTATTTTTCCATACAATGCTGGCTTGCTATCGCTCGCCAGGAGAAAATTCGACACCTGGATGGGGATAAACGTCCTAAAACAGTCGGCTAAATGGGGCCGAATGGAGAAAAGCCAGAGAAAGTGAGAAAAGGAGAGAGAGATAAAAAAAAAAAGTGACCCCCTTTAAGTCAGGGAGGAGTAGGTTAGGTCAGGGTTAGTTGCCATAGACGTGGGCAGGAGAATTTGTGGGTCCCCGAGGCGGTTCGTCCAGACCTAGCCTGCCGAACAACAACCTTTCGCACCCTACAAATCCACAAACCCTGCCGCACATCTCCCCACACCTCCCCAGACCCAGAAAACCCCCACAGTAATCCCATCTATGGCCATTGACCACCCTACTGCTGCTGATCAAATACATTTGCAGGATGAACGTAGGATGCAACAAGCCCCCATATCAGGCTCCCCTTCCACATCGCCTCCCCCCTCACCACTGCCACCTGCCCACCTACAACCGACCCGTAACTCCACCCTACTGCAGGCCTCACCCACCCATACACCAAGCCCACTATCACCCACAGCCAAACTTAGCTCACCACATAACCCCTCGCAGCCCCAGCCACACCTACTGGGGTTGTCTACACCAGTGTGCAGATATTATCTGGAAAGAAGGTGCTACTTTGGTCAAAAGGGCGAATATAATGGGAAGTCATGTAGATTTGCTCATCCTAAAATTTGCAACAACATAACCAGTCATGGAAAATGTAGATTTGGTGAAACCTGCAAATACCACCACCCATCCCTTTGCAAGACATCACTTGAGAACAAGACCTGCTACAATATGAAATGCCCAGCTTTTCATATTAAAGGGACTTGGAGATATGCTAGACCTAACACGAATGGTAGCCCAAAAAACTCTCTAGCTATGCGAGGACGAGACAGAGGAAAAAGGCAAGGAGGGAAAGGGCAGACGAAGATGAAGAGACTGAGGGAGATGGAGAGCACATAGAACACCTCGAGCACCTCCTGGCCTCCCAAGAGTGGCAAATACATCCCGAAGACTATTAGGTACACATAGTACTCCAAACAATCCCTCCCCAATCTTGTTTGCAAATATCCAAGGCCTAAAAAATAGAACCACGAACAAAGTACCATTTATTAGGGCCCTGCTAGAAGAAGGAAACGCTATATTTGCGGCTCTCACAGAAACTCACATTAAAGATCAGGAAGATAGTGAGGTATGGATTCCTGGTTACAACCTACATAGGGCGGACAGAACGCATAGATCACATGGAGGTGTAGCCTTGTACATCCATGACTCACTGATATGTACTGAATTCCTAAATAACAGTAATGAAGTGGTGGAAATACTTGGAGTTAAAATAGAATCCTAAATTTAGCAGTTATTGTTACATACAGGCCTCCAGACTCATCCCGAGAAGAATTCAAAACCCAGCTCAACAAAATAAAATCAGAAGTGGAAACCCTGGGGAACCCAACACCAAATATTATATGACTAGGAGACTTTTACCTACCAAACATTAAATGGAGACAACTAGGAAACCAGTTAGTAGCAAATAATACCGGAGAAGCAAATACTAATACGAGAGAGCTTTTTGAACTTTGCGATTTTTTTAGTCTTACCCAACATATTGCTGAACCCACACGGGAAAACAATATCTTAGACCTGGTCTTCACTAACAACGACTCTCTAGTACACAGCATTAACATATCGGACACAACATACTCAGATCATAAATTAATTGAGATCAAAACAACCTTAGAAAGTGTACAGACAACCTCAGAATCGAGAACAAAAACCGGCCCCTTCAGTAAATTTAACTTCAATAACAAAAACATTAGGTGGGAAGAGGTAAATCAAGAAATGGAGGAAATAGACTAGGAAGATTTAATGAATAACCTGACACCAGCAGAATGTCTAGTCTTAATAACAGAAACCATGACCCAAATCTGTAGCCACCATATACCTGCAAGACAAACAAAACAAAGAAGCAAACAAGATCGGGAAAGGAGGAGGCTGTACAGAAGAAGAAAATTACTCGCACAAAGACGCACACATCAAAATATACAGGATAGGCAAAAGGCCGAAATAGATAGAGAAATTGTGGAAATTGAACAAAGGCTAAGAATATATGAACTACAACATATGGAAGAGGAGAGGAAAGCTATTGCAGGTATAAAGGAAAATTCCAAATACTTCTTTTCATACGCCAAACAAAAGGCTAAAACAACATCAAACATTGGCCCACTGAGCAAAGGGGACGGCTCTTTCACAGGGGACAAAAAGGAAATGAGCGAACTCTTAAGCAGGCAGTATGAAATGGCATTCAGTGAGCCTGATGAAACAAAAGTCATCAGAGACCTAAATATATTTTTCATGGAAACCTCCCCCACGGAAACCCCCCAGATTCTGGATATTGATTTCGGTCCAAAAGACATAGAAGAGGCCATTTCCAACATGCCATCCCACTCGGCACCAGGCCCGGACTCATGGAATTCGATCCTAATGAAGAAATGTAAGGAAAACCTCTCAAAACCCCTGGCTATAATGTGGAGAAGGAGTCTAGACACTGGTGACATACCAGATAGCTTGAAAAACGCAATAATTGCCCCACTGCATGAAGGAGGGAGTAAAGTACTACCAAAAAACTACCGCCCGGTAGCTCTAACCTCTCACATCATTAAAGTTTTCGAGCGAGTCCTGCGAAGCAAAATTTCAACATTCATGGAGGCAAATGAACTACACAACACCGGTCAACATGGGTTCAGAGCGGGAAGATCATGTCTCTCACAACTTTTGGAACACTATGACAAAATTCTTAAAGCGCTAGAAGGAAAGAAAAACGTGGATGTCATTTACACCGATTTTGCTAAGGCATTTGATAAATGTGACCATGGTATAATAGCCCACAAACTGAAAGCAATAGGTATAACTGGGAAAATCGGACGGTGGATATACAATTTCTTTGTAAACCGAAAACAATCAGTAGCCGTAAACCAAGTCACATCTGAGCCTTCGGATGTCAAAAGCTCAGTGCCCCAAGGAACAGTGCTAGCGCCCCTTCTGTTCCTCATACTAATTTGCGACATAGATACCAACACCAGACACAGTACGGTGTCATCTTTTGCTGATGACACAAAATTAAGCAAGATAGTAAACACACAAGAGGACACGGGCCGACTGCAGGAAGACATGAATGTAGTGTTCCAGTGGACCAGGGAAAACAACATGCAATTCAATGAAGAAATATTCCAATTAATATGGTACGGAGATAATAATGGTGTTAAAGAAATTACAAATTACTTAACAGAATCTAACCACATAATAGAACGGAAAGACAGTGTGAAAAACCTTGGGGTATTAATGTCTGAAAATATGGGTTTCAAAGTACATAACCAGGTCAAAGTGGCGGCTGCGAAACGTCTAACGGGTTGGATTCTGCGTACTTTTAAAACACGCGGTGAATTACCTATGATAACGCTCTTCAAATCTCTAGTGCTACCGCGGCTTGAATACTGTAGCGTATTAACATCCCCATACAAAGCAGGTGAAATAAATGACGTAGAGAGTGTACAAAGAAATTTCACTTCGCATATAAGTTCGATAAAACATCTACACTATTGGGAGCGTTTAAGAGCACTGAATTTGTACTCACTGGAACGTAGAAGAGAACGTTACCTAATAATATACACGTGGAAAATCGCAGAGGGTTTAGTACCAAACCTACATACTCCAATAGTCATGAAATTCAGTGATAGGAGAGGCTGGGAATGCGAAATCCCCCGGATGAATAACAGGGGTGCTATGGGCTCTCTGCGAGAGGGCTGGTTATCACACAGAGGCCCACGTCTCTTCAACAAACTCCCACGGCGAGTAAGAGACATGAGGGACATCTCGTTAGACAACTTCAAGAGAGCCCTAGATGTCGAACTGCAAAAAGTGCCACACGAGCCCATCCTCGCAAGGGAGTGAGCTGTCGCTTCAAACAGTCTACTGCACCAAATCACCACCCATAACGAGGGGCGTTGCGCTCCTTGGTGCCGCTAGAAGAGTGGCGAACACATCAAAAGGTATCAAAAGGTAAGGTAGCCTTCACGGCCAGGGAAAGTGTTTGAGAGTATTTCCCCTGCTGGCGCGTGGTTATCGAACCCCAGACACCAGAGCGAGCACTTCCAATACAGATACTAAGTGTCGTTTGTGTGTGTGAGAGAGAGAGAGTGTGTGTGTGTGTGTGCGCGCACGTGTGTGAGAGAGAGAGATAGAGAGGGGGGGGGGGGGTGGGAGGGAGGGAGGGAGGCAGAGTGTGTGCGTTCGTGCGCGTGTGTGTGTGTTTGCGCGTGCGCGTGTGTGTGTTTGCGCGCGCTAAATAGCAGGCCATAAAAGAAGACCTAACTTGTGCCATGTTATTCTCCGGAGCCTTGTTTTCTGTGATGCATGTAATTTAATCCTCCAACCCTTAACTCTGGACTTCTTAAGGTTACAAGTACATGGAGGGAGGAGGGTGGGGGGGGGGGGGGTAGAGGAGAGGAAGGAGGAGGAGGAGGAGAAGAGTGAGAGGAGGAGGAAGAGGAGGAGGAGAAGAGTGAGAGGAGGCGGAGTGAATGCAGAGGAGGAGTGGATAGAGATGAAGAGGAGGAGGAGCCTAGGAGGAAGAAGAGGATTGACTAGAGAGAAGGAAGAATGAATGGAGGAAAGAGAGAAGTAGGAGGAAGGCGTAGTGGGAGAGGAGTGAATACAGAGGAGGAGTGGATAGAGATGAAGAGGAGGAGGAGCCTAGGAGGAAGAAGAGGATTGACTAGAGAGGAAGAAGATGGAGGAAAGAGAGAAGTAGGAAGGCGTAGTGGGAGAGGAGTGAATACAGAGGAGGAGTGGATAGAGAGGAGGAGGAGGAGTGAATGAAGGACAGAGAAAAAAGGAGGTGGAGATGAGGTGGACGAGAAGAACAAAAATTAGGTCGAAGAGGAGTGGTTGGAGAGAAAATATGAGAAGGGGAGGAAAGGAAGAAGATACAGGAGGAGAAGAGAAGGTGAACGAGAAGAAAAAAGAATAGTTTGAAGAGGAGTGGTTGGAGAGAAGATATGAGAAGGGAAGGAAAGGAAAAAGATAAAGGAGGAGGAGAAGGAAAATGAATTGACGGAAGAGGAGTGATTGGAGAGAAAAGAAGAGTAGGGGGAAAGGGGATGGCGGAAGGAAAAGGGGAACGAGAGGAGGAGGAGGAAGGAAGGGAGGAGAGGAGCGTAATTGAGTAAAGGAGGAGGCAGCAAATGAAGTGCAGTTATTCTCCGTTCAAATTAACTTGGTAGCAATGGAGGAAGAGGAAGTGGGAGGGCGGGGGGGGGGGGGGTAGAGGAGGAGGAAGTAGATGGAGAGAGACGAGAGTGAAGAGAGGGGAATAAGAATGAGGAGGAGGAGGACAGAAGAGGGTGGAGGAAAACATAAAAAATAATTGTTTTTATATAGTCTTCTAAACTAAGTGACAAGGATGTTTATATAATTATATATACTGTATATAATTATATATATATATATATATATATATATATATATATATATATATATATATATATACCCGGTATATATATATATATATATATATATATATATATATATATATATATATATATATATATATATATATATATATATATTTATTTATATATATAATTCAAGGTATAAGGCTATATGTAAATAATATTTCCAATGTGATATGAAGACCATTTTAAGACTGTAAATAAGGAAAGTACCCACAATAATATCTAGCATAAACCGGTAATGCATATACAAAATATGGTAAGCTAAAGAATATAATGGCAATACAAAACACATAGAGATCCAAAAGAATTATATCACATAGAATAAAAGGCGAAAAACCCCCAAAGACAAAGGAAGAAAAAGAACCAAAAGAAGAGAAGGAGAGAAGGACACGCAAGACAAAGGCGAGGAAATGAATGAAAAAGGAGAATAATGAAGTGACAAGAAGTTTTTTTCATGGTGTGAATTATTGAAGCAGACTCTGGGGAATATTCAAGACAAGAGAGATCTCGGAACTTGGGTCCAAAAGATCGCTCGTGTGACAGGAAATGAGACTGAGAGAGAAAGAGAGAGAGAGAGAATGGAAACGCAAGCGAGAATATGTTAGTAAAGGAATAACATAAGCTAGAACATTGTTTATATCTGTCTATTGCCTGACGCCGTGATCCCCGAAGGGGCGGCCAAGATTGTTTATATCTGTCTATTGCCTGACGCCGTGATCCCCGAAGGGGCGGCCAAGATTGTTTCTATAGACATTTTAGAGAGAGAGGGAGAGAGAGAATATTAACTTAGAAATATGATAAAAGGAGAAAGCAAATAACAAAATACGTAAAAGGTTTGACACTACTCTTTATATAGATTGATGAAGGAACGTGTGTGTGTGTGTGTGTGTGTAACTGTTTATTTGTGCGTGCAGTGATCTTGCGAATAATTCGTTTTCGTGGTCCAGCATATCATCGTGTTTCATTATACCGTACATATTGACATCATAATTAGTATTTTGTGTGTGTGTCTGTGTGTGTGAGAGAGAGTTAGAGTTAGTTTGTTTGTTTGTTTAGAGTGTCAAACAGGTAGTTCAGATATACAACCAGTCAGCCAAACAACCTTCCAATCACTCTAACAGTCCAGCAACATACACGTAGAAAGGTAGGCTGCAGCCAAATGGCCAACTAACCAAACAGGCAGACTGATATACAGTACAGTCGTGCAGCCAGATAGACAGGCATGCAGACAGACAGACTTGCAGGCAGGTACGGTCATGCAGGCAGGCACATAAACAGTCATGCAGGCAGTCAGATAGACAGTTATGCAGGCAGGCAGACATTAAGAAAGGCAGACATGCAGCATACGTCGAGGCAGACAAATATACATGCAATATGTTAACACCTTCTGTACCGGTGACGTCTTCATAGTTTTAGTCTATCTATATTTAGAGGATTTTGTGCACTTTAAGGAGGATCTGTGGTAGTGAAAAGTATGTATGTATGTATGCATATTATACTCTGGCACCTTCCCCAGTTTTCGTTTTTGTATTTTTTTTTTTTTTATGGGGGTGGCCGACTCGAGACAGAGCCCGAACAGGGACATCACAACACATCAGAAAAACAAAACACAAAATAGTACACACATCTAGGTCGCCCTAGTGAAAAGGGTTAAGTAAAATAGTTCGAAGCCTGTTCATTGCTGGAGGCCCTTTTTAAACTGAATAAAATGAGCCCAATAGGATCCAGAATAAAGTTAAGGGGGTACTGCTTGGTTTTTGGTCTATACAGTATATTTATTTATGAATCATTTTTTTAGTTTCCTCGCTACCCCTATATCATGCTTAGAAAAACAGCCCCTAGACCCCCTTTCAAGATAAATTTGTAAATTTTTCGAATGAAAAATGTCCTGGCCGAAGGCCGGTTCCTTCTGAAATTAGAGGTTCGCTATCGCTCGCCAGGAAAAAATCGACACCCAAAGGGCACAAAAAGTCTTAATATTGACAACAAAATGAGGCGAAAGGTCTCAAAATCGCCAAACTAACGGATCGAACGTCTTAAAACCTCAAAACTAATATGCTAAACATGAGAGAGAAGGGGGTCCATAAAAAGCGAGTACTACCCCTTAAAAGGAAGACACTGGTACAGAGAGGGTTAACCCACCGCGCCCCATTTGTCTCCCTACCTGCCTGCGTGGACCTGTATACGAGCGAATCAAATTAGTGTAATGGTGGTGCGTGAAGGTGTGTAGTGTAGTGAACCAGATCCCATTGTTGTGGTGTCAGTGGTGGTAGTTGTGGTTGTGCAGGGTGATGATGGAGGATGGTTGTTAGTGCCAGGGTTGTTGTTGCTCGTTTGGCACCCTCCTATTTGGTCCACCCTTATAGTCACAGGTACGGTAATCAGTTTTATGTAGTTACGTACTGCTGCGGTGGGAGTTTTTCATATATTATTATGTGAGTGTTTTTGTGATTGAAGACTTGATACAGATAATTAGGTAGATAGATAGATACAGTTGTGAGGTTTTGTAATATAACGCGTTTAAGCGTGTGTGTTTTTGATTGAGGACTTAATTCAGATATTTAGGTGGATAGTTACAGACTGACAAAGTTACATATAGAACTAGAAGGGGCACTCGGTAGAGCATATACCACCATAGGCGGAGGTAATGCTATGTGCTCTACTGAGTGCCTCCTAAATGGAATACCTTCTTCCTTGGCGAACCCTACATTAGGTAGGAGGGGTAGGGATTTTTTGCCTACCTACAATGAACGGGGTAGAGTACTTATAGTCCATGAGCCAGGCCAGATATCGGTACCACCTGGGGTGACTAAACACGAATGGTACTAAAATGTTTATAGAGTGACTGTAAGTACATTAAGATATGATAGCCTTCTCGCACTGGTAGCTTAGTCTAATTTTTTTGATGCAATAGGGGCGCTACCCAAAAATAAAGATTTTTAGCGTGACGCTCGGCGTTTTCCTCATTTTCTTTAAAATCCATCACACAATCATCGCGAAACTTTGAACACCTATGTAGAATTATATTCTCTACCAGAGTTGTTCCTAGGTATTTTTCAAATTTCCTCATATTTCGGAATATACTCTATATTTTGGGTATTTTCCTCTAAATCTAGAATAAATCCTTAAATATGGGTAACATTGAAAAATATATTCTAACAGCTCTTGTAGCTTATTTGATTCTCTACAAGAATTATTCCGATGTGTATTTCAAGTTTCTCCATATTTAGGGGTTTATTTCATATTTGGGGATTTTTTGTTATATTTTGGGGATAATTTATTATTGGAAGGAGCAAACATATGTAGAGTGGTTTCCATGTAATGTGTTTGTTTGTTCATGGTTTAATGGTGATATTTTTTGCAGGTGTGTGTCGACTGTTTGACGGCAGGATGGAACCATCTGCGAGGAAGAGAGCACGGATCGACTGTATCATCCACTGCTCTGATGATGACAGCGATGCTCTGGTGTCACCACAGGATTTGGACTCCTGGAACACATTGCTCAGGGCTGCAGAAATCAGGCAGCATGATCCAGTCCTGGAAGCAGCCAAGGGCCTTGAAGAAGGAGGAATACCACACATACATTATCACCGTAAATGTCGTAGTCTCTTTACAATGAAGAAGTCACTGGATTCTATCCTTGCCAAGGGTGTCAAGATAGAATCAGCAAGCGTCGACCCCAGGAGGAGGGCATCAAGGGATGCCCCTAGTACTAGCAGGGTGTATGCCAAAGTATGTATCTTCTGCGAGAAGTCAAGCAAGTACATAAAAACAACAAAGACAAGGGAGCCACTCATACAGTGTGTTGAGCTACGAGCAGATGAGAAGATTCGCAGAGCAGCAATAAGGAAACTCAACCAGAGAATCCTTGGTTTAGTTAGCAGAGACCTTGTTGCTGCAGAGGGTCACTACCACAAGTCGTGCTACAAACTCTTCACAAAAGATGATTTCCCAGCGGCCGCCAGGTCGGGTGCAGGTGAAAATCAGGAAGAAAGCGAGGAAGCACGCTACGAAGAGGTTGAGACAGAAGCCCTCGAGGAACTCTGCTTGTATATAAGGACCAAATTATTCCCCAACCCAGAGGTACTGCCTATGACAAACCTCACATCTAGGCTTGAGAGATCCATGATGTCCCGTGGTATTATCCAACTGAAACCAGCGACAAAGAAACATGTTCGCCGAAAGATTGAAACCGAGTTTGGAGAATCACTACGCTTTGTCCCAGATGAGAAAGGAAAGCTTCTAATCTATCCACGCAGCCTCTCAATGGACGACCTTGCCCGGCAAGCACACAAAATGGCAAAAGACCTGCAAGAAGCAAGAGCAGCTAACTCTGAAGATGTCTTAACCAAAGCAGGAATGCAGCTGAGGAATGAGATCAATAAACAAGATGTGAGTCAGCCATGGCCTCCCGATACAGATCAGAATGTCATTCCTGCAGCAGTCACTCAATTCCTGCACACCCTGCTGACAGGAGAGTGTGAGTGTGAAACTCCCTCTGAAAGAGCTCAACGTCTTGCCACTTCCTTTGGCAGTGACTTGGTCTTTGCTGTTACCAGTGGCAAGACAAAACCACCCAAGCACGTACTGCTGACCAATGCTGTAAAGTCTTTGACAGGAAACACAGAACTGATCCGAACTCTGAATCGTCTTGGTCACTGTGTGTCTTACTCAATGTTTGAGGAGATCGATACAGCCCTTTGTATCCAGAAGCTGGAATGCTCAAAGGATGACATTCCACTGCCAGCAAACATCTACCCTGGTGTGTTCACAACCCTGGCCTGGGATAACATTGACCGACTTGAAGAGACCCTAAGTGGAGCAGGTACTTCTCATAGAGTCAATGGCATTGCTGTCCAGTCCAAGGTTGCAGGCTCTGTGCCAGAGAAAGTCCTGCCAGAGATTACCAAGTCCAAGATAAGAAGCATCACTCAGACATCATCAATGCTGCCAATATACAATGTTGGGCGGCGGGCAGGGCCACCTAGGATTGAGACTGCGTATGTCGACACTACCAAGGAAGTCCAGGATTCAAAGACAAAGAACCATATCTGGCTTCTTACTCGAATGTCAGACCATGAGGACCAGTCCATCAGCAGTTGGACTGGGTTCAACATCAAAATGCGCAGAGACATTGCAGTGGTTCAGGACACTGTAAGCTACCTGCCCACTATCAATGCTCCCGCAACAGAAATGTCCACCGTTAATGACATCTTGGAACAAACGCATGCTATCATGCAGTCCTTACAGCTTAACACCTTACGAGCGGCCTATGCGGTTTATTTATGTGTACCGCACAGCGGGGTGTTTTTAGCCAAAATAGGGCTGTTTACGTGATCATTTTCATGCCTAAATAAGACCCAGAACGTAAAACAAGTACCTATCCCTGAAAGGGCATAAACAGAGCTTTCGAATGACACCATAACGATCCTTGTATGATGGATAGTTTTCTTGCAATAACCGTGCAACGCGAGTGCAAAAAGCAGGTAATTCGGTACTTTCAGTACATAATTGAGTATGTAGCGAGTGAGAGAGGGAGGAGGGAGCTGAGATTTGTGTCAGTAGGTTCGCCGCGGTGGTCTGGAGCAGTCATACGCTCGCTAGTCTCCTGCCACCACTTGTCTCTCTCTCTCTCAGCCACATTACGTGCTGAAATTGCCACTCGAGTTATGTCGAGCGCCGCCACATAGTCCAGCTTTATTTAACTCGACTTATGTTGCTCGCCGCTAAATAAGGGTTAACAAGATTGTGTGCGTGTTTGATCAAGCACTCTATGCCAAAGCTGCCGAAGTTATCTGGAAACAAGAGAAGTTCAAGAACATTATAATCAGGATGGGCGTCTTCCACACAATCTGTAATCTCATCTCCACCATAGGAAAGAGGTTTCAAGATGCAGGTCTTAGAGATCTGTGTGTGGAATCAGGTATCATCGCAGAAGGATCAGTGTCAGGAGTGATGAACGGCAAGAGGTACAACAGAGCAGTGAGACTACACAAGCTCGTGTATGAAGCACTGATGAGGCTTGCATGGAAAGGCTTCCTTTCATGGCTAGAAGAAAACCATTCAAGGGACATACACCATCTAGATGAAACACTGAAGGACATCAACAGCTTTCACAGCAATGTGTCTCAGGGACTCTTTCAAGAGCTGATGGAGAGTGAATCATGCACACATATCATGAAGCTTTTCCAAGTTTATCTTGAGACCCTCAGAGATGAACACAACCTCTCAGCATTCTGGATGTCATACCTGGACATGGTTGAGATCATGCTGGACTTAATTCGAGCCTCCAGAGAAGGCAACTGGATGCTCCACCTAGGAGCAATCCGACAGATGATACCGTGGTGTTTTGCCTATGACAAAGTGAACTATGCCCGGTTCCTAACCTACTACTATGCCTTGATGTCTCGACTGCCCATTGAACACCCAGAGGTCCATGAACACTTCATGCAAGGTGGCTTTTCGGTCCAAATCGGTAGCAAGAATCCCTTTGGACGGATCCCTGTGGACCAGACAATCGAAGAGACGATCAACAAAGACACCCAGACACCAGGGGGCACAAAAGGCTTCAGCCTGAAAGGCGGAGCTGTCGCCAGGTACTACCTGACATCGGAGTATCGCAGCAGGTACTTAAGGCAGCTCAGGACTATGGTAGTAGGCCAAAAGTATACTGACTTCAGCCACCCAGACCTACAGATGCCCAGGATTAGAAGAGATGAGGCCGATGTCCAATCTTTAGTTCAACTGATGGAGACCAGCTGGTTGAACCCCTTCAACGCAGAGCAAGAAGATCTTGTCAGTTTGTCAACTGCGACTATGGCACCACCAGAAGTTGTCAAAGACCTTCTAGGGGCCTACAGAATAGGAGAGGATGCATATCAAGCCTTCAAGGAAGAGCGCCTGGAGATCGATACGCCAACTATACAGTTTCATGACACGATGACGAAGACGAAACTGAGAACGTTCACTAACATCAGAATGAAGCCACGCTCACAAGACCATGCCAAGGAGGTTATCTTAAAGGTATGAGCTGTTCTGTGCAAGACGTGGAGAGGTAGAGTCAAGTCAACTCCCTCCTTGTGAGGACTGCCTCTTCATGCATGCACTGCGTGCAAACTACCAGGCTGCGATCTGGAGGAGAAGTCTTCAGAGCCAGCCATTTGTTGCGAACCCAACAGACTGCGGTTGGATGACAGATGAGGACGGTAAGCTTGCCGTCAACTGGATGCGAGGCTCACCAGCACCAGATGCTGTTATGCAGCTACTGTCTTGCAAGTGTGTGCGGTCATGCGAACTCCCTAAGTGTACTTGCCTCAGCAATGGTCTAAAATGCACGGACATGTGCAGGTTACAGACATGTCAGAACAAGGCTATTGAAGAAGAGCCGGTGGCACAACAGTCAGATTCCGAGTCTGACGTAGATGATATTTAGGAGTAGTAATTTGCCATAATAGTATGTACAAGCCCATGGCATGCTTAGTGTGTATTTACAGGACTTGTATTAAATGTGACAATTACTATATGCATTTTGTTGACATTTAGGCATTCCTGTCCCCAAATTTGACATTTTAAAAAATTTCGGAATTTTCGGTAGGGTATGTCTATTCAAGAAGTGATAACGACCATTAAGCTACCAATGTGTTAGGTCTATCATATCAAAACATAAACTAGAGACATGTAGCAAGCTAAAAACACCTAAGAGAATTAGTCACCCCGGGTGGTACCGATATCCCAAAATTCGGGTCTTGGCTCATGGACTATTAGTACTTCACCATGGTCATATTCAATGACTCTAACCACTTGTTTCTTTCTCACCCTCAGGAACAGAGCCACAAGTCGTACCGTCCCCTGTGTGTGTTAACGTTCCGGTTGAACTACCTGGTCCACGGGTTAGAACCCCTGGGCTACCACCTGGTCAATATGTTGCTGCATGGGTTCGTCTGTATACTCTACTACAGGTAAGTTCATTACTGAGCTGTTTGGGCTGGTTTGGTAAAGAGTGTGATGTTTTGAGGGATTGTGAGTAAGTTTCGAGATGTTTTGGAATTATTTTGTGTGGGGGAGGGAGGGTTGTGAGTAATTGGGACTGAATGAATTGATGACTTGAGAGGATGTGGTTGTGTGTGTGTGTGTGTGTGTGGACGAGCGGTTGTGTGTTTATTGGTACAAATCTCTGGATATTTGTAGGTTTACAGGTACATGAGGTTTGGGGCGACAGTTAATCGGTACACACCTCTTTAAAATACGTTGAAATGGAGTGTTTTCGGTTAGGTTAGGTAAGTTAGGTTAGGTTAGGTTAGGTTAGGTTAGGTTAGGTTAGGTTAAGTTAGTGTAATTTAGGTTTAAAAATCGAAAAATGTACTCGTAAGCATGCACCAAATTGAAATGTACCGATAAACACACAACCGCACGTATGTGTGTGTGTGTGTGCTGTATTAAAATCCCCGCATTTTTTGTTATCCACTTTTCTTGCAATATTTTGAATTTTTCTAAAGATTTGTCTAACAAAAGGAGGGTGTTTACGAGATAATCTGCAGTATATACAGTATATACTGTATATATATTGTGTATGTGTGTATTGGCGTAAGTCTCTTAAGCTTTAACGCATGTATTTGCTTCCTATTTTTAAGCTTACTGAACATTCGAGTTAGACACAATTCGAAATAATGCGAGACAATCAACCTCACTGCATCTTAGTATTTGTACAATGTGTTCCTCTATTTGTTACATAATTATTTAAAGCCAGATGCCGGGGTGTATATTTGTTACGATCTAATTTGAACCCAGATACCGTGTTTCTCTATCTGTTTGAGTATAATTTGAAACCAGATATCGGGGATGCCACCCCTGTCACCACACCCTGCAAGTCTACAACCTACCACAAGTGCAGACCTCCTTCAGCTCATACAGTATATGGAGCAATGCAGACAACGGGACGACTATATCAGAAGACGGGAGGAGGACCGCAGAAGACAGGAAGAGGAAAACAGACGACACATGGAGGAGGACCACAGGAGACAGGTGGACGATGCCAAGTTCTCCGCCCTTGTCCAGGCTCTGGCCCAAATTACCCCACCTGCCGCCGCTCCTACACCCACCTCACCGGGGACAACACCCCATTCCACAACATCCTCCACCCCTACAGCTCCACCTCCACCACAGAAGGCTATCACCCAGAACCCGCCGCCCCTTCGTGCTGATGCCACCTTCCAGGTTTTCAGAGAATGGAGGCGTCGGTGGGACGATTACTCTATTATGGTAGACTTATCTAAACTACCAAGGGAGAAACAACTGATCCAGATGCGGATGTGCTTAACCCTGGAGACACAGTGGCTTTTGGAGCACACCTTAAGCATACCTGACACTGACAAGACCGTTGACGCAGTCCTCGATGCACTTCAGGAGCACATCAAGAATTCTCGCAATGAAGCTCTCCGTCGCAGGGACCTGTTCAGTTGCAAGCAAAAACAGGGCGAGTCATTCAACAACTTCTACGTCCGCCTCTGCCACATCGCCGAAGAAATTAACGTCTGCCCAGGGAACTCTTCAGCCTGCAAGGAGACCCAACTCAAGATAGTCATTCTAATGGGCATACACGACGAAGAACTTGTACAGAAGCTGCTTTCCCTCGACGCCACCCCTTCATTACAGGACATCGTCAACACTTGCCGTTCATACGAGGCCACTCGAAGCGCTACGTCAGCCATACGTGCCCCACCGTCCCAGGTTAACGCCGTGTCAGCGTACAAGCAGAACAAGCAAGTTAAGCAACGCGACAAGTTCTCCACATCGCAACAGTCCTTGGCGTCGCCTGCCGCCTGCCAGCGTTGTGCTCGCCGGCACGACAAGAACAAGTGCCCGGCTGAAGACTACACCTGCACTAACTGCGGTCGTCGTACTCATAAGCCTAGGACTCCTGCTTGCCCTGCTACCACCGCCCAGTGTCGTCGCTGCAACTATATGGGCCACTATGACAAATGCTGTAGATCTTCAAAGACGCCCGCCACACAGGACAACGACGCTTCTTCCCACGACAAGTCTACAGCAAAGAAGACCACAAGTTGCTGACGTGTGGGATCACCTGTTCAAGCACCCACACTGACATCTGTGAGTCTCACCTACAGTGGCACCACCAGAAAACTCCACATGCTCCCGGATACAGGTGCAGACATCACAGTGATCGGCCGAAGACACCTCGACATACTTCGGATTCCTATCAGCAGCCTACGACCCCCGCCTCCGACAACGACGCTCAACGCGGATGGCTCTGCAATGGCTCCTGCTTTGGGGACGTTTCATGCACAACTCACCATCAGCAAACGTTCCTGTTCTGCTACAATCCAAGTCCGCGAGGGTGTTCAGACGCCGCTTCTGTCCAAGCGCCACTGTCAAGAATTAGCCATCATTTCAGCGGAATTCCCCAAGCCAATTCTACAGGTTAAACACATCAACAGGTGTAAGGAGCTACCCTTCACAGCCACCACGTCACCTGCACAAGCCAAGGAGTTCTTTCTTCGAGAGTTCAAGGACGTGTTGGTCTGCAAGGAGGATCTCCAGACAGCTCCACTCAAGCCTATGAAGGGTCCCCCAATGCGGATCCACCTCAAGGACGATGCCGTGCCTTTTGCCATCTACACCCCGCGGCAGATCCCCTTTGCTTTCAGGGACAAAGTTAAGCAGGAGCTGGACTCGCTAGTGGCACTAGGTATCATTAAACCGGCCGGCGATGAGCCTTCGGAGTGGTGCCACCCCCTCGTCGTCGTCGCCAAGCCCAATGCCGAAGTTCGCCTCACCGTCGACCTTACCAAGCTCAACTGCCAAGTTTCCCGCCCAGCCCACCCCTCACCGACGCCTTTCGAAGTGATCCGCAGTGTGGCCCCGCAGGCGAAATTCTTCACAACGGCAGACGCCCTGAGTGGATATTGGCAGATGGAACTTGCGGAGGAGGACCAGCATCTCACGACTTTCATCACACCTTATGGCCGTTTCCAACACTGTAGAGGTTCAATGGGTTTCGCTGCAACAGGTGACGCCTTCTGCCTTCGCGGTGATAGGGCCCTCCAAGGGGTGCAAAATTGTGCCAAAATTGTCGACGACGTGCTGC
This sequence comes from Paralithodes platypus, assembly GCA_032716605.1. Taxonomy (NCBI): domain Eukaryota; kingdom Metazoa; phylum Arthropoda; class Malacostraca; order Decapoda; family Lithodidae; genus Paralithodes; species Paralithodes platypus. The sequence goes on along the minus strand of CM064577.1, from coordinate 20,006,523 downwards.
TCTACGACGAGGACTTCCACACACATCTTCAGCGTATCCATGAAGTGCTCATACGGTGCCGCGACAGTGGGATCACACTCAACAAGGACAAGTTCGTGGTCGCCGCACCCAGTGTGAACTTCTGTGGGTACACACTCTCAGGTGAGGGCATCTCGGCTGACCCTGGCAAAGTCGGAGCGATCAAGGACTTCCCGACACCAGCCAACATCACCGACCTTCGCTCCTTCATGGGTTTGGTGAACCAGCTGGCGGAGTTCTCCCCCTACATCGCCACTGCCGCTCAGCCCCTGCGCCCCCTGATGAGCCCGAAGAGGTCGTTCATGTGGACCGCTGACCACGATGAGGCTTTCTGCCGGGTTAAGGCTGCCCTGCTCAGTCCACCTATCCTGGCCCCATTCGACCCTTCCCTACCAGTAATTCTACAAACTGATGCATCCTGCCTCAACGGTATTGGATACGCCCTCCTACAGGATCATGGCAACAACCGTCTCCGCTTTGTTCAGTGTGGCTCGAGGTTCCTAAGCGACCCCGAGTCCCGCTATGCCACCATTGAGCTGGAGATGCTAGCCGTGGTCTGGGCCATGTCCAAATGCAAGTTCTACCTCATCGGACTGCAACACTTCACCCTCATGACGGACCATCGCCCCCTCATCCCCATCTTCAACAACTACACCCTTGATGCGGTTGAAAATCCCCGCCTCCAACGTCTGAAGGAGAAAGTTGCACCTTACCTCTTCACAGCCGTCTGACGCGCTGGCAGGTTGCTCTGCATCCCTGATGCATTGTCACAGGCCCCTGTCAGCCACCCGACGCCAGAGGATGAGTTAGCATGTGCCGACGCCACGGTTCACCTCAGGTCCCTCGTGACTGTCAACGCCGCCGCAACCGACGTCAACTCTCCTTCACAGGACGCAGACAGGATTCTCCAGGAACTCCGAGACGCAGCCAGAGCGGACCATGTGTACATCCGCCTGCATGAATGCATTACTTCGGGTTTCCCCACCAACCGCTACGACCTGCACAACTCTCTACTCCCATTCTGGAAACTCCGAGACTACCTGTCAGCAGATGGTGAACTCGTTCTGTACGGAGCGAGGGTTGTGGTTCCTGAAGCCCTCCGCCGCCGCACCTTGGCTCGCCTGCATGATAGCCACAGAGGTGTGGAGGCCACTAAGCGTAGGGCGCGACAGGCTGTCTTTTGGCCTGGCATCAACTCGGACATCGCCAACACAGTTCAAGCTTGTGAGCCGTGTCAGGTCTTACAGCCTAGTCAGCAGCAGGAACCCATGATCAACGACGACAACCCAACTAGGCCTTTCGAGTCTGTTTCAGCCGACTTCTTCGCTGTGGCTGGGAAATACTTCCTCGTCGTAACAGACCGACTCTCAGGCTGGCCCGTTGTCGTACCCTGCAAAGGAGATACTACCGCTTCAAACACCATCAGGATCTTCTGCCGCTACTTCAGGGAAGTTGGTGTACCCCTCTGCCTACGTACAGATGGAGGCCCACTGTTTACTAGCCGTGAGTTCCGGGACTTCATGGAGCGTTAGGGAGTCAATCACTTGGTCTCTTCCCCACACTACCCACAATCCAACGGTCATGCCGAGTCTACCGTCAAGTCCGTCAAACACCTCATACTGAAGACGGCTCCCTCAGGCAACATCGACTGTGAAGACTTTGACCATGGACTGTCGTAGCTCCGCAACACCCCGAACTTCACAGGCCGCTCCCCGGCACAAATCCTGTATGGCCACCCACTACGGTCTTGTGTCCCTGCTCATCCCCAGTCCTTTGCAGCAGAGTGGCAAGCCAAGGCCGAGGACTGTGACCACCATGCAGCCGCCCACACTGCGCTGGTGCAGAGAAACTATGACCAGCACGCACGCCCCCTTCCCAGGTTGAGAGTCGGCACCACAGTGTGGATCCAAGACCCGACTTCTCACCGCTGGGACAAGGTTGGGGTCGTCATGGGCTGCGGCAGGTCCAGGGATTATGAGGTTCGTCTCCCCAGTGGTAAGATATATTGGCGGAACCGTTGCTTCCTCCGCCCAGTGAATTCCCCTGGTGTTGAACCCCTCCCCCATAACCCTGAGATCCCTGTGTCTTGCACGGACCCAGAAAGAGAGTCCTTCACTTCCCCCATGGCCCCACATAGGTCTGACAGGCTCCTAGAAAAAGAGTCAGCTCGACAACGTCTTGCGTGCTTGAAGGGGGAGGGAGGTGTTGATATAGGTTAAGTGCACACATAACATATATACAGAGTGTACACATGCCTTAATCATATTGCAACATACACACATGTACTTTCAGGGCAATACTATCATTGTTTAATATCCCATGGTAATATACCGTACTCTGTAGTATCGGCAGCGTTGCACCAAATATATCCGGCACCACTGCACATATTTTTCATCAGTAACATCCGGTCGGCACTCAGCATAACAGTGTCCCCCCGCTCTCTGTATATCTTTGGCTATTAAGAACCTATAAACTTATCTCTGGACTTTTATTCTACATCCTTGTGCAAGAAAGGATTATCAAGGTTGTTGTAGCTTCACATGACAACCATACAACCTCCATCAAGCTTAGAAAAAAAAACCCAAGACCCTCCTTCAAGATAAATCTGTACATTTTTCGATAGAAAAATGTCCGGCCAAAGGTTGATTTCTCTTAAATTGCAGGTTCGCTATCACTCGTCATGAAAAAATCGACACCTAAATGGCGCGAAAAGTCTTAACATTGACAAAGAAATGGTGCGAAAAATCACCAAACTAATGGGCCGAACGTCATAAAATCTGAAAACAAATGGGGCTAAACATGAGGGAGAAGAGGGTCTAGAAAAACGGCCCATCTCCCCTTAATCATCCCAGAAATGTGAAATGTGAAGGAGGTGAAACTATACTCTGGGTAAAAAACGATGTAGCGTGTTTTGTGGGGCCTTTAGTACTTTTGACATAGCGGAGGGCAAGACCAATATATAGTTAGTATTCGTCTTGGCTGGAGTGTTACGACCGGGACTACAAATAAAACAAGGGCACTCAATGATTGGACTAGTAATAGAGCACTATGCAACAACGGTACGCTAGATCCAAACCCTCGAACTTATATGCCGGCGAACAAAACACCTATACCCTCCAGGGTTAATCTGCGATAGCGGGGTATCCTTAACAGGGCATAAATGTACTCTACTTCAGGCTAACCGACACTGGTATAGCCTGATAACAAACAAGATGCAAGTTATGTTAAAATGCATAAAAAGGAATCTATGGGAAGATCAATTAAATCACTGCAAGATTTATTTAATACAATAAAAAGATGCTTCAATACAGTTACTCTAAACAACAATAAACTCTTCACTCCTATCTGAAAGAAAGTGAAGTATAGTCCTACAGCATAGACCTGGAAACTTCTGAAGAAAGTCTGATGCTCATAAGATGCTTGTACTGATCTTGAACTATATAAAGGCAGGAGGCAGGACACCACACGTGTAAATCGAATACACAAAAAGATAGGACATATAATGTTAACTGACACGAGAATACTATAAATGCGCAATGGTAGCAATGCTCGACACTAAAAGAAATACTTCCTCATCAACGAAACAGTCTGCTATGGTTGTGCGGCTCAGCAACAACCTAGACTAATAAATGCTGTGAATAATAATGCGCACATATCAAAGAGCTTATATTAAATACTAACAAGTGTCTACTCGATTAATAATGTCTAGCTGGGATACTCTAGGTAAGGAACTGGGGTTGAGCAAGACAGGCTCGTAGCCTAGCGATGTCCTTAACCCTTTATTAGCGGCTCACCACTTAAGTCGTTTTTAATAAAGCAGGACTATGTGGCGGCGCTCGACATAACTCGAGTGGCAATTTCAGCACGTAATGTGGCTGAGAGAGAGAGACAAGTGGTGGCAGGAGACTAGCGAGCGTATGACTGCTCCAGACCACCGCGGCGAACCTACTGACACAAATCTCAGCTCCCTCCTCCCTCTCTCACTCGCTACATACTCAATTATGTACCGAAAGTACCGAATTACCTGCTTTTTGCACTCGCGTTGCACGGTTATTGCAAGAAAACTATCCATCATACAAGGATCGTTATGGTGTCATTCGAAAGCTCTGTTTATGCCCTTTCAGGGATAGATACTTGTTTTACGTTCTGGGTCTTATTTAGGCATGAAAATGATCACGTAAACAGCCCTATTTTGGCTAAAAACACCCCGCTGGGCGGTACACATAAATAAACCGCATAGGCCGCTCGTAAGGTGTTAAGACTGCATCCTTTAAGTTACGTTAATTGACAAGGGGGCTCTCTTGATAGATCCAGATCACAAGTATCTGGTTCTATCCTGGCGACCCTCTAAAGACAAGCAAAGAGGCAGCAAAGTGTGGAACTGGTACAGGCCAAAACCCTCAGTCAACACAATGCTGCACTCGCAAAGGACGCAACCGAAAAGACAACCCAGGCTACCTCAGGACCGGTCGAAGTCGTGTAGGTATAAGCAAACCGTACACACATCGGAGACAATGACTACAGTTACCTTTCCCAGTCTAGCATTAAATAAAAGAGCAGAAACACTAAATCAATAATGGAGACACCCAAAGTTCTTAACCTATACTAACTTAGAACCCTCAAACCTATTCTAAGTACATGTAAATATCTCTGAGGACAGCGCATGCAATACAATTGGCCAGCTATGAAAACCGTATGCAAGACCCAAGGGGAGTGTTGTGCAGTTAATAAAGGTTAGAGTATGGAAAGAGAGAATCGAGTGAGAGAAACAGTGATAAAGGTGGTGATCGGGAGAGAGTATGCAAAGGGATGTTAGAAGTGTTACGATCGGGTCTCGTATAAATCAGTCGCTCTTATACATTGGACTAGACTGGCATAAATGCAACAACGGAAACACTAGATCCAACCCCTGATATATAATCCCGTCGAACAAAGAACACATATACCCTCCAGAGTTATATCTGCGATAGCGGGGTATCTTAACTCTCAGTATCTATGTGCTTCTACTATAGGGTGATGTTTTCTGAAACAGCCTATTACCTATAACATATGGTTGCTTAGTTATGGTACACAAGGAAAAGATAGTTAACTTAATTAAATCACAAGAGTGTTCTAATGCAAACAAGAAGAAGGTTTACTTAACGTTACTTTAATCAATAATATCTGTCACTCCTTTATGAAAGAAAGTGTTGTAAAGTCCTCAAGCACCGAACAAGGAATCTTCTGAATAATGTCGGATGCTACTAAGAAGAACGTATCGGAAATGGAACCACAAAATAGCAGGAGGCAGGACAATGCATGTGTAGGCTAAATACACAAAAAGGCTGGACCTATAATGTTATTGGACACAAGAATATTATAAGCGGTGCAACAGTAATAATGCCCGCCACGAAAAAGTAGTACTCCTATTAACAAAACCGGTCTATGCTGGTTGTGTCTCTCTACAGCAACCTAGACCTCAAAATGCTTGTGTAGAAATAATGGGTATGCATAAAAGAGTATATGATCTAATCCAGCTAATGTCTACCCGGGTTAATAAAGTCTAGCTGGGATGCACAAAGGTACAGAATTCTGGTGGAGCAAGGCAGCTCCTAGCCTAGTGTGGACCTTGGGTCTGTGCGGCCTGATTACGTTAATATGAAGGGGTGCTCTCTTGAGGATTCTCGATCACAAGTATCGAGTATCCTCCTGGCGACCCTCAAAAGTAAAAGCAAATAGAGTTAGAACAGTGTTGGGTGGATTAGGCAAGCAGCCCTCACGCACTACACAGTCTAAACTCCAAGGTACACAGACAAAAGATCCACCCAGGTAACCCACAGAATCCGTAGTGTTGTGCAGCTCAAAAGTAGCCTACACACAGTGAAAACACCAACAGCAAGGTACCTGATCCCTAGTCTAGCATTATTTAACCCTGTAGAAACATTAGTGATTGATGGAGACAGTCCGAGCAATACAATCTCCCAAAAAGACAACGACTATCTTCAACCTTAGCCTAGTACATAAGAAATGTGAGATCCAGCATATAATACAGTCTGGCCACCAATTCAAGGTGTGGATGCAGGGAACCAGAGGGGGATTGATATTAATAAAAGGTGAGGAAGTAGTGGAAATGATAGAGGCAGTAGGAGAGAAAGATTCTAAGACAAGAGTGTGGAACAGTTCATGGGAGATGCTTAGAGTATGCTGTCTGGGACGGATCTGACCAGGATATTCCCAGGGACCGCATGGCTGGAGTCCCAGTTCGCAGGAATGGCACGAGGGCGTGCGACAGTCGCCCAGTAAGCAGCCGCCTAGTAGGCCGTGTTAGGCAGGAGGCAACGAATCCCGCGATGCCTATGTAAGGGGGCCAGCCACGCGCCACACTCACCACCAAGTCACACCACCTGGTCTCTCTCTCTCTCTCTCCCGCTCGCCTTCCCATCATTCAACTACTTAACACAATACTTTCAATTGACTAAATAAAATAGAAAGGATTGTGACAGACGAAAACAAAGAACAGTTCTGAACTGTCTGCAACACAAGCTTTCTCGAGAAGGAAAGTACACAATGATAGGTAGACTGTCGCTACATTCTCTGCCCTGGTGAGTCCTAGCGAGTAAGCCATGCGGTTCTGGGGGAAGCGGTGAGCGTCACACCCCACCCAAGATTTTTAAGAGGCTCCAACTATGAGCTCTAAATCTGACACGCAGAACCCATACAAAATTCGCCACTCCTAGCCACCCAGCGACAATGAAATGTAAAGCACAGTTCTCTTCAAAATAACACATTATAAAAATGAACAACCCTTCCCAACACAATAGATTAAATTACATAGTTATGCTCATAAGAGCGAGCTTCACTAGCCCAGCCTTCTGAGAGGAGTACAACTCAGAATTTCTGCTATAACATACTTAAAAAATATTTAACTATCAAAGAAAGAGTTTTTATAGGATTTTTATATTTTTAATATGTTTATGGTGGCTGCACTACAGGGGCAAGCCTAGTTTTTTCTTCTATACCAACACAGCAACTCCTACTTTACGACCCAATACGCTGGGCTACACACGCGAGCCAACAAGCACCAGACGTAAACATACTAATCAAACCAAAGTAGGAGGCTACCCTTGTGATGATCTACCCCGGGTCTTCCACCCTCGATAAGCAATCTGCAATCACATTCTCAGAACCGGCAATATGGCGTATGTCCAGGTTGTATTCCTGCAACATTAATGACCACCTGGTCAGCCTCATATTCTGGTTATGGAATTGATTCAGGAACTTGAGGGGGTGATGGTCGGTGTAGATCACCACAACTGGTCCATAGGCTGGAACATACACCTCAAAGTGCCTGAGCACTAGCACAATCGCCAGCAGTTCCTTCTCAACTACTGAATAGTTCTTCTGCGCCGAGTTGAACTTTTTTGAGAAGAAACTGACTGGGTGCTCCAGCCCATCTTCGTCTGATTGCATCAGAACGGCACCAGCCCCCACACCACTGGCATCAGTTGCCAGCTCGAATGGTCGGCTAAAGTCCGGGGCCCTGAGGATTGGGTGAGTACACAACAGGTGTTTTACTAGCAAAAAAGCCCTCTCACACTCAGGCGCCCACTTAAACTTTCTATCTTTGGCCAATAGGTCCGTCAGAGGAGCCAGCACAGAAGAATAGCCCTTTTTAAAGCGGCGGTAGTAACCAATCATGCCCAAAAACCTCATGATCTGCTTCTTGGTGGACGGCCTGGGGAAGTGGTTAATAGCCAATATCTTGTTCTGTGGGTGGCACACCTGGCCCAAACCCACCATGAACCCCAGATACTGCACGGTAGCCCGCACAAAATCACACTTTCCCAGGTTGACCACCAAGTTTGCCTCGCTTAATTTCTTAAATAGGGATTCTACATGTTCACAGTGGCTCTTGAAATCGTCATCGTAGATAATGACGTCGTCCAGGTACACGGTACAGTTCGGAATGTCAGCCACTAACTCGTTCATCAAGCTTTGGAAGGTCGCTGGTGCGTTCTTTAGACCGTACGGCATGACATTACAACGATATGTAGCACCATCCACCACAAAACCACACACCTCTTTCGCCCGTTCAGACAAAGGCACCTGCCAGTAACCTTTTACCAGGTCCACCTTGGTCAAGAACTTGGCCCTGCCAATCTTGTCTACACAGTCATCGACCCGGGGAAGAGGATATGGGTTGGTGGGAGTCAAGCCGTTTAGCCTGCGGTAATCAACACAGAAGCGCATCTTGCCATCCGGCTTAGGTTGCAGCGTTACGGGAGATGTCCACTTTACCGCCCCCTTCTCAATCAGTCCCTGTTGCAACATATACTCCAACTCCGCCCGGAGGGCCGGAAGTTTACTAGGGGGCACCCTATAGGGCACTGATTTGAAGGGTGGGTGGTCTCCGACGTCAACGTCGTGCACCTCATGAGTAGTAAGGCCTGGGTGTTCCGCAAATACAGTAGGGTATAAACAGAATAGGCGCTCGACATCCACACGCTGTTGCTCAGGTAGGTGTTGCAACGCCTCATGAGCCGCCTGTCTCGTGTTTCCCGCCCACTGATCTGCAGAAACATGATAATCCCAGTTGTCATCCACCTGCGCATGACTGTCCCATTCTCCTTCTCCACCTTGACTGCTGAAAGTCATCACGGGGACAGTGAGAGGCTCAGGTGGGCGCCTCACATACTCCTTCATCAGGTTGACATGACATAACTGATTCCTCTTACGCCTGTCTGGAGTGGCCACCAGGTAATCTAAGTCCGAGAGCTTCTCTGATACCCTATAAGGACCAGCGTACTTTGCGGATAAGGTGTGACCTACAAGAGGGAGTAGTATCAACACCTCCTGACCCACGTGAAACTCCCTGAGTTTCACCTTGTGGTCGTGCCTCTCCTTCATGAGGGCCTGAGAGCCTACCAGATTGCGGCCAGCCAACTCCAGACTACGCAACATTCGTTCTCTACTCTCAAGGACATACTTAAGCATAGAACATGGTTTAGCGGTGCCTTCCCATATCTCCTTTACCATGTGGAGAGGCCCTCTGACGCGGTATCCAAACACAAGCTCATTAGGGCTAAACCCCAAACTCTCCCCAGGTACCTCTCGTGCAGCGAATAACACATACGGCAGGCCAAGATCCCAGTCCTTGCCGTTCTCAAGACAATAGCAGCGAAGCATGCTTTTTAGAGTGGAATGCCACCTCTCTAACACCCCCTGACTCTCTGGGTGATAAGCAGATGACACTACAGTGACTATCCCGTGCTGCTTCATTGTCTGAACGAACAAGTTGGAGGTGAAATTCGATCCTTGGTCTGACTGTATCTCCTGCGGGTATCCGTACCGAGAGAAGTATAATAGCAAGTTACGGACCACCGTCTTCGCCAAACCATTTCTCATCGGCTATGCGTCTGGGTACCGAGTTGCTACGTCCATGACTGTCAAGAGATATTTATTTCCGGCACTTGTGGGGGGGAGGGGGCCAACCATGTCGACTACTACTTTACTAAAGGGAGGCCCACTGATGGGAATTGGGTGTAATGGAGCCTTTGGGATGCTCTGGATAGGTTTCCCGACCTTTTGGCACACACTGCACATTGCCACCCACCCATGACACCACTTGTGCTCTCAAACCAGGTCACCAAAACAGTTTCCCCAAAGCCGCCACCGTCTTACGGACACCCAAGTGTCCCGCCAGCGGTACATCATGAGCCAACCTAAGTAGGCTATCCCTGCATACCCTCAGTACGACCAGCTGGTCTACCACTCCTGACCCACCCTCCCAACTTCTCTGCGGGTCTTGGAATCGCCGATACAAGATGCCATCAATGAAAAAAAAATCTCCAGACTTTGCATCCCTGTCCTCTTCGAGTTCGACAGCACCGTTACTACACTTTAGAACCTCCAGGTCTTCTAGCTGCAATTTGCGAATATCTGAGGGAGCTAGCCTGTCTAAGTGTTTGCGAAACAACTCATGCCCTCCCCCAACATCGAACTTTGCATCCCGTTGCTCTCTCCGTGTATACCGTTGCTGCCTCTGAGTCTCTTTAATCCCTGCCTCTACACTCTCTGTGACAGGTTGTGGTGCTTCTCCAGACTCTAATAACGGTGCTAATACTGAGTCCCCGAGAAGCGCTGCTGGTACTAGACTCTCCACCGTATCAGCTTCCAGCACCTTCTTGTGACCGTTCCTCCGCTTTTTTGAAGACTGTTGGTTAGGCTGTGACTCCCTGGATGCGAGAGATCTGGTTACAACACACGCCATTGGTTGCACCTGACACTTCTCAACCCACTCCTGTTCCTCCCTACTCATGTCGGCCGGCTCCTCGGCAACGACTAAGGGTGAAACCTTAGAAGCAGGCACCGCAAAGTCATTGCCGAGAAGGAGGTCGACGCCCCCAACAGGCAATTTCTCCACGATTCCCACATCCAGTTCGCGAGTCACACCGTCAACTTCAAGCTCCATTCTAACAAGCGGGTATGACCTAGTTGCATTAACTCCCTGCACCACAACTACCCGCGCCGTGTTTATGGGTCTACCAGTGAAATTCTTCAAGAGTATCTGAGAGGCACCTGTGTCACGCAAAAGCTGTACCCCGTGCTTCTTGCCCCCCCACTTCACGCAGCCATGCCCTCTATGGTCGCAAAAGGCATCGCGGACAGGGTTCGAGCCTTCCGGATCCTTCTTCACTGGCGGTGCTCCATCCTCTGATCTTATGCCTCCAGCAAGCACAGAAGACTTCTGGAACACCCCAATGCTGCGAGCCAATGACACAGCCGCCGTGGGAGGTCTGCTCGGACAAGCTTTTGCCATGTGCCCCTCTTTGTGACAGTGATAACACTCAAATTTCCCCTTGGACTTATACTGAGGTGTAAAAGTCCCCTGACCCTTCTTAAACGGGGCGGTGCTAGGTTTGTGATCAGTCTTGGTGTCATTGCTTTTAAATTTATGTGTGTCCATATTCCGGGGAGGGGGAGGGTAACGCTCCTTAACGCCTACATCGTTTCTCTGTGCAGAGCCGCACCCCCGAATTAGTGACAACCGACGATCAGCCATCTCTGCTGCTTCTACGAGAGTTCTTGGGTTCTTCTCTTTAAGGTTTAAAGTCAAGTCGCCGCCCGTACACTTATAAAACTGCTCTAGAAGCATCAACTGTTTCATCTCATCAAACGTTGTTGTCTTCTCTGATCTGAGCCAGTTTCCCATAGCGTCGGACAGGTCCCGGGCGTGCTCCAAGAAGGTACTGTCTCGCCCCTTAGTCACACCCCGGAACTTTAACCTATATGTCTCGGGTTGTAGCTCATATGCCCGCAGGACAGCCTCCTTGAGCTCCTCATAAACAACGCAGGACTCCAAAGGCAGTGCATCGTAAGCCTTTTTTTCTTTCTATTTTTTTATTTTCTATGTGATTGAGGGAGGCAAAAGGCATAACTGCCTATAGCGAGTGCCTCCCCCATAGTTGAAAGAGTGACAGGGCCAAAATCAAGGGACGTTCGAGCCAAAATGCCTGGACACACAGAGTTTGAAGCAATTTAAGTCATAAGAAGAGGGAAAGACTGATTCTGGGAGAGAGTTCCAGAGCTCAGCTGTTGAGTAGAAGAAAGTTTGAGAGTAACGTTTCACTCTTGGGTTGGAGAGTTGCACAGAGTAGGGGTGGGATTGAGTTGCAAGACGGGTACCACGTGCCCTACGTAAAGGAGGTGGTATGCACTGGGATAGCTCTGAGGAACACTGATTATTATAGTAGCGATAGAATAGCGAGAGAGATGCAACATTGCGGCGGAGAGAGAGAGATTGCAGAGAGTTGGTGAGTGGACGGGAGTTAATGATACGAAAGGCCTTCCTTTCAACTTTGTCTAGGAGAGCGGTGTGAGAGGAGCCCCTTACCTACGAGTCTAGAGGACACAAGGGCCGCCCACTTAACTTCAGGCCACTGATGCTCCCGGCACTTCTTCTCAAATCTATTGAAAAACTCTGTGACACCAGACTCGTCAAATACAGGGACCAGTTTGAGAAGGTGCGACAGAGACTGATCATGCGCACGGTTTCCAGTACCAAGTCGCTGTCCCGTCTTCTCAACACGAGACTTCTCTAAATCCATGTCGGCACAGTATCTTGTAGATTCTAGTTCAGTCCTAAGCTTAGCTTCCCTCGTCTGTTGCTGCATCCTAGCCAGCTCTTTTCTCTCTTCTATCTTAGCTAGCTCATTTCTCTCTTCTATCTTAGCTAGCTCTTTTCTCTCTTCTATCTTAGCTAGCTCTTTTCTCTCTTCCATCTTAGCTATCTCGAGCTGATAGAGCATCTCTGGGGTCAAACATTGAGGAGGAGGAGGGGATGCAATGATGTTAGAAATACCCGGTGATCCCTCCAGGGGCAAACCACCCTGCCAGTCACTACCCACCTGCGGAAGCGTGCTCAGGGTCGGTACTCCAATAGGAGGATTGGGAGTCGAGTGAAGGGGAGGCTCGGCCAAAGGGCTCTGAGCACTCACCCTACCTCGTACGCCAGTCACCCCACCCAGCACACACGTCATCAGGTCATCCTTGGTCATGCCACTAGTACATACATGACCGATAGCTGCGGCTAAGCACTGGAGACCGTACCGATTCATACCCACCAACCGGTCGGAAGTAACAGGCCATTGTAAAAATATCCTTGCATCCTCCTCACTGTTCACCAAGTTAACAACCTGCCCATGCTGCTGCTCCTCAGCTTCTACATCACGTAATGTGTCTTCATCCTGCACTGATCCGCTATAAGACATGATGCTCACTGAAGATTTTTCACTTTGATACACAAAAAAGAAGTACCCCAAACTCTTATACCACAATATTCACAATAAAAAATTCTCGGAGACAGCTTAAGTGCTATATTACTTTTCTAAAAAAAATAATTCTTGCATTTCTTCAAAAAATATTCCACAAAATCAACAAATGTTCACAGCCTAAACTGTGAGAAAAATCTGCACAATAACCTGCAATTATATGTCAGTTCACCAAATCCTGAGCTAGGTCGCCATTTGTTACGATCGGGTCTCGTATAAATCAGTGGCTCTTATACATTGGACTAGACTGGCATAAATGCAACAACGGAAACGCTAGATCCAACCCCTGATATATAATCCCGTCGAACAAAGAACACATATACCCTCCAGAGTTATATCTGCGATAGCGGGGTATCTTTACTCTCAGTATCTATGTGCTTCTACTATAGGCTGATGTTCTCTGAAACAGCCTATTACCTATAACATATGGTTGCTTAGTTATGGTACACAAGGAAAAGATAGTTAACTTAATTAAATCACAAGAGTGATCTAATGCAAACAAGAAGAAGGTTTACTTAACGTTACTTTAATCAATAATATCTGTCACTCCTTTATGAAAGAAAGTGTTGTAAAGTCCTCAAGCACCGAACAAGGAATCTTCTGAATAATGTCGGATGCTACTAAGAAGAACGTATCGGAAATGGAACCACAAAATAGCAGGAGGCAGGACAATGCACGTGTAGGCTAAATACACAAAAAGGCTGGACCTATAATGTTATTGGACACAAGAATATTATAAGCGGTGCAACAGTAATAATGCTCGCCACGAAAAAGTAGTACTCCTTATCGGAAATTTAGATAAAGAGGTTAATTTACATATCACTGGTACATGAAATATCCCAACAAATAGTTATATTATAATTACCAACGACGTAGTCGTTGATAGGTGTAATCCAGTCCCCCACACGCGGCTAGTTCAATTGCATGACATGTAGGAATGTTCACATAATACAATATCGATACAATGAACTTAGCTTAGAGGACTGGTGATGTAGGACTGTTGTTAATATTATTAGTAGTTGTAGCACATGGTGAACTGTGGGTTGAGTCAGGGCCGGGGGAGGAGATGTTGACTGTACGGTGTTGATTGAGAGACTGAAGGGCCGGCTTCCGATCGCTTCGCGAAATTACATATGGCTGCCGGCTCATAATAATTATAACCCATAACTTGGTTTCATAATACATCTAGAGCTGATGTAGATATTTATACATTACAGTTAATATTTAACCTAACTTAAGAATAAACTACAATACACAAAGAACCAGCCGAAATCGTACAAGCGATACGATACCGCCAAATTCAAATGTCCTATTGGACCAAAACCTGTCGGGATCATTACCCTATTCCCGACATATTGCCCGCCACCAAAAATGATATACAGGAACAAAAAAAGGACATCGAAGTCAAAGATCACCTTGTTGGATCTTTGATCTCCAAAGATCCACGGAACTCATAGCCGTCCTCCTTTTGGGACGAGCGCCACCTGAAGCCTGAGGAGGATCATCCTTCTCATCATCAGCTGCCCCACCTTGAGGAGCACTGTCACCAGCACTCTCCCGCGGAGGGGTATCAGTAGAGACGCCAGGATAATCCGGCAGTTCTACATCCTGCTCCAAGGGATATAACCTTACGACTGGGCGAGTAGTAACCCCAGTCAAAGTTCGTATTTTAGCAACCCTTATAAGACCATCAATGCCCTGGAACAAATCGATAATCCTCCCAAGCTTCCAAAATAACCTAGGACGCTCATCATGAATCAGGACGATATCCCCGATACGAGACCATCGTTGATTCGTCCCTTTGATCTTATGAGAGTGACGCTCGCGAAGAGACAGCAAATATTCTTGGGTCCACCGTTTCCATAGATCGTCGGACACCTTGTTTACATACTGGAAGCGACGACGTGTGGCGTCAGCATTGCCGAACGTAGGGTCATGCAGATCTTCGTCATTTACGGACGATCTAGGAAAGGTATTAAGGGTTCGTCCACGTGTCATCATGGAAGGCGAAATGGGTAAGAGGTCATCAACATCTGCCGAGGTATAGGTCAAGGGCCTGTCGTTGACTAACATCTCAATCTCTATTAAGATGGTTTGCAACTCCCGTCTGGTCACCAGTGCCCTTCCTAATACCTTTTTCAAGGCAGATTTGACGATACCGATTGTTCTCTCCCAAATCGCCCCGAACCATGGTGCACGTGCTGGTATAAATCTCCATTGACAACCCTTTCCAGTGAGGGTAGCCACAACCTGCGGGTCATCCATTAAACTCTGGAGATATTTAGAGGCCCCGACAAAACAAGTCGCATTATCGCTCATAATAATTTGAGGGAAACCATTGCGGCCTGCAAAGCGTCTTAGAGTATGCAAAAACCCTCACTGGATAGGTCGTCAATCAATTCAATATGAATCGCTCTGGTTACCGCACATGTGAATAGGACGGCATATACCTTTATGATAGTACCGGGCGATTCCCTAACATGAATCGCTCCGGTGTAGTCCACCCCGGTTACCTGAAATGGTTCAGTCCTTTGTACCCTGAACTCAGGTAAGGGAGGTAGATCAACTGGGGAGTAAGGCTTACCCTGTAATCTTTTACAGATCGTACAGCTATTGTGGATCCCTTTAATTGCTTGTCGCATCTTAGGGATCCACCAACGTTGTCGCATATACGCCAGAACATAATTTACGCCAAAATGTAGGCAGGTCCGATGGCATTGGCGAATCAACAGTTTGGTAATCAAATGAGAGGAGCTAAGGAGGACAGGATATTTCGCAGAATCAATAATGTCCGCCTTTTGTATCCTGCCTCTACACTTAATTATGCCTCCTTCCATATATAATCCTAGCTGCCTCATTAAGTTAGAGGGTTTGGCCTTTGACTCCTTGCTCAGGATTTGATGTTCAGTAGGATAAGATTCCTTTTGTACTAAACATATTAGTTTTGCTTCTGCTGATCTCAATTCATGGAGTCTGATATGCTTCGAATCTTCACTAAGGAAAGACCCGTGAGCCCGACTTCTCATGTTGTTAATGAAACGGTATATCCATGCAAATACCCGTATTACTTGATCATAGCTGCCGTAACGTTCCCACTCTACCAACTTGTTATCCTGATGTGTAGTACTCACATTCGAACTACTTAACACATCATCTTGGGGCCGACATGAAGGATCAGATATGTAATCCCTGAAATCCTGAGGCCATTCAGTTGGAGATGTAAGCCATGGAGGTCCATGCCACCAAATAGAGGAAGACATAAACTGCTGTGCTGAGATCCCCCGGGAAATTATGTCACTGGGGTTATCCCTGGTGCTCACATAGCGAAATGTAGCTGTAGGAACTAAGTTATGAATCTCATCAGTGCGATTAGAAACATAAACAGGTAACACTTTCTGGCTGTGTACCCATGAAAGCGCTATTTGACTGTCGCTCCAGACATAGACGTTATTAATCTGTAGTATGTCTGTATAAGCATCCAGTGTAAACTTTATTAGACGAGCAGACAGAAGCAATGCAGTAAGTTCTAATTTAGGAACTGTAATCTTCTTTATAGGGGCTACTTTGGCCTTCGCTATAGCCAGCGTCGCTTCACTACCATTACATATGTATATGGCAGTACCGTACACACTATTACTAGCATCAGAAAAGGCATGTAGATCCACCTGGTGACCACCAATAACCTGACGAGGAAGTTGGACCTCGCAACATGCGGAAAGGTCCGACCGAATCAACCGCCAAGTATCCTGCAACTCAATCGGGAGGGGCGTGTCCCAATCTAGTTTTAACCGCCACAGTTGCTGTAAAAACATACGAGCACGGATTGTAACAGGCAGCAAAAAACCTAGGGGATCAAACAACCTCGCTGACAAGCTTAAGCAGTTTCGCTTGGTCATAAGCTCACTGCCGCATGGGGTGTGACAGAAGGATATACAATCTGTGGTAGTGTCCCATTTGTGGCCTAAAAACTTCACCTCACTATTCTCAGTAGCTACACCGTCAGAAGCAAATTGACCTTTCAAAAGATCACTATTAGTGGCCCATTCTTTTAAGTATAAATGAGCCTTGGCAAATATATCACGGATCTCCCAGCATCTCTTGAGCAATAAATCTTCATTGTCTCCGGTGCCTTGAAGATTGTCCACATAGATCCCCTGCTTGATCTCATGCTTGAAGTCAGGATCTAGCCCAGCCTCCTCAAGATGACGCAAGATAGTAGCGTTGAGAAGGAACTGGGAACAGGTCGCCCCGAATAAGACGACTCTGAACCTGTAGACCAGGTACTCCGAATCTAGATCCATTGGGTCCCGTGGCCATACAAATCTTGTCGAGTCCCTGTCTTCACGATGGAGTTGAAGCATCAGGAAGGCCTTCTCAATATCGGCGACCCATGCAAACTTATGACATCTGAAGCGCAACATAATTTGCGCTAGATCAGAGACCAGGGACGGACCCGTGTACAGACAATCATTCAGGCTATAGGAGCGATCACTGGATTTAGCAGAGCAGTCATACACAATACGAACAGGAGTGGTGGAACTGTCCTTTTTAATCCCATGGTGAGCAATGTAATGTATGTCATCCCCATACTCACTGAGATCTACTCTCTCCACAAATCCACGTTGTACCTGCTCGGCCAAAACTGCCGCATAAGTCTCGCAATAACTTGGATCCTTGACAAACTGCTTCTGAAGGCCACGTAACCTACCAAGTGCTAGATGGAAATTAGTAGGTAATTTACTCTTGTTATCATTCCAAGGGAGCCTTACCACATACTGACCTCTGCCAGAGTCATACGTTACAGTCTCTTCATACGAGCTTAACGCTAGCTTGGACTCACGATCAAGTTCATGAGGGTCAATTCCAATATTGTCCAAGTCCCATAGCTTATCTATATCAGTACATGTATTATCAGGCACATTTGGCCTAATATATTTATCTATGGGGCTTACTGCTACCTTGAGGACCGTAACCACCTCCACCTGTGTGTCTTGAGAGGAAGTGGCATAGGATCCAGAAATGGCATAACCTTGGATCGTGGGGAGCATTATTAGCTTATCTACCCGCCGATATCCAGGGTGAACCAGGTCGTAGTAATAATCAGCTCCGACCAGTAGCATAATACCATTGTTAGCAGAGAGTTGATCATCAGCCAGTTTATACCCCTTGCTTCTGAGATATTTCAAATGTGGTTGAATCTCTGATGCTATATAGAAACTGGGTAGTGTGTCGACCACAACAGCCTTGATGGGACATACCTTTTTTCTATAAACATATGAAATCTCCACAATATCATAGTCACTGGAATCTATTTCACCAGTGAAACCATGGAGACGCAAATTCTCTTGACCCTTGCTGGTACACTTGAGCTGGGGTAATGATGACCGCAGAACGAATGACCTCTGTGAGCACTGGTCAAGTAAGGTGCGCGTCATTATAGTATTATTATTACTCCCCACTACTGGCAGCATCATAGTAGGAAGCAATTGACATTCTCGAGAAGCAATGGACATGGTAGATACTTTATCACCCTCGCTCTTACTTTTCTCATGTGACTCTTTGGGGGTTCTCCCCTTTTCTTTGCCGTCGTGCCGATCAGACTGGGTGCAAAGGGAAAACCAATGTTTCCCCTTGCAATACTTACAAGGTTTGATGTAGGAATTAGTGCAGGTACTGTTGAAGTGGTCTCTTGCCAGACAGCTGGTACATAACTTAAGCGATTTAGCCTTGCTAATCTTCTGTGTAGCCTTAGGATACTTAGGACACTGATACCACAGATGACCGTGGACACTGCACAACTTACAACCTAATGATATTGGCCTTTTCTGTTTAGGAGAAGTCTGTACCGGGAAAGCTGCAGTAGATGGCGACATCTCCACTTGTCGGTAGTGTCCAGTACTCTCCATATTGAAGACTTCAGTCTGGTACACCTGCACCAACGCTTCCAAGTTTAGTGGAGAGTCGCTTAGTTGTCGTCGTAAGATTTCCCTTAGGGGAGAGGGTTTCTTATTCAAGATATTCACACTAAATATCTCCTCCTTGGTGACGGCCATTGTCTCCATAGATCGGAGGAGGCTCTCAAAGGAGGCATAGTACTCCTTTAGGTCCGCCACATCATAGGATGGAGGATCTAGTGTGAAGAATTTGGTAATTAAAGCGGTCTTGATGACTTCCACTCTCCCGTAATTTCTCTTCAGCAACTCCACTGCAGACTCGTAGCTGTTAGCTTCTAGCTTGTACCCATCGACTAACTTCAATGCCTCCCCTTTCAATTGACCACGGAGATATGTGAACCTTTGGATGGATGTGAGTGTTTTATGATAATGGATGGAACACTCAAAAATATCCCAAAATCCAGTCCAGGTAGCCGAATCCCCGGAAAAGGTAGGCAAAGTAAGCTTCGGCAGGTTAAAACCAGTCGCCTTTGGTGTACCGGTATCCTTAACAGAGGTTGATTCTTGGGTGGAAGATAGTTTGGCTAAGGCTGTATTAACGTCCTCAAAGTACTCAAAATCTGCCGACATTTCTTCTTCCACATCGTCAGTAACTGTCAATAAACCATATACCTGCTGAGAATAACTATCATAAGCAGCTAGCGATTTAGTAACAGTAGCAATTTTACCTTTTATCTGATCAGCCGTGGCACTTAATAAAAATTCATCAAGATCTCTTAAACCTCTATTTAAACTTCCCTTCATCCCTCCCTTAAGAATCTTAAGTTTCTTCAAATCTGTCATCGTTAAGGTTCAATTTTAAGCAACTTAAACTACAATGAGGTCAGACTACAAACCGTTAATCGCTTAGGAATCAACAGCGGCAAACTCCCATTACTTAAGAAATTTACTCAAAAAGAATTACATAATACCTACAGTCCCCTTAATATAAACTAACGAAAGGAAATTATCTGACTAGACAACAACATAAAGTACACTGGGGCTATATATGAGGAGACCGACTACTGCGACGCAAGATAGTCCCTTACCATCTTAATGACCTGGGCCAACAAACGATCGCTGCCTTCATTGGTGAGGTGGACGCCGTCCTCGGACATATACTGGCTCCCAAAACTATATGGGGAGAATCGACCACCAAGGTGCTTGTATTTCCTCTTGAGGAGAGCATTGACCGAGTTCTTCACCTTGTGGTATTCGCCTGCCGGTATACCCCGAGGAGACTCCCTCTGCTCTAATCCCAATACAAGACAGCGGCCATTCGTGGATGCCTCAATCTCATAGGTCAACTCCTGGATCTTAGCCGCGAGCTCCTGCGGGACTACCCCAGAGACGATGTCGTTACCGCCTATCACTAATACAGTGATCTCGGGCCTTAGGCTCAAAAGACCATCCCAGGCTGGTTGGGACCTGATATTATCGAGAGTGGCTCCTGGGGCACTAAACACCCTCACAACAAAACCCGGGTCATAAAACTCTCGGCGGGAAACCCCTAGGCGACCAACATAACTGTGGCCTAATATACCCACCACTTTCCCAGGGCTCTGATTGTATGAGGAGGTTGGTGTAAAATTCACCCCAATGCTACTTCCTGACGCAGCTGTGGGATGGTTCCTTTGAGCCATGATGTATTGACAAAAGAATTAAATACTAAATCCATTAAAGGAAAGGGTAAGGTGAAGCACTAATTATTGTAAGCCCTTTATAGGTAAGCCTAGTTGGTTAAGCTACAATCATGAGGTCTGACTATTAACCGTCAATCGCTTAGGAATTAACAAAGACCGACACTCATGACCGCCACTTTAAGCAACTAGGCCTAGGCTATTATGAAATTTAAATATAAAAGGTCACATGAGAACCCTCCCCTCTAGCAAAAGTAATAACGAGTCCCACAATGACACAACACAACTAACACCACAGGTACACCACCAAAGCGAAATGAAAAGCTACCACAGACACCCGCAGGCCTAGACTGCCTAGCCTAGCCTATGAGCACGAAATGGCGCCCGACGAAATTACCCCACCCCCAATCTCCAGCCCAGCTAACCCACCAACAAAACGCCAAGGCTCACACGCCCAAAAAAACCTGGAACCAAGCCCCCAAAAAGATAGGGACGGTGCCTAAACGGTATAAAACACGAGGGAAGAAGCTGGGCCTAAACTAGGGAAAAGGCAGGCGGCCAACAACGCGCGAGGCGGCAGCCATTTGTAAGCCCACAAGCATCAAGGAAGCAAACAAAACGGTACTACAGTAAGGAAGCTTTAGGGCACGAAGGACCAATATTTATCGGGAATTTAGATAAAGAGGTTTATTTACATATCACTGGTACATGAAATATCCCAACAAATAGTTATATTATAATTACCAACGACGTAGTCGTTGATAGGTGTAATCCAGTCCCCCACACGCGGCTAGTTCAATTGCATGACATGTAGGAATGTTCACATAATACAATATCGATACAATGAACTTAGCTTAGAGGACTGGTGATGTAGGACTGTTGTTAATATTATTAGTAGTTGTAGCACATGGTGAACTGTGGGTTGAGTCAGGGCCGGGGGAGGAGATGTTGACTGTACGGTGTTGATTGAGAGACTGAAGGGCCGGCTTCCGATCGCTTCGCGAAATTACATATGGCTGCCGGCTCATAATAATTATAACCCATAACTTGGTTTCATAATACATCTAGAGCTGATGTAGATATTTATACATTACAGTTAATATTTAACCCGTACAGCCCCAGCGACGCGCCTGACGCGTCGGCGATGTATGTAACGCACAGCCCCAGAGACGCGCCTGGCGCGTCACCCTAATTGCGCCGACCGTGACCTCAGGTGTAGCCACTCAAGAGGGCTCAGATTTGTATGGGAACTGTGTACGTATCCCACGCAACCGTGCCGATGGTTGAAAACTCTCAAAGTCCACGTGCGTGCGCGCGAGCGCGCAATAACCTGTTTTTTGGGATAATTGCCTTCAATTTTTTACTCTTGTAAAATCCATTTTCGGGGGCTCTGTAGGACCATTTTTTAAGCTTTTTGAGCTGTTTTTCGTGGTTTTTCCTTCATTCCTAACCCATTCGCTATTGTTTCTGGAATAAAACCATTTTTTGAAAACCGGCCGGGTTCTGGTGCGCAAACATTACAAAACTAGCCGGGGCTCCACGGGTTAACCTAACTTAAGAATAAACTACAATACACAAAGAACCAGCCGAAATCGTACAAGCGATACGATACCGCCAAATTCAAATGTCCTATTGGACCAAAACCTGTCGGGATCATTACCCTATTCCCGACACTCCTATTAACAAAACCGGTCTATGCTGGTTGTGTCTCTCTACAGCAACCTAGACCTCAAAATGCTTGTGTAGAAATAATGGGTATGCATAAAAGAGTATATGATCTAATCCAGCTAATGTCTACCCGGGTTAATAAAGTCTAGCTGGGATGCGCAAAGGTACAGAATTCTGGTGGAGCAAGGCAGCTCCTAGCCTAGTGTGGACCTTGGGTCTGTGTGGCCTGATTACGTTAATATGAAGGGGTGCTCTCTTGAGGATTCTCGATCACAAGTATCGAGTATCCTCCTGGCGACCCTCAAAAGTAAAAGCAAATAGAGTTAGAACAGTGTTGGGTGGATTAGGCAAGCAGCCCTCACGCACTACACAGTCTAAACTCCAAGGTACACAGACAAAAGATCCACCCAGGTAACCCACAGAATCCGTAGTGTTATGCAGCTCAAAAGTAGCCTACACACAGTGAAAACACCAACAGCAAGGTACCTGATTCCTAGTCTAGCATTATTTAACCCTGTAGAAACATTAGTGATTGATGGAGACAGTCCGAGCAATACAATCTCCCCAAAAGACAACGACTATCTTCAACCTTAGCCTAGTACATAAGAAATGTGAGATCCAGCATATAATACAGTCTGGCCACCAATTCAAGGTGTGGATGCAGGGAACCAGAGGGGGATTGATATTAATAAAAGGTGAGGAAGTAGTGGAAATGATAGAGGCAGTAGGAGAGAAAGATTCTAAGACAAGAGTGTGGAACAGTTCATGGAAGATGCTTAGAGTATGCTGTCTGGGACGGATCTGACAAGGATATTCCCAGGGACCGCATGGCTGGAGTCCCAGTTCGCAGGAATGGCACGAGGGCGCGCGACATTGCCCAGTAAGCAGCCGCCTAGTAGGCCGTATTAGGCAGGAGGCAACGAATCCCGCGAGGCCTATGTAAGGGGGCCAGCCACGCGCCACACTCACCACCAAGTCACACCACCTGGTCTCTCTCTCTCTCTCTCCCGCTCGCCTTCCCATCATTCAACTACTTAACACAATACTTTCAATTGACTAAATAAAATAGAAAGGATTGTGACAGACGAAAACAAAGAACAGTTCTGAACTGTCTGCAACACAAGCTTGCGAGTGCTAGTGGCTAACGAGAGGCGATTCTGTCAACGCTGGTAGACGTCACACCCCGCCCAAGATATGGGACGGTCAACATTAGGCGAGCACCATATCTGACAAGGCAGAATGCTGACAAGACCCGCCACACCTATCAACTCCACCAGAAATGAAATGCAAAGCTCAATCTTAAATAAAACAACATATTAGCATAAAGAAAATCTTACAACCCCTCCTAAACGCAATAGTATAATTTAGCCTGCTATGCTCCCTGAGCGAACTTCACAGAGCCCAGCCTACTAAGTGAAAGACAGGTTCAACTTAGGACTTTAGCTATAACATTGGCAACTTACAATTAACTATCAAAAAGAAAGAGTTTTTATGTGATTTTTTATTTAATTTTAATGTTGTTTTTGATGGCTGCTCTACAGGGGCAAGCCTGGTTTTTCTCTACTCTCAAACACACACTGACTGAACGACGAGGGTGCTCCTTGAAGCGTACCCTCCCGTGACAAACAATCAGCCACAACATTTTCAGCGCCCTTAACATGCCACACATCCAACTTGTGTTCCGGCAGCAAAACAACACCTGGCACTGATAAACTGCCCAGTTCATCACAAGACTGGCACTTCTCTTCGCTCTCTCCGGCAACGGGACCTGCCAATAACCTTTCACTAGTTCTACCTTCGTGATAAGCGATGCAGCCCTGATGCGGTCTATGGGATCGTCAACTCTGGATAAGGTATAGGCGTCTGTCAGGGATAATGCACACACACTTTTGCAATCAACACACACACTGATCTTGCCACTTAACACAGGTTGCAAAGTTACAGGCAACGACCACTCACGATATTCCTTATCCCTCAGACCCTTCGTCCACATGTAACCACAGGCTGTCGAGCAGGATTTATACGGTAGGGAGCCACTTTGAGCCTTGCACTGTCTCCAGCCTCCATGTCGGATTCTACCCCGTACATCAGGCCTGGAGAATGAACAAACATGCGGATGTACTGCCACAGCCTAGTAAACAACTTCTCTTGACGCACAACATGCTCATTGCCCTCCCACAACCCAGCCGAGACTGCAGTTTCTACACTATAGTCTCCCTCCTTCTCCACCTTTGTCCCTATAACAGCCAGGTCATGAGAGGGACAATCTGTACCACCTGTGCAGTCACTCCCATAGTTCATAATTGCTAATGCTCCCCCGCCGATACCGTACATGCGCACCTCCGCATTCCTTGCAACTACATCTGCCTGCGCAGCATCACCGCCTTCAGCGACATGGCCAGATACAGTCGGTCTATGGTAGGGCTGTTGCATAATACTAGAGCAGCATTGGGAGGCTATGCGACGACCGGGCTCATCCACTCCACAGTCAACCTCACCAATCTGCGCAATGTCCAGATTCTGACCACTACCCTTAGCAGCCATGGGTCGACCCTGACCTGACAACCATGCCAAAGCCTCGTCGCCCAACTTGAACCACTGAAACAACGAGGCCAACGGTCTACTCACACTCAAGTGACCTGTCAGCGGAACATCGTGCACCGCATGAGTTGTGAGGCCTGGGTGCTCGGCACAAACAGTGGGGTATGAACCGAGCGGGTGCTGGAGCGCTGCACACTGCTACTCAGGCAGGTGCTCTAGCGCTTCCACAGCCACCTGGCTCGTGTCCCCCGCCCACTGCTCCGCCGAGACATGACAATCCCAACTTTCCTCCACCTGTGCCCCACTGCCCCCCTCTCCTTCTCCACCTTGGCCGCTGAAGACCAACACAGAGACAGTAGGCTGCTCAGGTGGTTGCCTCACAAACTCCTTTAACTGGTTCACATGACATGCTTCCCCGTCCTCGAGTTCAATCGCACCATTACTTCACTTCTGAAGCTCAGGATCATCTATCTGCAGCCGACAGATATCCGAAGGAGCCAATCTATCTAAGTGCTCCCGGAGCAACTTATGGCCTCCCCCGATACTGGACTGTTCGATCCTATCTTGCTTAAGTGTGTAACGTTGCTGTCTCAGAGTTTTCTCACGCCCTACCTCCTCACCAAGTGTGACAGGTTCTGGGGCCACTCTGGACCTAAACATCGGTGCTAATACTGAGTCGCCAAGAAGAGCCGCTGGATCAAAACTCACAAAACTTCTCCCAACTTTAGCTTTCTCCTTCCGACCGTTCCTCCGCTGGTCTAGAGACTGAGGAATAGGCTGTGACACCTTAGATGCACGAGATCGGGTGACAACACACGCCATCTGCTGTAATTGACACCTCTTGACCAACTCCTGCCCCTCCCTACTCACGTCGGCCGCCCTCTCGGCAACGACTAAGGGTGGAACCTCAGAAGTAGGCACCGCAAAGTCGTTGCCGAGAAGAAGGTCGACGCCCTCTACTGACAGTTTCTCTACGATTCCAACATCTATCTCTCGTGTCACACCATCAACCTCCAGCTCCACTCGAACCAACGGGTATGACCGTGTAGCATTAATACCCTGCACCACAACTACCCGTGCCGCGTTTATAGGTTGGCCTGTAAAGTTTTTCATCAGAGTCTGGGATGCACCTGTATCACGCAACAACTCCAACCCATGCTTGCAACCAGCCCAACTCACGCAGCCATGCCCTCTATGGTCGCAAAAAGCATCGCGGACAGGTTTCGAGCCTTTCGGACACTCCTTCACCTGGCTGTGCCCCCTCATCTGACATATCACCCCGGGTAAACGCAGAAGACCTCAGAGACACCCCAATGTTGCTAGCCAAAGACACGACTGCTGCAGGTTGGTTACTAGGGCAGGAACGTGCAAAATACCCCTTTTTATGACACTTAAAACACTCTACTTCACCCTTGGACTTCCCCTGAGGTGGGGAAGGGCCCTGACCTTTCTTAAACGGGACGGTTTTTGGTTTGTGATCAAAATTAATATCATTGCTTTCACTTTTGTTATTAAATGTTGCATCACTGACTCGGGGGGGGGGGGGGGGGAATGGAGTCTTGCGCCCCTTGTTAACTGCATCGGTCCGTTGTGCAGACCCGCACCCACGAATCAGCGATAATCTCAGGTCAGCCAACTCAGCTGCCTCTTGTAGAGTTTTAGGATGTTTCTCTTTGAGGTTCAAAGTCAGGTCGCTGCCTGTGCATTTAAAAAATTGCTCTAGAAGGAATAACTGCTCAAGCTCTTCGAACGTCGTCACCTTCTCTGACCTCAGCCAATTTCTCAAAGCATCAGACAGTTCCCGGGCATGTTCTAGAAAAGTGCACTCACGACCCTTCGTAACACCCCGAAACTTCAAACTATATGTCTCTGGTTGTAACTTGTATGCCCGCAGAACAGCTTCCTTCAATACCTCATAATCGATGCAAGACTCCAAGGGCAACGCATCATATGCCTTGAGTCCTTTGCCAACCCATCTAGAGGAAACAAGGGCTGCCCACTGAACCTCGGGCCATTGGTGCTCCCGGCACTTCTTCTCAAAACGCAGGAAAAACTCGGTGACACCCGACTCGTCAAATGCAGGGACTAACTTAAGAAGGTGCGATAAAGACTGATCAAGACCTCGATTCCCAGAACCGAGACGCTGCCCTGTCGACTCCATCCGAGACTTCTCAAGCTCTATGTCTGCACAGTACTTCGTAGCCTCAACCTGAAGCTCAGCCTCACGTATGGCCTTTCTCTCCTCAGCCTGAATCTTAAGCTTAGCCATCTCAAGCTGAAAGAGCATATCTGAAGTTAAACCTTGAGGAGGAGGAGATGCAATAATTGGAGACCCACCCAGTGATCCACCCAGGGGCAAACCACGCTGCCAGTGACTATCGGCCTGCGGGAACGTACTCGGATACGGTGTTCTAGAGGGCATGATGGGAGTAGAGTGGAGGGGGGCTTGGCCGAAGGTGCCAAAGCACCCGCTCCACCCTGTGCACCACGCAACCCGCCCAGCACACATGCCACCAGGTCACTTCTCGGCATGCTGCTAATGCCAACATGCCCCATGACCGTGGCCAAACACTGGAGACCATACCGATCAATCCCCGACACCCGGTCAACAGTAATAGGCATCTCCAGAAACTTCCTTGCATCCTCCTCACTAGTTACTACTCTAATGCCATCTAACAAACCCAGCTTCTGCACCTCAGAGCCTGCTTCCCGTACTGTGTCCTCACTGTGCACTGATCCGTCGTTCGACATAGTGTCCACCGGAAATCCTCAACGTTTATAAAAAAAAAAGGAAGTACCTAAAGTCTCATGTAGCACTATTCACTCAAAAAATGCTTGATGACAACTCAAGTGCTATACTACGTTGCCAAAAAAAAAATCCAACGTGTCCAAAATATTCCTCAAAAACAAATGTCCAAAAATCCTGCAATTATTTCGTAGTTCACTAAATCCTAGACTAAGGTCGCCATTTGTTATGACGACTAAGATAAGATACTAGCCAAGGTCGCCATTTGTTCGACCGGGACTACGAATAAAACAAGGGCACTCAATGATTGGACTAGTAATAGGGCACTATGCAACAACGGTACGCTAGATCCAAACCCTCGAACTTATATGCCGGCGAACAAAACACCTATACCCTCCAGGGTTAATCTGCGATAGCGGGGTATCCTTAACTGGGCATAAATGTACTCTACTTCAGGCTAACCGACACTGGTATATCCTGATAACAAACAAGATGCAAGTTACGTTAAAATGCATAAAAAGGAATCTATGGGAAGATCAATTAAATCACTGCAAGATTTAATACAATAAAAAGATGCTTCAATACAGTTACTCTAAACAACAATAAACTATTCACTCCTATCTGAAAGAAAGTGAAGTATAGTCCTACAGCATAGACCTGGAAACTTCTGAAGAAAGTCTGATGCTCATAAGATGCTCGTACTGATCTTGAACTATATAAAGGCAGGAGGCAGGACACCACACATGTAAATCGAATACACAAAAAGATAGGACATATATAATGTTAACTGACACGAGAATACTATAAATGCGCAACGGTAGTAATGCTCGACACTAAAATAAGTACTTCCTCATCAACGAAACAGTCTGCTATGGTTGTGCGGCTCAGCAACAACCTAGACTAATAAATGCTGTGAATAATAATGCGCACATATCAAAGAGCATATATTAAATACTAACAAGTGTCTACTCGATTAATAATGTCTAGCTGGGATACTCTAGGTAAGGAACTGGGGTTGAGCAAGACAGGCTCGTAGCCTAGCGATGTCCTTAAGACTGCATCCTTTAAGTTACGTTAATTGACAAGGGGGCTCTCTTGATAGATCCAGATCACAAGTATCTGGTTCTATCCTGGCGACCCTCTAAAGACAAGCAAAGAGTCAGCAAAGTGTGGAACTGGTACAGGCCAAAACCCTCAGTCAACACAATACTGCACTCGCAAAGGACGCAACCGAAAAGACAACCCAGGCTACCACAGGACCGGTCGAAGTCATGTAGGTATAAGCAAACCGTACACACATCGTAGACAACGACTACAGTTACCTTATCCCAGTCTAGCATTAAATATAGGAGCAGAAACACTAAATCAATAATGGAGACACCCAAAGTTCTTAACCTATACTAACTAAGAACCCTCAAACCTATTCTAAGTACATGTAAAAATCTCTGAGGATGGCGCATGCAATACAATGGGCCGGATATGAAAACCGTATGCAGGACCCAAGGGGAGTGTTGTGCAGTTAATAAAGGTTAGAGTATGGAAAGAGAAAATCAAGTGAGAGAAACAGTGATAAAGGTGGTGATCGGGAGAGAGTATGCAAAGGGATGTTAGAAGCACGCGCGCCAAGCCTGTCCTGACGAGGACAGCTCCTGGGGACCCTCGTGGAGGAGGTAAGTTACACAGGAGACCGCAAAGGTGCGATGGTCGGCCAATCACGGGCCGAGACGTCACAAGAGAGCAGGTGTCACGTGACACAGCAAGACACGCCGTCCAATGGCGAGCGAGAGGCAGGAATGCACCATACGTACAGACACTCACTACCTCCTCGCTCTGAAAGTCTTTCTCATTCACACGCTGGTACTATTATCACTACTGTTGATATAAAATATAACCCGTTGTCACAGACGAAAACAAAGACCACCACTGGACTGTCTGTGACAATGCGATTACTAGGAAAGAAAGAACAACATTCTATGATAACTGTAGACCATTTCGATGTCCCTGGCGAGCGCTAGTGGCTAACGAGAGGCGATTCTGCCAACGCTGGTAGACGTCACAGGAGGCATACCGAAAAATTTATAAATTTACTTCTTTGTTAATACTTTTTCTTTAAGATTTGTAGAGGATTAGGGAGCAAATAATTATAATAATATATATATATATTGTATACTGTATATATATATATATCTATATATATATATATATATATATATATATATATATATATATATATATATATATATATATATATATATATATATATATACTGTATATATAATTATATATATACAGTATTATACAATATATATATATATATATATATATATATATATATATATATATATATATAAAATATACATAATATCCTTAACCTGTCCATACCTAATATAGGCCAATTGAGTATAATGAAGGAGGTGAAACTCTACCCTGTGTATTGAACGGCCTATAGTCATCCTCCTATGAAATGAGCTACAAGGTGGAGTCCCTCACCGTGTGAGGTGTTGTCAAATATTCAAAGCTTTAACAACAAATGTTAGTTTTTCAGGCTATTAACAAATTAATTTTAGCTTTTATGACTATATATATTATATTACAATTTTTAAAGGTTATGTGGTGTTAAGAAACATATCATTTTAAGGATATATAGAAGGAATTTATACAACATATGGCATGCTATTTAGAACATGCTGCCATTTTTCTGGGGACAGCTATAAATAGATTTAAGGAATGGTAGGATATGCGACGTTGCCAAGTAATGTCAATGCGGTTCTGTTGGGTACGCACGCACTCACACACACCCCTACAGATACACACACAAACACACGCATACATACACAATCTCCAAAATGCAATATAGCACAATGTAATCCCATCAAAAGAGAGAGAGAGAGAGAGAGAGCTGGATACGAGTAATGGCAACGCTTTAAATGGCCTCAAACTACGACAACAACATCATCCAGGTCAGACGGTCACTAACCCTCATTCATAGCGCGACCACCATGGAAGGAAAAACTCGGAAAAGTTACTCTCATCTTCATAGCCAGGCAAGGGAGATGCTGTACAATGTAAATAGGTATATACAAATATAGCCTACCTATTATTTCGTTTCTGTAACTTTTATACAAGAATACCAATAACACTTCCAGACATAAAAATGTCTTTTACATTTATTTCAAGTCTCCCTTCTAAATGTGGTGTTCCTTGGCTTCCCGTTTTCTAAAAGGTTTGTTTTGGTAGAAAAGTGGCAACACCGCACAGGGCGACCTTGACCTCCTTGGAGCTCATTTCAGTTGAGTTTGACTATAGCGTGTTTGAGGGGGAGGGCACTTAGTGGATTTGATATTGCGGAGGGGGGGGGGGGTATACTGGGTGAGGGAGAGAGAGAGTACAAAGGAGTACAAAGGAAATCAAGCAACAACAGATCTAGTGACCCTTCTAGGTTGCTTGTCCTCCAAAACACTGAGGATCAAGTGTCCAAACAGTGGTTTAGAGTGGGTAAGGGAACATTGGAAAGGGAATTACTGCCCTGGAACTAATGTCCGTGGCAGGATTAGGAAGTTAGTAGGGGACAGATGGGTTAGTAACTGAGGGGGGATAAAATAAAGTTATTCATTTACAAACGCAGTCAGTCGCGGGTTTGATGCGAGATATTTGTCTAGGCGGAGTTTAAATGAATCAACGGTGATGCAGTCTATAACGTTTCGGGGAAGCCCATTCCACAAGTTGACAACTCGATTGAAGAAAACATTCTTAGATTCGTGTGAGTTAAAAGATTTACCAATAATTTTGCAACCGTTTCCCAGCGTGTAATTAGATTGGTCGATAGTGAAGTACTTACTACAGTCCATATTGTCGATGCCTTTGATGATTTTGAACACTTTTTTTTTTTTTTTTTTTTTTTTTTCTATATTCCAACTTACTTCCTCTCGGGCATAGGCTGAGAGCCTTAACATTCACCGCTTTACAATGAACAGTGAAGCCCGTGAGGTCTTGTTCCAGTCTAGGGAGTGAGACATGTGAAGCACGTAGAGTACAACGAGCACCTGCCATCTTGCCTTCACATGAGGCACGGTGCTCACTCATGGCCCGAAACGACCCCATCTCTGAAGCCATCTCGTTCCCGTGCTTCACTGTCTTAACCCCTACACTCGGACTCTCACACTTACACACACACAACGCCACCTGTTGAGCAGATAACTCACCAGGCATTGCACCCCTATAGCATATTTTGAATATGGGAATATTCATACAGTGCTATTTAATCAGGGAACAATGAGGGTATTTTATTGACGTTTCGGTGGGCTTAAGGTAATGCACTGATACCAGGTACAGCACAAATTCCATCCCAATAATATCTTCCCATTGATACATCGGGATTTGAACCCGGGACCTTTGGATTACCAGGCCAGTGGCAAGACCACTCCACCACACCTCCCCTAAATTAAGTCTTGAATTAAGTCACCTCTTAATCTGCGCTGGGTTAAAGGAAATAGATTATTATTCTCTAAGACGCTCTTCGTATGGTTTGTTCTTTAGGCTAGGTATAATTTTGGTAACTGTACGTTGAACTCGTTCTAGCTTGTTTATATCTTTTTGGTAATAAGGGCACCAGGATTGAACGCAGTATTCCAGAAGAGGGCGGACTAAGGAATTGTAAAGGGTTAGGATAACTTCTTTGGATTTATGCTCAAATGACCTGCCTATAAAGCCAATTATTTTGTTTGCCTTCTTAACAACTTCTGAACATTGTTGACTCGGTTTTAGGTTACTCGATATTGTTACTCCCAGATCGGTTTCTCTGTTTACATTCTTAAGCTGAGTGCCATTCATCGAATAGTTTGCTTTCTCATTTAGGTATCCGATATGTAGTACTTTACATTTATCCGCATTGAAACTCATTTGCCAAATTTGGGCCCAACATGACAATTTATCTAGATTGTGTTGCATATCGTCAACTTGTTCTTTTGAGAGTAAGCTATTTGTAATTTTGTATCGTCAGCAAATTTTGAGATTGTACAGGTGAGACCCTCATCTATGTCGTTGATGTAAATTAGAAAGAGAATTGGACCTAGTACCGATCCCTGGGGTACCCCGCTACTTACATTGGTCCATTTAGATGCCTTACCGTTTATGACTACTCTTTGCTTTCTGTCGCTGAGCCAATTTTCTATCCATTTCAACACACCGTCTTGTATTCCATGCGCTTTTAGTTTTAGCAGTAAACGTTTGTGGGGAACTTTGTCAAAGGCCTCTTGAAAATCAAGGTATATAATATCTACAGCTTTATTCTCATCGTAGAGGTTGAGGATATCGTGGAAGAAGTCTAAGAGGTTTGTTAAACAGGAACTTTTTTACGAAAGCCGTGTTGAGTATCTTTAAATATGTTATTTTCCTCTAAGTGATTTACGAGTCTGTCTCGTATGACCGTTTCTAGCATTTTACATACAACTGAGGTTAAGCTAATTGGACGATAGTTACTGGGTAGGGATTTGCTGCCATTTTTGAATATCGGTGTTACGTTGGCTAGCTTCCACTGATCAGGCATAGTTCCAGACTGCAAGGATTTATTGAATAGTAATGTCAGTGGTTTGGAGAGCTTCCTTTAGAACTCTAGGCGAGATTGTATCAGGTCCAGGCGTTTTATTTACCTTGAGTTTATCTAAACAATTCAATACTTCTCTCTCTGTAACGGTGATATTGCTTAGAACATCTGAATTATCAATCTGAATCGGCGATGGTGTAGGGATATCACTGAGGTCTTCTGTTGTAAAAACTGATGCAAAGAAGGTATTGAGGGCATTACTCATTTGTACTTCGTCTTTGGTGTATTCTCCATTTTCATCGACTAACGGTCCAACAGTTGAAGTAACTACTTTTTTCTTTCTGATATAACTATAGAATTCTTTCGGGTTTGTTTTACTTTGATTCGCAATATGTAACTCTAAGGTCTTTTTACTTTGCTTAATTAACTTTTTGGCTTTGCGTCGTAGCTCTACAAATTTCACCCGTTCTTCGTCATTTTGTGAGGATTTTAATCTATCATTAGCATATTTTTTAGCAAGCAGGCAGTCTGAAATATCTTTATCCCACCATTTGGGCTTATCATTATGGCCTGGACTCCGTATTTTCGATGGTATGCAGTCTTGCACTGCTTTTAGGTAAGTGGTTTCGAATAACTTCCAAGATGTATTTATGTCGTTATTGTTAATTAAAAAGCTCCAGTCAGTTTCTTTAAACATAGCTCTAAGTTTATGGAAGTTTGCTTTCTTGAAATTAGGGACTTTTTCGATGCTACTATTTGGTTCGTTACTAGTAAACTTTAAAGTGAAAGTTATCGTACGATGGTCGCTGTTACTGAATCCATCACCAACATTCAAATTCTCTATTAATTCTTCTTTTGTTGTAAGTACAATGTCAAGAACGTTATTACCACGGGTCTGCGTTCGAACAAATTGATAAAGCGAACTCTCTTGCAAGTTCGTATACAAGTCATGTCCGGAGTGTGAAGTAAGAGTATCGCCCCACTTGGTGACAGGTAAATTAAAGTCGCCAAAAATTACGGTATTTTGGGAGTTACTTACATCTGCAATGTGTTCGTAAATTTCTCGGTCAGTTTGCACTGATTGAGCTGGAGGTCTGTATATTAACGCAAGTACTATTTTTGTACCTTTATTATTCTTTATTAGCAAAAAAGATGTGTCGTCGTCGAGAGACAGAGAGAGAGAGAGAGAGAGAGAGAGAGAGAGAGAGAGAGAGAGAGAGAGAGAGAGAGAGAGAGAGAGAGATGGGGGGGGGGGGCACTTAGTGGGTTTGATATAGCGGAGGAGGGTATACTGGGCTAGACCCCTTCATTTGTGGAAGGTATATCGTGAGTGGGGGGTGATGAGAGGTGGTATGTGCGTGAGAGAGAGAGAGAGAGAGAGTTAGAGTTAGAGTTAGAGTTATAGAGAGAGGCGGGGCGGAGGGGAATGTGTACTTGTGGAAAGATCATACTTAATATGACACTTATCTTACACGCACATAGTACACACACACACACACACACACACACACACACACACACACACACACACACACACACACACACACACACACAATCACTCTCTCTCTCTCTCTCTTTCAGTAGTCAGACTTTCCAATTTCTCTCACTCCTCTTTCTTTTTCTCTCACACATTCTCTTTCATATTATCTCTCTCTCTGTCTCTCACACTCTCACTCTCACTCTCACTCTCTCTCGAGCGAGCGAGCGAGCGAGCGAACGAGCGACTGAAAAGAGTACAAACTAGGGCCATAGTCCATATACAGTATATATGGACTATGGCTAGGGCTACAAAGCTTATTCCATTGATTAGAAGACTTCTGCTATTTGGACAGGTTGAGAGCTCTTGGTCTCTTCCTGTTGGAGACACGCAGACTACGAGGTCAGCTCATTGACGTTTTTAAAATACTTATTGAGTTTGACAATGTGGATTATAGCAAAATGTTTAGCCTCAATATGAATACAACACTAATTTATGGCTGGAAATTACAATTGAAAAGGTTCAACACTAGTAATTGTGGAAACTTGTTCATTTAATTATGAGATCTGTGCTACCTAGAAAAAACTTCCTTCTGAAGTTGTAAACAGTTCTTCAGTAGAGTAGTTCAAGAAGAGAGTAGATAGTATTTTACACACTCTGCAAAGAGTGTAGTGCACTAAACAGTCTCTCTCCTTCCACTTGATTACCCATGTGAATGGACCGCAAGGTTTCTGAGAAACGAATTATTCCTTGTAACTCCTCCCCCCCCCCCCACACACCCCTCCTCCCCCTTCATACACTTGTCTCCCCGATTTGGGCCTCACATTTTGAATTTCAAGGAGTAACATTTGAGTATATTTGTTTTGGTTTGTTTCGCCTTGCCTTCCTCCGTGTTCTGCTCCTCTTTCTCCTGTTCTTCTTTTATCTTTGTATCTGCCCTTATGTTTATTTCCTGTATACCTATCTACAGTATATGGCTCTTTACCTATCTCACTCATTCTCTCACTCTCGATCACTTTCATTCACTCTCATTTTCTCACACACTCGCTGTTTTATCTATATATGTCTTTCTATATGTCTCTCTCTCTCTCTCTCTCTCTCTCTCTCTCTCTCTCTCTCTCTCTCTTCGAACACTCCTCTTCCCGATTTGGCTACCACCCTTTGAATTTCAAGAGGTGCACGATGTTCTCTTGTAAAATGCCAGGTTACATCAGTTTCCCCTCTTCTTATACTTCTGTTCTCTTTCTACCTACCTATTCTTACCCTACCTACATACATACATATACAGTATACCTACCTACTTACCTTTCCATCTATCAATCTGTCTAAACTTATATATATATATATATACTGTATATATATATATATATATATATATATATATATATATATATATATATATATAAAGGAGACGAAAGGCAGGTTGCCTGTACCATACCTCTCGCCTAGGCCACTGATGGATGGCCTCGACCTATATTAGAGGTGCGGTAGACCAGTGTCGCATGTACACATGTATATGCTAGCACCTGATCAGTAGGATCGAGCTGCTTACATGGGTTACAGATAACACTCACATCCACAGCCATTCCAGCAGTACAATAATCTTCTGCATGCACCCCCATACACTATACACACACTGAAGGGCGACGTGGTCATCGGATCACTATCATGATGTTTGGCGAACTGTACAATCTCTCTCTCTCTCTCTCTCTCTCTCTCTCTCTCTCTCTCTCTCTCTCTCTCTCTCTCTCTCCTACAACAGCCATACACTCTTACTTATTTATCTATATATCTATCCACTATCCATCCTTGCATCTATACGGTATATATTTTCTTGAAGCACCAACTCTCCCCGATTTACCTTTGGAAATTCAGAAACTGCACGATTGGCTCTTGTGAAATGTCTGCTGTCGGTGCATCATTTATATATTTATTTATTTATTTGTATACCGGGTATTATTTAGTTTCTTCATTTAGTTATTTAGTATATAATAAGTCGTGTATCCGCTGTCAGTACGTTTTGCTCACTGTGTACTGTATTAATGTCTGTCAGATGTTGTATAGGGTGTGTAAAGATAGGAACATGTTTATATATCTCACTCGCAACGAGGAATTAATGTTTAGCGCTGATACCAATTATTGCTCGAAATATACTTGGTACCGCGATATCACTTATTTGGCCAACTGTACAGTATCAAACATAACGCTATGGTGTGTTTACTTCATCCAGGCCTATTATTCGAAGCGCCTCATTTGTTTGTTTCGTTCATTCATTCATTCTCCGTCGTTCGTTCATTTATTCACTCATTCATTCTCTTTGGACCACTTATTCTCATTCATTGGTTCATTCTCCTTCGTTCAATCAGTCATTCATTCGTTCGTTCGTCCATTCCTCCCTCCCTTGCTTCCATCCTTCCATTTCTTCTTCCTCCTCCTCCTCCTTCCTTCCTTCCTTCCTTCTTCTCCTCCTCCTTCCTTCTCCTCCTTCCTTCCTCCAAATCCTTCATACTGCCTCCCTTCTTCATTTCCCATTCTCCTCATCCCCCTTATCCCCATTCCCCCCCCCCCCTCTCCTTCTCCCCTCCACACACACACACACACACACTCACACTCACACACACACACACACACATTTTACGACCGTCATTTCGCCCCCACGTTTATCCCCCTCTCTCCCCATTGGCTCTACCCCCGGCGAGAGCGAGTGACTGTGCGATTGTTTTGTGTGATTGTGTGGGTGAGTGTAGAGGTCTAATTGTACCATCAGGACTGTATTGTGACGGGCTGGAGGTGGGGGGGGGGGGGGGCGAGGCATTGTGGAGGGGATGTTTTGTTTTTAGGACCCACCCAAACCCACCCACCCCAACCTCCTCCTCCTCTGGCTAGACCCTTTCTCTTGTTTTGTTTTTTTCTGTGGGCTGTTTTTTGGTCTAGCTCTGCCTGTCTGTTTAACTATAACTCTCTCGCTCTCTCTCTCTTGTTTGCTCTGTTTTTTTTTTTTTTTTTTTTTTTTAATGAAATACGTATATACAGACCATGTGACAATTAAATGAGGAAACTATAATAACGCATCTGAATAATGCCAACCTGCCTTATAAACACAAATATGAATGTAACCAGACGACGATGCTGTTGTTTCAGTGGAATAATGGCTCTTTGAGCAGTATGTATCGCCTTACTAGTGGTTGTCCCCTCACAGGAGCGCTGCTCAATAAACTCGCCCCTCGGGGCAAAATCAAATCTCTCTCTCTCTCTCTCTCTCTCTCTCTTATTTTGCATATCTCCCTTTGTACATTGTATAATTCGTTATACTGTAATGCTGAATCCCTGCCCTATCCTACCTCCCGGGAGATCTTCTCTTCTCTCTCTCTCTCTCTCTCTCTCTCTCTCTCTCTCTCTCTCTCTCTCTCTTATTCAACTCTGGGGTGTATATTTGTTTTCCACCTCAACATTGCACACAAACCTTACCTTGTGAATTAGATACGCCTTTCAGTCATTGGTAGTGCATGAAGGGGAGAAGGGCCGGTTTTCGGGACCCCTTTCTCCCTCGTGTCTAGCCCCATTAGTTTTGACATTTTAAGACGTTCGGCCCATTAGTTTGGCGATTGTAACACCTTTAGCTCCATTCCGTTGTCGATTTTAAGACCCATCGTGTCATTTAGGTGTCGATTTTTTCCTGGCGAGCAATAGCAAGCCTGTAATTATAAATGGAATCGGCCTTCGGCCGGGACATTTTTCTACCGACAAATTTACACATTTTTCTTGATGGGGGGTCTAGGGAGTTTTTCTCTAAGTTTGTGGGAGGTCTAGCAAGGAAACTAAAAAAAAAATAAAAAAAATAATACATTAATTAATAGACAAAACAAAAGATAAGAATAGAGAGAGAGAAAAAAAAAACCTACTAGTCCCTTAACTGTTATCTGTATTATCTAGCCTACAGTTGACGCTTTCAAGATTATGACGCAATTTGGACTGTTTATTGTGTCTACCGTCAGACGATTGTATACAGTTTAGGAAGGATCTGTGGGAATTATGTGGTTAAAGACTATCTCCATTAACCCTCCGACTCCCGTGTACCCTTCTTAAGGGGGGATGGTTCACTTTTTGGGCGATTTTTGCATGTATTCATTATTTTTCTAGTCTCCTCCCTAGACTTCCATCAAATTAAAAAAAAAAAAAACATCCATTAGATCCCCCTTCTACATTAATTTGTACATTTTACGGTAGAAAAATTTCCCGGCCGAAGGCCGGTTCTTCCAACATTACAGGCTCACTATCGTTCGCCAGGGAAAAAAATCGACACCTAAATAGCACGAAAGGTCTAAATATTGATGAAGAAATGGGGCGAAAGGTCTTAAAATCGACTAACTAATGGGACAAACATATTAACATATTAAAACTAATGGGGCTAAACAAGAGGGAGAAAGTGGTCCAGAAAACCGGCTCATCCCCCCTTAAACACTTCTTTACCGGTTACGTCTTTTTAGATTTATTCTTGTTCTCTTTAGACGATTTTGAGCAGTTTAAGAAGGATCTGTGGTAATAAAATGGTTAAGTAAGATAAGAAGGATCTGTTGTAATAAAATGGTGAAGTAAGATAAGAAGGATCTGTGGTAATAAAATGGTTAAGTAAGATAAGAAGGATCTGTGGTAATAAAATGGTTAAGTAAGATAAGAAGGATCTGTGGTAATAAAATGGTTAAGTAAGATAAGAAGGATCTGTTGTAATAAAATGGTTAAGTAAGATAAGAAGGATCTGTGGTAATAAAATGGTTAAGTAAGATAAGAAGGATCTGTGGTAATAAAATGGTTAAGTAAGATAAGAAGGATCTGTGGTAATAAAATGGTTAAGTAAGATAAGAAGGATCTGTGGTATTAAATGGTTAAGTAAGATAAGAAGGATCTGTGGTAATAAAATGGTTAAGTAAGATAAGAAGGATCTGTGGTAATAAAATGGTTAAGTAAGATAAGAAGGATCTGTGGAAATAAAATGGTTAAGTAAGATAAGAAGGATCTGTGGTAATAAATGGTTAAGTAAGATAAGAAGGATCTGTGGTAATAAAATGGTTAAGTAAGAAAAGAAGGATCTATGGTAATAAAATGGTTAAGTAAGATAAGAAGGATCTATGGTAATAAAATGGTTAAGTAAGATAAGAAGGATCTGTGGTAATAAAATGGTTAAGTAAGATAAGAAGGATCTATGGTAATAAAATGGTTAAGTAAGATAAGAAGGATCTGTGGTAATAAAATGGTTAAGTAAGATAAGAAGGATCTGTGGTAATAAAATGGTTAAGTAAGATAAGAAGGATCTGTGGTAATAAAATGGTTAAGTAAGATAGCCCGAAGCCTCTTAATTGCTGGAGGCCCTTTTTAAACTGAATAACATCGTCTAATAGTAGTCAGAATAAAATTAAAAGGACGTCGCCGGTACAGAAGCGGTTAATACATTGATTTGTCTTCATCCAAGTCATCAAATACAGCTTACGAAGGACCTCTGGCAATCAATGGGTTTTTCTTCATCAAAGTTATCAATTAAAGCTTACGAAGGACCTTTAGCAATCAATGGGTTGAACATGGTCCGACTTATCCCGTTGAACTACACGGATCCTTCCTAAGCTCAGTCAAATCGTGTAATAATAGCCAGAATAAAATTGTGGAGTCTATTGAAGAAAATTAATACATTGATTTGCGTCCCTAATATCTCCGCCACGTCTAATTCTCCATGTCTTATAATCAGGGTGTCAAACAAAAGCCGAGTCCATTATGTTTAGTCTTTATTATTGTATATATGTAAGGATAAAGTCATGGTTTATAGCTCAAATTATGTCATAGGAAGTGATAACATGGCCAAACCAATGCTTTTTCAGGATAATTTTCTTGCATTCATTCAAATCATCAACCATCATTGCTCCGGTTTGACACCCTGCTGATAATAATGTATAATTATTATCTCAAACATGCATGGTGTAAATATTGATTGTATATGTGGAAATAAACTTCTTGTGTATTTAACTGTAATTGCAAGTCCCTAATGTATGTGTTACGCCTCAAAATTGAAGAGCCTTAATTAAGGGGGAGTAAGTCGCTTTCTTTGGATCCCCTTCTCCCTCATGTTTAGCATATTAGTTTTGAGATTGAAAGACGTTCGTTCCACTAGTTTGTCGATTTTAAGACCTTTCGTTCAATGTCGTTGTCAATATTAAGACCTTTCGTGTTATTTAGGTGTCGATATTTTTCCTGGCGAACGATAGCGAGCCTGTAATTTTGGAAGAACCGCGGGACATTTTCCTAACGAAAAATGTACAAATCTATCTTGAAGAGGGGGGGGGGGGGGGTCATGAAAGGGGGTGTTTTTCTAAGCTTGTTGGAGGTCTAGGGAGGAAACTAAAAAAATATATGAATAAATGAATTTATATACCAAACAAACAGCCACTGTCCCCTTAACGCACATAACAAAGCCACTCCAACAGCTTCCTCTCTCTCCAAACCCCC
The DNA here is from genome assembly GCA_032716605.1 of Paralithodes platypus. NCBI lineage: Eukaryota > Metazoa > Arthropoda > Malacostraca > Decapoda > Lithodidae > Paralithodes > Paralithodes platypus. The sequence continues at coordinate 19,965,657 of CM064577.1, read as the reverse complement.
CTTCTCCCCTCTCTACACTCTTCAGAAAAATAGGGGCAGTATAATGTAGATACGAGGTGCCATTGTAAAGGCATATCCCTCAATACCTTCACCTAATCACCACCACCATCTTGTGAGAGACTGTAATGATGGCTCTCTCAGTGGTGACGGTGGTGGTTGCCCTCTGGGATTTATTTATACCCTCCCTGCCATCTTATTTATTTATACCCTCCCTGCCATCTTATTTATTTATACCCTCCCTGCCATCTTATTGATGTATACCCTCCCTGCCATCTTATTTATTTATACCCTCCCTGCCATCTTATTTATTTATACCCTCCCTGCCATCTTATTTATTTATACCCTCCCTGCCATCTTATTTATTTATACCCTCCCTGCCATCTTATTTATTTATACCCTCCCTGCCTTCTTATTTATTTATACCCTCCCTGCCATCTTATTTATTTATACCCTCCCTGCCATCTTATTCTCTCTTCATTCGCTCTCATTTTTGTTTCTCTCTCTCACTCTCACTCTCACTCTCTCTCTCTCTCTCTCTCTCTCTCTCAGCCATGTTATTCTTCTCAACCACCATTATTCTGACATCTTACCAACACTTTGAGAATGGTTATTGATGGATAGGGAAAAAGTAAAGTGTGTGTGTGTGTGTGTGTGAGAACGACTAAGAATAATGCCTGTTAGTGAGGGCAATCGGTACTAAATAGGACAAGAATTGCTCACAAGGTGATACAAGCATAAAACTTTCCACAATAGTTCACAAAGACCTATTTTACAATTTCAGGGCAGGAGCCACCGAGATTTCAGTGTTCCATAGCAACGGTTGCTAGGCAAATCATTTTCCTTAGCAACCGGCAGCAACAATGCAGTTTCTGGAAAACTGTGAGGTGCTATGGTTTTTTCTCAACTCCCTGTTCTAAAAAACATGTAGCATTGCATTTGGAGATCATATACAAGAATTATGTGGCATAAAATCCAATTTAGGGCAAGTCAGGCTATAAAAATGCCACTCCTAAAGCTTCAGACACTGTTGTCACAGTCACTTTTGCATTTGCAGTAGGCTGTGCATTTTAGATGCGCATCAACACATTTGCAGTCTGTGCATCCTCCTCGGCAAGAACACTTCAGTAGTGTTGCTGTAAAGCAGCCTTGGTTGGAGGTAGACATGATATCTGACGTCCTTTGTGGATGAACAGATTCTCTCTGACTTCATTGATGGAACGAGAAGTTGCTGTACTGTCATAGAGTCGAATGGTGAAGTACTCCAGAGAAGCCTCAGTCGCTTCACCAATTTGTTCAGGTGCATTGTGCAGCTCATAGAATGTCGCAGTAAATTCATCATGTGCCTCCCACACTTTCTATGCAGTCTTCTTTCCCACCTGGACCAGATGGGACACGGTATCACAACCTGTATAAGCATGGAACACAGGCAGTGCCAAGGATCTTTCTGTGCCAAGTGAAGCACATATTTCATGAGCTGGGATATACCTAAAGTCCTTTCCACAACCAAAGGCAATCCAGAGTTCTATCTGCTGTCTCTGAGCCAGCTGCTGTACGACTGCCACTGCCAAAACTACCACGTCAGTGTCCACAGTTCGAACAAGGATCATGTGGAAGCCCTGCATAACAGCATCACTGACATGCACCATGATCCTCGAGTCTGCCTCCTCATGGTTGCAGGGAGCAATGTTGCTGGTGTCTCGTGTAGGTAAGCATAGCACATTGGCACCATCAGTAACAATGAGAGTCTGGTCTCCTGATGCATTTTCCAGCAGTTCCTTGTTCAGGAATGTAAACAGGTCTGTCTTGTTGTTGGCCAAGCGAAGGAACTGCTGCCAGTTCTTTGGTGTTGGGCTAGACGCCCCAACTCGTCTGCGCTGAATAGGACCAGTGACACGTTGTTCTCTTGTCTGTGACTTGAGGCTGTTATCGAAGTACTGGTCCCAGACAACATCCACTCTCAGAGCCTGACTTTGAGCATTGTTTATGTATGGAAGAAAGACCTTGGCAGCATAGTCTCCAAATGTCTTGCAGCCCTCAGGTCTAAGAAAGTGAACAAGTGCCGCACCATCCATGATTCGCACTTCAGTCTCTGGTGTCACATCATTTGATGACCCTACTTTCTTTTCAAGACATTCTATGAGATCAGACTTCTTCCCTGGACGTAGCTGCCCATAGGCAGACAGAGATGGAGGAAATGGGAGGTTTTCATGATTGAAGAAATTGTTCAAGTCACCTTTCCTTGTCTGACATGCAACATACAGACTTGCAAACAGCGAAGATTCACTTTTGAGGAGACTGACTTTGTCCCCTGATTTGTTTGATCGTTTGCCTTGAACATTGAACAGTACCACCTTGTTCCTGGTAATTGTTGCTGTGATTGGCTTAGTATTTGTTCTGAGCCGCTCTTCCACAAATGTTGCATACTGCTCCTAACCCTTTGATGCGAGAGTGGTTAGACACTCGACTGACTGCTCATCCATGATGTCCTTTGTATGGAGTCTGAGAAGGTCCTGCCCTTTCTCCTCAAATGGGCTCCCCATGTCCTCCATTACACTAACTACCGCCTGAACCTGTCCAGCAAACAACTTCTGGGTTGACCGGGTTTGTTCATGATGGTTTCTTTGCCCAGAACTTTGTTGTTTCCCTACCATGGTCGCTTCAAACTGAGAAATTACTCTGACAAGTTCTGGTCCTGCCACTGCCCATCTCAAGAGGGAGTTTGCATCCTGGGTAAGCCCGATGATTCCGCCTTCATCCTTCATTACTCCATTGTTTTGTTCATGGCACAGGTTTGTAAGGCAGTTTGCATGATACTTTGCCTCCTGGGCAATAAGGTCTCCTGCACTTAATTTTGCAAGAAGATTTTCATCTTGTAGATCATGTGTGCATTTCCTCACACGAAAATATAGTTGAAATGTACAGACTTCGCGGAGGTTCTCCTTTGTTTGCTGCTGGGAACAAAAGAAGCATTTGGGACAATTGCTGCCAACTGTTCCACTTGAGGCAGTATCACCACCACTGCTAGTGCTACGTGTGAAAATTCGTTTTGAAGCAGTCCCATCTTCCTCAGACTTGTGCTTTCGTTTTGCGCGTTCCAGTTTGGTATGTGAAAACTTCTGATAACAAGATTTGTGCCACTTTGCATTCTGTTCTTTCAATGTTAATTGAATACCATTCCCATGGTCAAGTCGTGCCAGATTGATTTTGATTGGCATTGAGTCAAGGTTACTAAACTGTGTGATGTTGTCTACTATGGTTTCATAGCCTCTGTCAGTTGGTGATATGAGAGACTCTTTGGTGTCCAGTTGACAAAAAACACAGATAGTCCAATCAGTTGCTTGAACAGATGAAGATGAGGCACTGGCCATTTCTGTGAATATTCAGTACGTCTTGACTATCACTGTGCGCAGATCAAATATATCAAACTTGCTGAAACTGGAAACAAAATATGATTAAGGCCGAGGGTTTATCCTTTTACCACCTTTATCAAATACATCTGTTGCACACATTCGTTTATGGGATACAACTAGGTTCAGTTTCCCTACACCTAGCCCGTTCGTTCATCCAGTGCCATTTAAGTCCCGTGCGATCTGTACACCTTCCGGGTAATTCTTAAGCCCCGTTACCCTTGGCTCGGCTCTCCCGCGCTGGCACATCCTGTCAATTCAGGCGCGGCTATCTAACTACATCTACCAACTACAAACTACAGTTTAGTAGCTAGTGGATTTGGGGCTGTTAGATAGCATTTGGGACACTGATCTAGATATACTAGTACTTATTAAAGTACTAGTATATCTAGATCAGCTGGCACTGAACCCCATGCTGAGTTACACAGCAGTGATGTCACCAGTGTGCCCGGGTTGTGTGCTGACATTCACTCTATTATATAGATATATATGCTTTTATACATCTTTTGAACCATTTTAGGAGTGAATATAGGAAAATAAATAAAAGTACAACGTCATAACACTTCATAGTAGTTCAGAAACTGCATCGTTGCTGCCGGTTGCTAAGGAAAATGCTTTGCCTAGCAACCGTTGCTATGCAATACAGAAATCTCGGTTGCTCCTGCTCTGAAATTGTAAAGTAGGTCCTTGTGAACATTTCCGGGAAGTTTCATGCTTGTATCACCTTGTGAGCAATTCTTGCACCCATTTCCTATGTCATTATCTTTTAGAATGGTAATTGATGGATAGAAAATGTGTGTTTGTGTGTACGAAAGACAACACAAATTGGCTGTCACTATTCTGTTATAAGTTAGGCAATCATGCATACCCTTTAGTCTATTCGCTGTAAGTAGGCGAGACATCATGACCTCTAATCCTCTCTAACTCAAAAACGACTGGAATAATTTATCTAATATTTCTACCATTTGGGAAGAGTCAGGCAAAGAATAGATGTGGAATTGTACAGCCAATTTGCTCTAGCCTTTTTTTAGTTAGAGAGCATTAGAAGTCATGATTTCTCGACTACTTACAGTGAATAGACTATAGCACTATTGTATGCTGACATCATACTCTGATTATTGTATGCTGACATCATACTCTGACTATTGTATGCTGACATCATACTCTGACATCATACTCTGACTATTGTATGCTGACATCATACTCTGACTATTGTATGCTGACATCACACTCTGACTATTGTATGCTGACATCATACTCAGACTATTGTATGCTGACATCATACTCTGACTATTTTCTTTAGTGCAAATATGACATTCAGTGTAATAATGGGAATTTCAGTTGATACGTGTCTGCTAAAGTGGATTCCAGTGCAAACTATGAATTTAAGGGGAAATATATATGTGTTGTGTTTATTAACGTATTTGTATATTTAGACGATTATTCCCCAGCTTAAGAAGGAATTTTAAAAATTGAAGTGATTTAATACCAACTCATTAGCGTGTATACTCCCACAATCTGTATAATATCGTCTATCAGCAGGTGGAATTTAATCGTTCTGAAAGGGGTAAAAATTTGATTTTAAGTGTACAGACAATATTTGATATATATGTTATTACACTGGTGTAAAACTGTTTAATATCGATTGTGTAAAGTTTAATGTTGATGTATAAATCAGTGTAAATGTATGAATGGTATGCATATTGTTACTTGTTAATACAAGTTTAAATTTCAGTGTAAAAGTATATATTTATATTGCAGAAGTGTAACTAAATGTTAGTGAGGGATATTTAGTGTAAAGTTGTAAATTTGTGTATTTAAGTGTAAAATAATGTGTACATGTAAGTCAGTGTAGCCTATGAGTGTGATTAACATTTGTACATGTATGTCAGTGTAGCCTATGAGTGTGATTAACATTTGTACATGTAAGTCAGTGTAGCCTATGAGTGTGATTAACATTTGTACATGTAAGTCAGTGTAGCCTATGAGTGTGATAAACATTTGTACATGTAAGTCAGTGTAGCCTATGAGTGTGATTAACATTTGTACATGTAAGTCAGTGTAGCCTATGAGTGTGATTAACATTTGTACATGTAAGTCAGTGTAGCCTATGAGTGTGATTAACATTTGTACATGTAAGTCAGTGTAGCCTATGAGTGTGATTAACATTTGTACATGTAAGTCAGTGTAGCCTATGAGTGTGATTAACATTTTGGAAATAAATACAATTATTCAGTGGACTATCCCAATGAAGATAATAACGCATTTTGACAGTTTATTCTTGCTATCATTAGACGATTTTACACAGCTTAGTAAAGATCTGTGGGAATCATGAGGGTAGAGTCTAAATGCTAATCACAATGAAGCCTCTGACTTTCACATACCCTTCCTAGTCTGAATAATATCGTCTAATAATCGCTAGACAACAGGTAAAGATGCGTCATCGGATCTTTAAATAGTTAATAAAACACGTGTAAATTGTAGAAGCGCGAATCAACCCTCTGAATTTCATACACCCTTTCTAACCTGAATAAAATCGTCTAATAATAGCTAGGGATCAGGGGGGAAAATTCGTCATCGGATTTGTTAACCCCTTCAGCACCATGACGTAATGTTCATATTCTGGTTACCATTAGACGATTGTCTTTAGTTTGTAATCTACCTAAGCGACTCAAATGGGTAAATACGATCTCAATAAATCCTCTTAGTAACATAGGTCCTTATTAAACTGTATACAAAGATCTAATGTTTGCCAGAATCAAAGGTAAAAGGGCGTCATTGTGCTCAAGTGGTTAAAAGGGTTAAGGGGGAGGTAGTTCGTTCCGTTAGTTTGGCGATTTTGAGACCTTTCGCCTAATTTCTTTGTCAATATTAACACCTATCGTGCCATTTAGGTGTCTATCGTTTCCTGGCGACCGATAGCGAGCCTGTAATTTTATAAGGAATCGGCCTTCGGCGGGGACATTTTTCTACCGAAAATATACAATTTTATCTTGAAAGGGTGTCTAGGGGTGTTTTTTTAACCCTTTCACGCATATATGACGTAGAGGTTGCCAGATTAGCAATACGAAATAGAGTTCTCTCATGCTTATAATTACCTCTCCAAAATTAGTGTTCTGCCCACAGCTAACTCAAAGACAACTGCAGAGGTTGAAGTAACTAAACTAAAGGTTTCTAAATACCCCTGATGGTAAAAAAGGCTTTAAAGTATCCCCAATAGGCTCAAAATCGCGTCATATGTCGGAGAGGGTTAAGCTTGAAGGAGGTCTAGCGAGGAAACTAAAATATAAGTGTGTTGATTTTCGGTGTGAGCATCCTAGGTTCGAATCCCCGGACTGCCACATGTGTTTGTTAATTTCATTGATCGAGTTTAGGAGTAAAGTTGGTTGGTGGAGATAACATAATAATATACTGTATATATATATACAGGGTGTTCCAGTAATGCTTTTCATAAATTATATGGTGGGCTCATCAGACAAAAATAAGAATACATTACTCTATGAACATGAGGTTGAGTATTTATAATAACGGAGTTATTACACGATTTAAGTTAACGATAGATACAATGCCATTCAGTCCAAGGGGTAATGTTGCCATTTTAGTGGATTATATCCATTTGGCCTTCGCTATCCCTTGCTAGCCTCAAGATAGTGAGCAGTAGCGATCTGACTTTTCGGTAGAAAAATATGTCCGGCTTCGCCGGATTTGATTTTTCTACCGGAAAAGCCGGACATATTTTTCTACCGAAAAGTCAGATCGCTACTGCTCACTATCTTGAGGCTAGCAAGCGATAGCGAAGGCCAAATGGATATAATCCACTAAAATGGCAACATTACCCCTTGGACTGAATGGCATTGTATCTATCGTTAACTTAAATCATGTAATAACTCTCTTATTATAAATACTCAACCTCATGTTCATAGAGTAATGTATTCTTATTTTTGTCTGATGAGTCCACCATATAATTTATGAAAAGCATTACTGGAACACCCTGTATATATATATATACATACCAAAAAACAAGCACTACCCCCATAATATATGCGTGTAAATTGTAAAAGAGCGAATTGTCTTGTAAAAGCGTAAATCTAGGCGAGCTGGTTGTAAAGCAGTGGTGAACCCGCTTGAGTGAGAGGCTGGTGATTGGTTGGCGGGGGCGACATGAGGGGCCAATGGCAGACGTCTGGCTGATGAGTGATGGTAGGGGGTGGGGGAAGGTGGTGGAGGAGGTGGATCACGTGACTTCCTCCCTTCCGTCTCCTCTTGCTTTCATCCTTCCTTTGTGCTTCTGTTTTCTTTTTATCACTTCCTCCCTTCTCTCCTCCTATCCCTGCGCTATCCTTTATTTCCTCTTGCTTTTATCCTTGCTTTGTGCTTCTCATGTCTTTCTATCTCTCCTTTTTGTCTTCTCTCCTATGCCTGCTTTATTCTTTATTTCTTTCCTTCCTCCCTTCGCCCCTGCACTCCTTTTTGCTTCTTCTTTCTCTCCTTCCTCCTTTCTCTTCTCCTAGCCCCGCTCTTTCCTTTCTTTCTTTCCTTCCTCCATTCCTTCTCTTGCTTCTATCCTTGCTGTGTTCTTCTCCTTTCTCTCTCCTCCTATCCCTGCTCTATCCTTGTTTTCTTTCCTCCTCTCCTCCACTCCTTCTCTTGTTTCTTTCTTTCTTTTTTTTTCTTTTTTTAGGAGACAATGAACGGAGGAAGGAAAAACACAGATAAAACAAAAAGGTCCATGTGCCTAAAGGCATCCTCCATTCATAAAATGTTTGTAACAACTGGATTTAAACATTTGTAGATTGTAAGTTTGTGGAAAGCAATTCGAGGGAAGTGAATTCCAAAGAGTAGTAGCTCTGGGGATAAATGAATTCTGATAAGCAGAAGTTCTGCATTGTGGAGGAGAAAGTATAAATTCATGGGCGCTCTCAGCTGCCCTAGTTCTACGGGGAAAGATGTGGAGAGGCGGCACAATTGAAGCAAGTTCCTCGGAACAATTGCTGTGAAAATATCTGTAGAATAATGCAAGGGATGCAACGTTTCTTCGTATGGATAATGTAGGAAGGTCCTGTGTGATTGCAGGGTTATTGATTAATCTAATAGCTTTATTTTGAATTTTGTCCAACTGCCTCAATGCAACCACTCCACTTCCACCCCACAGAGGTGAACAGTAATCCATCTGAGAACGCACATGACTTTTATATATCACGGCCAACTGCTCGTCAGTGAAGAATTCTCGAACTCTGTACAGGAGTCCCAGTTTTTTAGAGGCATTCTTAGCAATGCTTCTAACATAATGTGTCCAGCTCAAGTTAGTAGTTAATGTTACACCGAGAATGTCAATACTAGGGGAAGTGGGAATATTTACATCATTAAAAAATATATGGGGGTCAGTGAGATTCTGTCGGTTAGAAAATTGAATGTATTTGGTTTTCTGTGCATTAAAGGAAACTAGATTCTTTTGTCCCCATCCATTAATTCTAGAAAGGTCCTGGTTCAGAGAAATTGCAGTGTTTATTTTTGAATAATTTTTGCTATCATTTGTGCTTCTTCTTTCTTTCTCTCCTTTCTCATCTCCTATCCCTGCTCTTTCCTGTCTTTCTTTCTTTCCTTCCTCCTTTTCCTCCTCCACTTCTTCTCTTGCTTCTATCCTTCTTTCGTGCCTCTCCTTTCTGGCATTTCGCTACCCTTCTTCTCTTCTTCCTTGTTCCTCCTCCTATTCCCTTCTTTTATTCCTATGTTTTTTTTTCTCTCTCTCTCTCTCTCTCTCTCTCTCTCTCTCTTATACAGACACACACACTCTTTCTCGCACTCACTCTTACTCTCACTAACTCACTCGCTCTCACTCTCTCACACACACACTCACACAAACTCCCTCACTCTCATTATTTCCGTACCAACAATGAATCCCCCTAAAATCTCCCAAAAATGGTACATTGGAGAGGTGTGTTGTGGGAGCCTGATAACTGCCAATCAATTATAACTTGTTGTGATTGGTGGTGAGCCTTCCGTTCCCTGAGTTACTTACATGTACGTACTGATACTAGAGCGGGGTCGTATACATGTACACACAGATACATTCATACATACATACTGTACACACATAAGGATATTTTGACTAACGTGTCTTGAATTCGGCTCTTTATTACTCTTTCAACTTTGGGAGGTGAGGCCCCCACCGTGGGTGGGGGGGGGGGGGGATTTGATACAGGCAGCTTTCTTGCCTCCTTCATACACATAGAAAACAAGGACCTAAAAACACACACGCACACACGTACGCACACACACTCACACATACACATACACACATTGACTGGCGGCTAGGGAAGGCAAGCAAAGGGAAAATAAAATAAATTAAAGACTCCAGACAAAGACCATCCACCAAAAGCCCTCCAAGACAACTAGAGAGAGAGAGTATCACGGCCCCAACGAAAGAAGGAGTGGAGGACGAGAAGTAGGAACAGGAGGAAGAGAAGGAATGAAGGAGGAGGAGAGAGAGAGAGAGAGAGATATATTAAAATGGAGATACATAATAACAAAGTTAGGTCGAGGAGAGGAGACATAGTATGAAATCCCTCTGAAGTCAAAATTCCGGTAGTGATTAAAAGATAGCTGATATAACAATGGATAGCAGAATGAACAGACCTAGAACCATGGAAGAAGAGAAGGGAGGTAAGAGAGAGAACCAAGAAAAGAGGAAGGAGTGGAAAGGGAGGAGAAGGGAGAGATGACAGATAACCAAGAGAATACGAAGGAGTGGAAAAGGAGGAGGAGAAAAGGGGAGATAAGAGAAAGAACGAAGAATAGATGGAGTGGAAGAGGAGGAAAAGGAGAAGGAGGGAGAGATGAGAGAGAACCAAGAACCGACGGAGTGGAGGACGAGAAGGAAGGAGAGGAGACAGACCGTATGAACTCCCCGTGTTTGAAGTCAAAATTCCGGTAGTGATTCTGCGGCCCCCTCAAGTGTTTTCATGGGGCCGGGTTGTCTCAGGGCTCCACGTTGAGGGCCGGTGGGTTGGTCGGTTGGGTGGAGTGCCTAAGGGGGAGGTAGTTGATTTTTCTCCCTCAAGTATAGTCCCATTAGGTTTTGAGATTTTAAGACGTTCGTTCCATTCGTTTGGCGATTGTAAGACATTTTGCCCATTCTTTGTTAGTATTAGGACCTTTCATGCCATTTAGGTGTCGATTTTTTCGTGGCAAGCGATAGCGACCCTGTTATTTTAGGTGGTTGTGATGATGGTGGTGGTCAGGACAGTAGGAGGAGAAGGCTAGAAATAACAATCGTGGCTCCCTCCCTCTCTTGTGGGTGAGGTTGTTTTCATATTCCACGATCTTGTGTTCTTGGTCCTTTATGAGAGAGAGGTGTAGAGACTGGTGTTTTTTTAGTTCAGCATGTTCATTGTTCTTTATCCTTTTGATTCCATTATCTACTTGCCTGCTCTTGTGGGAATGGTGATGATAGTGGTGTTGGTTGTAAATGGTGGTGTGATTGGTGTGTGTGACAGCTATGTTATAGTCTGTTCATTCTAGGTGGGCAGAAATGGTAGCCTCTAACCTCGGTAACTAAAAAAGAACTAAAGTAATCAAGCTAATTTGTCTACCAAATAGGAAGACTTGGTCAGGGAATGTATATCTAAATTGACAGCTCATTTGCTCTACCCATTTGTGAGTTACAGAGGTTAGAAGTTACGATTTCTGCCCAACCTTAAATGAACGGACTATAGTAGTGATGATGGTGGTGGCTTGTGGATTTTGTTGATGTAAGTTGTGTGATTAGGGACGTTTTTTTTTGTTTTTGCAATGGTGTGGATAGTTGTGGTAGTGGTGATCACCCATCACCATGGTAGGGATGGTTGTGATAGTAGTAGTAATAATGATGATGGTAGTAGTGATGGGGAAGATGGTGTTTATGGTGGTGATAAGGATGATAATGATGACGGTGGTGGTGTTATACCCTGTTCCAAATAAGTAGGCCAAAACTCTTGAACATTAACCTCTATAACTCATAAACGACTAGACTAACCGAGCTAATATTTCTAGCATTTGGGAAGGGTCAACCAGGGAATATGTGTGGACATTTACAGCCCTTTCTAAGTTACAGAAGTTATGCTTTACGATATTTACAATATTGGTGATACTGTTGGTGGTATAGTATTGGTTGAGAAAGTAAGAGGACGAGTCTAGAAACAATAATCCTGGCGCTAATATGTCATGTCTCAGCTGTCCTTACGTTTGGCTCGCTCTGTGATGTAATCATTGCTATCAAATGTTGAATAAGGTGGTTAAGTGTAGGCATAGGTTTGTATATCCCACTCGAAATGAATAAAGCAAGTTTATATATTGCTGTTACCAATTATGGATCAAAATATACTTGGTGCCGAGACATCACTTATTAGGCCGATTGTACTTACCCAATTGTTTCTTAGTTCTTCAGTCCAGTGTGTTTATTGTTCTGTATTTACCCTTTGTTTCTGCTAGTTCCTTGCTTCATTTATTGGGGAAGATGGTGGTAGGGATGGTGAAGATGCTGATAGGGAGGGTTGTGATGGTTTTATATATGTGGTTGTGATGATGGTGGTGAAAGGTAGTAAGGATGATAGTGGTGATGAGGATTTGGTGGTACTGATGGTGGTGGTGTTAGTGGGGATAATGGTATTGGTGGTGGTGTTAGTAATGGAGATAATGGTGTTGAAGGTACTAGTGTTAACAGATCTCCCTTGTATGGAGGGAATTTCCTACCCAGAATTTTGCTCTGGGGTCTGTGTGAGAGGCAGCCCTTGGCTTAAACCTATCCCTTTCATTGCTCTTTTGTTCTTACATTTTTTTACTATTTTGTTTTCCCTTGTGTTATTTTTGTTGTTCACTCTTAGGCCAGTTGGAGAGGTAGAATCCTTGAGGCTTTCTCTTGCAATGTTTTTGTTAACCCCTTCTGTACCGGCGCCGTTTCTTTAACTTTATTCAGACGATTTTATTCAGTTTCAAGAGGGCCTCCAGTAATGTCCAGGCTTCGAACTATCTCGCTTACCTCTTTTTACTACCACATATCCTTCATAAACGGTACCAAATCCTCTAAATATAGCCAGAATAAAATAAAAAAGACGTCGCAGGTACAGAAGGGGTTAATAATCAGATCTGTGTTTGCTTTTCTTATTTTTGTTGTCTATTCGCCCTCTGAGAATTACGTCGTGTCCTTTAGTTTTTAATATGTTAACTTTATTCTACTAGCCTATCATTCTCTTCTCTTGTTTTGTGTCATTTTTTTTTCTCTACACGGTATTGCACTGTATATGATTATTATAATCATCCAAAGCGCCTTAAGGTAGGATAGGCGTATTTATTTCCCTATTTATAAATCCTTTTTATCATCTTTTTTAGTTTCCTCCCTAGTCCTTCCTTCAAGATAAGATAAATTTGTAAATTTTTCTACCGATTTTTTTTTTATAAAGCTTGATGGAGGTCTAGGGAGGAAAGTAAACACATAATAAAAAGGTAAATATATAAGCAAATAAATACGTCCTTTTCCCCCTTAATATTTGTCCTAAAATGTCTGTCCACGCCTCCTCGTGAATTCATAATATATACATGTATACTATAGTCTATATTTTTTCCAGCTGATGGTAAATTGAATCCCTTAGCATCTGATTTCTCGAATCCTAATGATGGCGGTAGGGATGGTTATGATGGTGATAGGGATGGCTGTAACGGAGGTTGTGATGGTGGTAGGGATGGCGGTGATGATGGTGATAGTGGTGGTGTTAGGAGTGGGGATAATGGTGTTGACGGTACTGTGTTAACAGATATCCCTTGTATGGAGGGAATTTCCTACCAAGAATTTTGCTCTCAGGTCTGTATTTTTATTTATTTTTATATATTACAACTACTCCCTCTCGGGCATAGGCTGAGAGCCTTTACACTACACCGCTGAACACAGTGAGGCCCTTGAGGTCTTGTTCCAGTCTAAGGAGTGAGGCATGCGAAGCACCCCGGCTCGAAACAACTCCATCTCTGAAGCCGCTTCACCTCTGCACTTCACCGTCTGATCCCCCACACTCGGAGCCTCACTCTCAGAACGCCACCTATTGAGCAATTAACTCACTAGGCATTGCCCTGCCTGTAACATATTTTGAATATGGGAATATTCATACAATGGTATTTAACCCTTAACTGGCGGCGCGCAACTTATGTCGAGTGAAATAAATATGGACTATGTGGCGGTGCACAACATATGTCGACCGCCATTTTCAGCATGTAATGTTGCTGAGAGAGAGAGCTGAGCGGTGGGACGAGCGTAGTAACCATATGACCGGTCCCCACCACCGTGGTGGACATACTGAACTGTATCCCACCCTTCTCCCCCTCTTCTGCTTCACTGCACAGGGAATTATGTAAGGAAATTGCCTTGTTTCAGGGTTTTTGCACTCGTGTTGCGCGATCGTTGCAGGAGAACCAGTGGTCGTACAAGGATGGTTCAGGTGTCATTGGAAAGCTCTGTTTACGCCCTTTCAGGGATAGATACTTGTTTTACGCTCTGGGTCTTATTTAGGCATGAAAATGATCACGTAAACAACCCTATTTAGGGTAAAACAAAAAAACTCTGTGCGGTAACTCAAATAGACCGCCTAGGCCGCCAATAAGGTGTTAACACTCCACGAGCGGCTAGGTCGGTAACTTCTACTACCTGCCAAGCGGGGGGTTTTACCCTAAACGAGCCTATTTTCCGTGCTCTTTTTCATGCATAAACAAGAGCCAGAGCGTAATACAATTATGTGAGTTATGGTGAGTTATCTGCCCAACAGGTGGCGTTGTGTCTGTGTAAGTGTGAGAGTCCGAGTGTAGGGGTTGAGACAGTGAAGCACGGGAACGAGGTGGCTTCAGAGATGGGGTTGTTTCGGGCCATGAGTGAGCACCGTGCCTAATGTGAAGGCAAGATGGCAGGTGCTCGTTGTACTCTACGTGCTTCACATGTCTCACTCCCTAGACTGGAACAAGACCTCACGGGCTTCACTGTTCATTGTAAAGCGGTGAATGTTAAGGCTCTCAGCCTATGCCCGAGAGGAAGTAAGTTGGAATAAAAAAAAGAAAAAAAAAAAAAAAAAAACGTGAAAGGGCGATAATTGAGCTTTCCAATGACACCAGAACCATCCTTCTATTACCACGGGTTCTCTTGCAACGATCGTGTAACACGAAGGAAAAATTCCTAAAATATGGTAATTTCCTTACATAATTCCCTGTCTAGCGAGGTAGTACAAAGGGAGTACAAAGGAAATCAAGCAACAACAGATCTAGTGACCCTTCTAGGTTGCTTGTCCTCCAAAACACTGAGGATCAAGTGTCCAAACAGTGGTTTAGAGTGGGTAAGGGAACATTGGAAAGGGAATTACTGCCCTGGAACTAATGTCCGTGGCAGGATTAGGAAGTTAGTAGGGGACAGAAGGGTTAGTAACTGAGGGGGGGATAAAATAAAGTTATTCATTTACAAACGCAGTCAGTCGCGGGTTTGATGCGAGATATTTGTCTACGCGGAGTTTAAATGAATCAACGGTGATGCAGTCTATAACGTTTCGGGGAAGCCCATTCCACAAGTTGACAACTCGATTGAAGAAGAAATTCTTAGATTCGTGTGAGTTAAAGATTTACCAATAATTTTGCAACCGTTTCCCCGCGTGTAATTAGATTGGTCGATAGTGAAGTGCTTACTACAGTTCATATTGTCGATGCCTTTGATGATTTTGAACACTTGAATTAAGTCGCCTCTTAATCTGCGCTGGGTTAAAGGAAATAGATTTAATTCTCTAAGACGCTCTTCGTATGGTTTGTTCTTTAGGCTAGGTATCATTTTGGTGACTCTACGTTGAACTCGTTCTAGCTTGTTTATATCTTTTTGGTAATAAGGGCACCAGGATTGAACGCAGTATTCCAGAAGAGGGCGGACTAAGGAATTGTAAAGGGTTAGGATAACTTCTTTGGATTTATGCTCAAATGACCTGCCTATAAAGCCAATTATTTTGTTTGCCTTCTTAACAACTTCTGAACATTGTTGACTCGGTTTTAGGTTACTCGATATTGTTACTCCCAGATCGGTTTCTCTGTTTACATTCTTAAGCTGAGTGCCATTCATTGAATAGTTTGCTTTCTCATTTAGGTATCCGATATGTAGTACTTTACATTTATCCGCATTGAAACTCATTTGCCAAATTTGGGCCCAACATGACAATTTATCTAGATTGTGTTGCATATCGTCATCTTGTTCTTTTGAGAGTACGCTATTTGCATTTTTTGTATCGTCAGCAAATTTTGAGATTGTACAGGTGAGACCCTCATCTATGTCGTTGATGTAAATTAGAAAGAGAATTGGTCCTAGTACCGATCCCTGGGGTACCCCGCTACTTACATTGGTCCATTTAGATGCCTTACCGTTTATGACTACTCTTTGCTTTCTGTCGCTGAGCCAATTTTCTATCCATTTCAACACACCGTCTTGTATTCCATGCGCTTTTAGTTTTAGCAATAAACGTTTGTGGGGAACTTTGTCAAAGGCCTTTTGAAAATCAAGGTATATAATATCTACAGCTTTACTCTCATCGTAGAGGTTGAGGATATCGTGGAAGAAGTCTACGAGGTTTGTTAATCAGGAACGTTTTTTACGAAAGCCGTGTTGAGTATCTTTAAGTATGTTATTTTCCTCTAAGTGATTTACGAGTCTGTCTCGTATGACCGTTTCTAGCATTTTACATACAACTGAGGTTAAGCTAATTGGACGATAGTTACTGGGTAGGGATTTGCTGCCTTTTTTTAATATCGGTGTTACGTTGACTAGCTTCCACTGATCAGGCATAGTTCCAGACTGCAAGGATTTATTGAATAGTAATGTCAGTGGTTTGGAGAGCTCATCCTTAGCTTCCTTTAGAACTCTAGGTGAGATTGTATCAGGTCCAGGCGTTTTATTTACCTTGAGTTTATCTAAACAATTCAATACTTCTCTCTCTGTAACAGTGATATTGCTTAAAACATCTGAATTATCAATCTGAATCGGCGATGGTGTAGGGATATCACTGAGGTCTTCTGTTGTAAAAACTGATGCAAAAAATTTATTGAGGGCATTACTCATTTGTACTTCGTCTTTGGTGTATTCTCCATTTTCATCGACTAACGGTCCAACAGTTGAAGTAACTACTTTTTTCTTTCTGATATAACTATAGAATTCTTTCGGGTTTGTTTTACTTTGATTCGCAATATGTAACTCTAAGGTCTTTTTACTTTGCTTAATTAACTTTTTGGCTTTGCGTCGTAGCTCTACAAATTTCACCCGTTCTTCGTCATTTTGTGAGGATTTTAATCTATCATTAGCAAATTTTTTAGCAAGCAGGCAGTTTGAAATATCTTTATTCCACCATTTGGGCTTATTATTATGGCCTGGACGCCGTATTTTCGATGGTATGCAGTCTTGCACTGCTTTTAGGGAAGTGGTTTCGAATAACTTCCAAGATGTATTTATGTCGTTATTGTTAATTAAGAAGCTCCAGTCAGTTTCTTTAAACATAGCTCTAAGTTTATGGATGTTTGCTTTCTTGAAATTAGGGACTTTTTCGATGCTACTATTTGGTTCGTTGCTAGTAAACTTTAAAGTGAAAGTTATCGTACGATGGTCGCTGTTACTGAATTCATCACCAACATTCAAATTCTCTATTAATTCTTCTTTTGTTGCAAGTACAATGTCAAGAACGTTATTACCACGGTTGGCGTTCGAACAAATTGATAAAGCGAACTCTCTTGCAAGTTCGTATACAAGTCATGTCCGGAGTGTGAAGTAAGAGTATCGCCCCACTTGGTCACAGGTAAATTAAAGTCGCCAAAAATTACGGTATCTTGTGAGTTACTTACATCTGCAATTTGTTCGTAAATTTCTCGGTCAGTTTGCACTGATTGAGCTGGAGGTCTGTATATTAATGCAAGTATTATTTTTGTACCTTTATTATTCTTTATTAGCACAAAAGATGCGTCGACGTTCACAATTTGAGGTTTTGACAAGAGGGTAGGGTTAAGACTTTCTTTGATATAAAGTAAAACGCCACCTCCATTTCGATTTATTCAGCTTTTCTCAAACATTACATAACCGGGAAGTGAATACTCTGCTAAAAAGTCTCTATCTTCTGTATTGAGCCAAGATTCTGTTATGCCAATCACATCATAATTTTCTGTAAACACTAGCTCCTCTAAATCTGAAAATTTATTACGTATGCTATGAGCGTTTGCATAGAAAACCTTTAAATTTGTTATTTTAGAACTCACGGAATGCTCTTTAATAATATTTTTGGTTCTTGTCGGATCTACATTTATGTTCATGGCTGTCCTCGGTCCTCGCTGTCTTCGGTCCTTATCGCTGGTGGTCCTCGGTTGCCTCTGTTTTTTTCTTGGCGTTGGATGAATTATGTCACTGCTGCTTCTTCTCGGATGGCGTTTTTTGATCCATGGCTGCGGACTGCTTCGTGTAGGAGACGACCCATGCGTGCTGAACCCACAGGGTTTAGATGAGTGCCATCCTTGCGGAACAGAGTAGGCTGGTTG
>CM064577.1:19930194-19942694 GCA_032716605.1 Paralithodes platypus | reverse complement strand
AGTATATATATATATATATATATATAAAAAGTATATATAAATGTTTTTTTTTTCTTTTTACAGCGTCGGGGGCTCGTTCGGAGAGTGTGTACCCATTTGGGTTAACACTAGCTCATCCGACGTCCTGGAGGGCTTTGTGGTGATGTAATTTTCGTCGTGTGCTGGTTACCATTAGACGATTTTCCATCGCCTATAATTTACCTTTAGGACTGAAATTAGTAAATGCGATCTCAATAAACGCTCTGAATAACACACGTCCTTAAACTTTAAAATCGTCTAATGTAGCCAGAGAAGGCAATAGGTAGATGGCCGTGCTGTCGGAGTCTGCCACTAAATGTTTGGGGCGATTTAACCCTTTGAAGATTATGACGCGTTGTGACCATTTATTCTGGCTACCCTTAGACGACTTTATACAGCTTGGGAAGGATCTGTGGTCATGAAGAGGGTATAAAGACTATCTCAATTAACCCTCTGATAGCTTTGCATTATGTTAAAAAGTAGTATATATAATTTTGTAACCCTGTTATCATTTTGTATTGTGTTAAAAAGTAGTATCAGGTCAGGTCAGGTGAAGGTAAAAGCCTTTACAATGGCACCTCGTACCTACTTTCCGAAGAGTGTTAAGCGGGGAGAAGGTTGGAGAGAGAGGAAGCTGTTGGAGTGGCTTTGTTGTGTGTTATTAGTCTGTATAGTTTTGTAGTTGTGTTATTGTTTTTCCTAATTGTTTTTGTTTTTTGTTCTCTCCCCAGGTATGTGAGGGTTGAGGTGACTGTTGGTGAGTAATATTGTAATCCCTTAAGGGGGGTCACCTGCTTTGTTTTATCTTTCTCTCCTTTTCTCTCTTTCCCTGGCTTGTATCCATTCGGCCCCATTCAGCCAACGGTTTTAAGACGTTTATCCCCATCCAGGTGTCGATTTCTTCCTGGCGAGCTATAGCGAGCCAGCATTGTATGGAAAAATCCGGCTTCGTCGGAAACATTTTTCTATCGAAAAATGTACAAATTTAGCTTGCTGTCAAAACAAAAATATATATATGCTGGCTCGCCACCGCTCGCCAGGAAAATATTGACACTTGGATGGGGGTAAACTTCTTAAAACAGTAGGCTGAATGGGGCCGAATGGATACAACCCAAAGAGAGAGGGAGAGAAAGAGAGAACAAAAACGAGGTGGGCTCCCTTAACCCTCCTGGCCCGGGCTGTATCTCCAAAGGACAGGGTGGGCTACTCGGGCGATCTGGCCGAAAAACGTCTAGGCCTAGGCTACCGTATTTTGGTTAATTTTAACTGCTAGAAATTTCCCACACATCTATAAATGTAGTGCGGTTTCCAATCTGTAGACTGGCGTTGAGTAGAGCTCTCTAAGTCAACTGGTCCAGTTGTGATGACGATTTTAGTGGAGAGCATTTTCAGGCGATGTTAGCAATACGCCGATCTTTTCACTACTGAAACAACGACATACAGACATACATAACAAACAAGTCTTCTCCTTCTTGTTTTCGGAGGTGCGGTGACGCAACGATCGGCTTTGTTTACATGCGTCGGACGCACGGCGTTCAGACCAAGCTGAATAGGCTTTCAAGCTTACTATCTCCTGAAAGGACACCCGGGCACCTGCCCTTATTTCGTGGTGTCATATTAAAATGACACCCGGGGAGGAAGGGTTAAGGGGAGGCAGTTGGTTTTTAGAGTCTTCCTCCTCCCTCATGTTTAGCCCTATTAGTTATGAGATTTCAAGACATTCGCCCCATTAGTATGGCGATTTTCAGACCTTTGGCCCCATTTATTTGCCAATATTAAGACCTTTCGTGCCATTTAGGTGTCGATTTTTTCCTGGCGAGCGATACCGAGCCTGTATTTGAAGAGGAATTGGCCTTCGGCCGGGACATTTTTCTACCGAAAAATTTAAATATTTATATCGAAGGGTGGGCTTGTGGGTGTTTTTTTTTTAAATTTTGATAGAGGCTTAGAGAGCAAACTAAACCCCCTCCTTAAACCATTGAGCCGAACCAGTAAATTATGCTGCACAATACCGTCTGAGCTCCCTTAAGGATTTTGAAGTATTCTGACACGTGATTTTGGCTATCATTAGACGATTTTACGCAGTTTAGGAAGGCCCTCTAGGAAGCTAAGGGGTCCAAGCCAACTCAATTATACCTCCGACTCTCACAGATCCTTCCCAAGCTGAATACAATAGTCTAATGATAGCCGTAATACACTGCTAAAGCGTGTCACAATCTTCAAGGGGTTAAGTCTAGAATCATTAATATTAATACATATTTGTTACCGGTATAGGTGAATTAGGTATGTCACTTTTGTTATGAATAGTTTAACCAGACCACTGAGTTACAACATGTAAAGCTCGGTTCACACATACACGTTCCGTCCGGCCCCTACCTCTTAATTCGCCGTGCCTAGGTAGCGTCCTTTTTATGCATGCATAAAATAGACCGTGTGGGTCAGGGCAACTGCCAGAAAACGTGTTATGCCGGGACACCCACGGGACATACACGGACACACACAGAAGTCATTATCTTGGTCGGGGCCGGACGGGACGTTAGAACATGTATGTGTGAACCGAGCTTAAAGCAAGTGTCACACTATGAAGATTTAAGTGCCGACACTCCACGACTTAAGGGTCGGGAGCAGGTCTTTGCCTACATCACCGCGCAACATGGGTGGGCGCCAACTCAAGAGAGCCGTCGGGAGAGGTCATCAGAGGCCTCAGGAAAAGTTCGACATGCACAACTCTTATGAGTTGAGTCGGCGGCTAGTAAATTGACGGCACGGGGACAGTAGGCTGGCGTCGTCGGGCGTTGTCCGGTATGCGTCATACGTTACAAGGGCGCCAGCCTGTCTGCGTCAGACGCCGCTTATAAGGTAGGTCGCCTTCAGGCAGCGACCCAGTAATGCCCAGGCGCCGTCATAGGGGGAGGGCATACCGTGAGTCCGCGACCTGGCAACATAGCACGGGACATCGTTGATAGATGGTTTTGGGGGTGTTTTTGTTTTAACCTTTATGGAGGTCTAGCGAGGAAACTAAAAAATAAATTAATATATAAATAAATAGACCCCTAAAATCACCACTGTCCCCTTAATCCGATCCCATCAACGAGTGACTATCTATAAACCCTTTCAATAGCGCTGGCGTTTGTTTTGCCATAGTTCTGCCCTACTTAGACGATTTTATGCAGCTTAAGAACGGTCTGTGGGAGTTAAGAGAGATAAATGAGAGGAATGGAGGTCTTGTGTTTGCTACAGGCCCTTTGTAAGCATAATACAATGACCTAATAGTTGCCAGACTATAATGAGAAAGACGTCATCGGTACTGAAAGGGTTAACTATAGATGGCTTGTTTTACCAATTCCTCAAACAAAAATAACACTTAATTAAAGGGAGATGGGCTCATTTGTTTGCTCATTTATGGATCTTTTTATTATGTTTTTAGTTTCCTCCCTAGATCTCAAGCTTAACCCCTCCCCCCCCCCCCCCACACACACACACACACAAACGTCTCCGACGGACCGGTTTGCCTCGGTCTGCATCAAGTGTGACGGAGTAGGGGTCCAGTGTGACAGGGTGGCTGTCCATCACCGCCGTAGTATCTATCGGCGCCGCCCTATCTCCTATAGGTGCCGCTCGTCAGGAGCGTTGTCGCCAACCAGTTTGCGTGCTACGGCGCATGACGCCGCCCCAGCGGCGTCATTTATCTTCCTTAGGTCTTGCATGGTTGCCTCTCGATCCCTTCCAGTTGCCGTTAGGCGGCATGCCCGTCCATACTGCCCGCCGTGGGCGTCCCGCCCCTCTATCACCCCACGATACTCGGCAGTGGTCTCCCCCTTGTATCGCCACTCCTTAAGTCGTGGAGAGTCGGCACTAAAATCGGCATAGTGTGACACTTGCTTAACTCTCATAGGGCTGGCCTAGGTATGTCACTACATTATTGTAGAACAGTTTAGTAAATAATTGTGTTTATATACTGTATATGGTCATGGATATAATTATGTTTATATATATGGTCACGGATATCATCTTTGTTTAACCCGTTCAGTATGATGACGTAATTTTCGTCGTAATCTGGTTATCACTAGACGGTTTTCACAAGCTTACAATCTACCTGCAAGACTCAAAAGGGTAAATACTGTATCAATAAAACATTTGAATATCATAGGTCCTTCTTTAACGGCATAAAAATGTCTCGTGTTAGCCAGAATAAAAGGTAAAAAAAGGGGCATTATCATACTGAAGGTGTTGAGATAACCAACTGATCTCTAATAACTGCCTTGATGGTGTAATGGTTAGTGTTTAACCCCTACTGTACCAGCGACGTCTTTTTCATTATATTATAGCTATATTTAGAAGATTTTGTGCAGTTTAAGAAGGATCTGTGGTAGCCAAAAGGATTATGTGAGATAGTACGAAGCCTGTTCATTGCTGTAGGCCTATATCTAACTGAATGCAATTGTCTAATAATAGCCAGAATAAAGTTAAAAGGACGTTACCGGTACTGAACGGGTTAAGATCTGTATGTGGTAACCCATGTTCGAATCCGGGGAAGATCACATGCTTTCATTAATTTCATTGGGAGGTGTTTGGTGTTGGGAGTGAAATTAATAGATTAGATTATTACAGTGCTTCTATTCAACTTTGTATCCTGTAATACCTTCATCCATTACTCATTCTAAAGTGTCTCCGCTGATTTGTGTACATGAAATGTTATCGGCAATTTTATCGGGCTGTCTGAGTTACGTTTTGACCTTTGAGACGCACTCATGATTTTGCTTCCTTTTATTCCTTCCTTCACACCTTCCTTTGCATTTCTTTGCATTCCTTTCTTCTTTCCATCATGCTTTACTTTCTATCCTCCTTTCTTCCTATCTCCCTTCCATCCTTCCATCCTTCCATCCTTACCATCCTCCCTTCTTTCAGTCCTCCCCTCCTTCCTACCTTCTCGCTTGCCTCCCATCCCCCTCCCTCTCTTCCGTGCTTCCTTCTGTTCATATTTCAAGTCTACTTGGTCCTGGCAGGTGAAGGGCTGGAAGGAGGAGGAGGAGGCGTGTAGTGGTGGTGGTGGTGGTGGTGGGAGAAAAGAGCTTACCTGTGCTACTGATTAACGAACTCTGATAAGCAGGTGGGAGCAAATGAAGGGCGCCCAGGTAAATCTGATTATTCTGAGCGCACCTGGGGATTTTGGAATATATACTTATTGTATTTATGAAGGGAAGCTTGATTGAGGGAAATAGTTTCAGAGTTTACTTGTTGAGTAGAAGAAAAACGAAAACATTTGTTAATTCTTGGGTTGGAGAGCTGGACAGAATACTAGTGGGGTTGTGTTGAAACGCGGGTGCAATCCACTCACCGTAAGGGAGGGGTATGCACTGAGAAAGCTCTGAAGAATACTGCGATAGAAGAGCGAAAGAGATGCAACATTGCGGTGTATTGAAAGAGATTGTAGGGAACTAGTAAGAGGTGGCGAGTTGATAAGACGGAATGCTTTTGACTGTACCCTTTGGAGAAGTGCTTATTTTCTGTCTTGCTTCTGAGAGAGAGAGAGAGAGAGACTTCCATTCCTTATGTAATTCCTATCGAACACTGCACAGGCCAAATCTAAAAGGTATGCTTCTGAGAGAGAGAGAGAGAGAGAGAGAGAGAGAGAGAGAGAGAGAGAGAGAGAGAGAGAGAATAAGGATATATTTTCCTGATTAAACTTAAATGCCCTAAGCTTGAGAGGAAGGGGTAAACGACCAAAAAAAAATTGCATATATACTGTATATAAATACAATAAAATATAAAACAATGTTCGGTTACCTACTGTAAACTAGATGATTGTAGATGCCAAGTCTCAAAGTCCGCTGGATCGGCTAACAGATCCAACGTGTACATAAAGGTAGAGAGGAAAGGGGTGATCGGAAGGATAATGGTTGATAAGGATCAGACTGAAAAACATTTATAGTATTTGAGCCAGATCAAAACCATTTATGAATCTGTTTTTAACAATTATTTGAAGCCCAGATAAAGATTAACCCTTTCCACATTCGGGGAAGCATTATCACTTTTTTCTGCCTAATATTAGATGATTTTATTCATTTCGTAATATACCAACTCAAAATTAACTTACAAATAAACCTAATTCATGAAATCAATGCAATTAATGAACGCTCTTGGGAAATCAAAGGGTCAAAGTCTATCTCAATTAACTCTCGCGACTCCCACAAGTCTTGCCTAATCTGAAAGAATCGTCTACTAACAGCCATAATAAAAGGTAGAAAGGCGTCCTCAGATCGTGAAAGGGTGAAGAGGGGATGCGCTTATTTGTTTACTTATTTGTTTATCTTTCTATATTTGTTTAGTTACCTTCCTAGACCTCCACCAAGCTTTAAAACAAAACAAAACTAAGCCCCCCTTGAAGATAATTTTGTATATTTTTCGACAGACATTTTTTCCGGCCAAAGGCCGGTTCCTCTTAAAATTACAGGTTCGCTTTCGCTCGCCAGGAAAAAAAATACACTTATATGGCATGAAAGGTCTTAACAATTGCCAAACAAAGGGGGCGAATGTTTTGAGATATCAAAGGTAACGGGGCTAAGCATGAAGGAGAAGGGAATCCAGAGGGGAAATAAAACTATTGGGATATGAGCGTGCCTGGTGGTGTTGGTGTACAAATAAATGCCAGGTGTACAGTCGCGCTAATAAGTGATGTCTCGGCACCAAGTATGTTTTGATCAATAATTGGTATCAGCAATATCTAAGCATAATTTCTTCATATCGAGTGAAATATACCAACATGTTCCTACACTTACCTACCCTACCCAACATTTGACAGACATTAATACAGCACAGAGCAAGCCAAACGTAATGGCAGCTGAGACATGACTTATTAGCGCCACTGTACATTAACCCCTTCGGTACCGGTGACGTTTTTTGCATTATATTCTAGCTTTATTTCGACTATTTTCTTCCATTTAAAAAGGCTTCAAGCAAGTAACAGGCTTCGAAATATTTCACTTAGCCCTTTTACTGCCACAGATCCTTCTTATACTGCACAAAATCGTCTAAATATAGCTAGAATATAACTAAAAATAAACGTCGCCGGTACAGAAGGGGTTAAATACCAGCACCATTATAGCAGGAAAATATAAATCATTCCTTCCGCCACTTTATACAGAAATCACTTCATTATCATAAAGGCCAGACAGAACAGGAAATTACTTGGCTATATAATATTTATATATATATATTTGTTTGTGTGTGTGTGTTTTTTTTTTTTTTTTTTTTTTTTTTTGGCAGGAGGGAAACAACGATTGAGAGAGAGAAAGAGAGTGGGGTATGTAGATACAGCAGAAGGATGAGTGGATAAATGATAAAGGAAGAAGGGTAATGATGTACGGTAAGAGAGAGAGAGAGAGAGAGAGAGTTAGTGTGTGGTATGTAGATACAGCAGAAGGGTGAGTGGATAAATGATAAAGGAAGAAGGGTAATGATGTACGGTAAGAGAGAGAGAGAGAGAGTGTGGGGTATGTAGATACAGCAGAAGGATGAGTGGATAAATGATAAAGGAAGAAGGGTAATGATGTACGGTAAGAGAGAGAGAGAGAGAGAGAGAGAGAGTGTGGGGTATGTAGACACAGCAGAAGGGTGAGTGGATAAATGATAAAGGAAGAAGGGCAATGATGTACGGTAAGAGAGAGAGAGAGAGAGAGAGTGTGGGGTATGTAGATACAGCAGAAGGGTGAGTGGATAAATGATAAAGGAAGAAGGGCAATGATGTACGGTAAGAGTACAAAGGAGTACAAAGGAGTACAAAGGAAATCAAGCAACAACAGGTCTAGTGACCCTTCTAGGTTGCTTGCCCTCCAAAACACTGAGGATCAAGTTTCCAAACAGTGGTTTAGAGTGGGTAAGGGAACATTGGAAAGGGAACTACTGCCCTGGAATTAATGTCCGTGGCAGGACTAGGAAGTTAGTAGGGGACATATGGGTTAGTAACTGAGGGGAGGATAAAGTTATTCATTTACAAACGCAGTCAGTCGCGGGTTTGATGCGAGATATTTGTCTAGGCGGAATTTAAATGAATCAACGGTGCTGCAGTCTATAACGTCTCGGGGAAGCCCATTCCACAAGTTGACAACTCGATTGAAGAAGAAATTCTTAGATTCGTGCGAGTTAAAAGATTTACCAATAATTTTGCAACCGTTTCCCCGCGTGTAATTAGATTGGTCGATAGTGAAGTACTTACTACAGTTCATATTGTCGATGCCTTTGATGATTTTGAACACTTGAATTAAGTCGCCTCTTAATCTGCGCTGGGTTAAAGGAAATAGATTTAATTCTCTAAGACGCTCTTCGTATGGTTTGTTCTTTAGGCTAGGTATCATTTTGGTAACTCTACGTTGAACTCGTTCTAGCTTGTTTATATCTTTTTGGTAATAAGGGCACCAGGATTGAACGCAGTATTCCAGAAGAGGGCGGACTAAGGAATTGTAAAGGGTTAGGATAACTTCTTGGGATTTATGCTAAGAGAGAGAGAGAGAGAGAGAGAGTGTGGGGTATGTAGACACAGCAGAAGGGTGAGTGGATAAATTATAAAGGAAGAAGGGTAATGATGTACGGTAAGAGAGAGAGAGAGAGAGAGTGTGGGGTATGTAGATACAGCAGAAGGGTGAGTGGATAAATGATAAAGGAAGAAGGGTAATGATGTACGGTAAGAGAGAGAGAGAGAGAGAGAGAGAGTGTGGGGTATGTAGATACAGCAGAAGGGTGAGTGGATAAATGATAAAGGAAGAAGGGTAATGATGTACGGTAAGAGAGAGAGAGAGAGAGAGAGAGAGTGTGGGGTATGTAGACACAGCAGAAGGGTGAGTGGATAAATTATAAAGGAAGAAGGGTAATGATGTACGGTAAGAGAGAGAGAGAGAGAGTGTGTGGGGTATGTAGATACAGCAGAAGGGTGAGTGGATAAATGATAAAGGAAGAAGGGTAATGATGTACGGTAAGAGAGAGAGAGAGAGAGAGAGAGTGTGGGGTATGTAGATACAGCAGAAGGGTGAGTGGATAAATGATAAAGGAAGAAGGGTAATGATGTACGGTAAGAGAGAGAGAGAGAGAGAGAGTGTGGGGTATGTAGATACAGCAGAAGGATGAGTGGATAAATGATAAAGGAAGAAGGGTAATGATGTACGGTAAGAGAGAGAGAGAGAGAGAGAGAGTGTGGGGTATGTAGATACAGCAGAAGGATGAGTGGATAAATGATAAAGGAAGAAGGGTAATGATGTACGGTAAGAATGAGAGAGAGAGAGAGAGTGTACAAAGGAGTACAAAGGAAATCAAGCAACAACAGATATAGTGACCCTTCTAGGCTGCTTGTCCTCCAAAACACTGAGGATCAAGTGTCCAAACAGTGGTTTAGAGTGGGTAAGGGAACATTGGAAAGGGAACTACTGCCCTGCCACTAACGTGGCAGGACTAGGAAGTTAGTAGGGGACATATGGGTTAGTAACTGAGGGGAGGATAAAATAAAGTTATTCATTTACAAACGCAGTCAGTCGCGGGTTTGATGCGAGATATTTGTCTAGGCGGAATTTAAATGAATCAACGGTGCTGCAGTCTATAACGTCTCGGGGAAGCCCATTCCACAAGTTGACAACTCGATTGAAGAAGAAATTCTTAGATTCGTGTGAGTTAAAAGATTTACCAATAATTTTGTAACCGTTTCCCCGCGTGTAATTAGATTGGTCGATAGTGAAGTACTTACTACAGTTCATATTGTCGATGCCTTTGATGATTTTGAACACTTGAATTAAGTCCCCTCTTAATCTGCACTGGGTTAAAGGAAATAGATTTAATTCTCTAAGACGCTCTTCGTATGGTTTGTTCTTTAGGCTAGGTATCATTTTGGTAACTCTACGTTGAACTCGTTCTAGCTTGTTTATGTCTTTTTGGTAATAAGGGCACCAGCATTGAACGCAGTATTCCAGAAGAGGGCGGACTAAGGAATTGTAAAGGGTTAGGATTACGTCTTTGGATTTATGCTCAAATGATCTGCCTATAAAGCCAATTATTTTGTTTGCCTTCTTAACAACTTCTGAACATTGTTGACTCGGTTTTAGGTTACTCGATATTGTTACTCCCAGATCGGTTTCTCTGTTTACATTCTTAAGCCTGAGTGCCATTCATTGAATAGTTTGCTTTCTCATTTAGGTATCCGATATGTAGTACTTTACATTTATCCGCATTGAAACTCATTTGCCAAATTTGGGCCCAATGTGACAATTTATCTAGATTGTGTTGCATATCGTCAACTTGAACTTTTGAGAGTACGCTATTTGCAATTTTTGTATCGTCAGCAAATTTTGAGATTGTACAGGTGAGACCCTCATCTATGTCGTTGATGTAAATTAGAAAGATAATTGGTCCTCGTACCGATCCCTGGGGTACCCCGCTACTTACATTGGTCCATTTAGATGCCTTACCGTTTATGACTACTCTTTGCTTTCTGTCGCTGAGCCAATTTTCTATCCATTTCAACACACCGTCTTGTATTCCATGCGCTTTTAGTTTTAGCAGTAAACGTTTGTGGGGAACTTTGTCAAAGGCCTTTTGAAAATCAAGGTATATAATATCTACAGCTTTACTCTCATCGTAGAGGTTGAGGATATCGTGGAAGAAGTCTAAGAGGTTTGTTAAACAGGAACGTTTTTTACGAAAGCCGTGTTGAGTATCTTTAAGTATGTTATTTTCCTCTAAGTGATTTACGAGTCTGTCTCTTATGACCGTTTCTAGCATTTTACATACAACTGAGGTTAAGCTAATTGGACGATAGTTACTGGGTAGGTAGTGTGTGGGGTATGTAGATACAGCAGAAGGATGAGTGGATAAATGATAAAGGAAGAAGGGTAATGATGTACGGTAAGAGAGAGAGAGAGAGGGAAGGGTAGGCATGTTGGGACAGAAGAAGGAAGAGTATAATAACAAGATAAAAATGGGAGAAGGGTAATGATGTGCGTGTGAGAGAAACAGAGAGAGAGTGAGAGTGAGTAATAGAGAGAGAGAGGGTATAAATGTCGGAGGGTGTTTGTTCAGTGATATAAAACACAGAAGGACTTTCCACTCCACGTCTTTCAACCCCCCACTGTCTCGATCTGCACTCACCACTACACCTTGACGTTCTCTCTCTCTCTCTCTCTGTATTCATAATTGTAGTTTGACAGGAATTGAGTTTTTGGCTCGTATTGTCCCACCTCCTAGACATTATTATCAATGACAATTAACCATCTCCTTGCTCGAGGGAGATAGTAGCAGCCGGCTATGTCTCAGAAAACCTTCGTCAACCTGAGCGAGATTTGAACCCGGCCCTGCTGGATTGCAGGCAGGGACGGTACCATTGAGCTAGCCGCGCGCGCGTATGTGAGAGAGAGAGAGAGAACCCCCCCCACTGCCCGTATCTCACTCACTACTACCTCCTTAACATACACACACACACTCACTCACTACTACCTCCTTAACATTCACACAAACACACACACACACATACAATGGTCAACTCAACTAAACAATCTTGAATAAAACTGTAGTGAAGCAAGGTGAGACCCCAAGAACCCTTCAGTTGGGGAGTTTCTCGCTTGCTCTCTAGTTCTCTCGCTCTTGTTAGTCCTGTCACCCCCCCCCCCTCTCTCTCTCTCTGTCTCTCTTTCGCTCTCACTCACTCACTCTCTTTCTTGTTAGTCCTGTCACTCTCCCTCTTCCTTGTCCTCCTCTTCTTCCTCGTCCTCCTCTTCTTCCTCGTTCTATTTCTTTTCGTGTTGCCTCTGTATCTTTTACTTCGTTCTTCCTTTCGGTTTTTACCTTTTGGTCCTCCCTTTGCCTCTTATTCCTCTTTCTCTCTTTTACCTCTTTCTCTTCTTCCTCTTCTCTCGCTTCTTCCTCTTCTCTCGCTTCTTCCTCCTCCTTCTCCCCCTTTCTTCCTCCTCCACTTTCTCCTCTACCTCTCTCTTCCTCTTCCTCCTCTTCCTCCACCTCCCTCTTCTTCCTCCTCCTCCACCTCCCTCCTCCTCCTCCTCCTCTTCTTCTTCCCCCTTCTGTATTTACCTACACAGCTATCCACACTTTATCATATATTTTATCAAACATAGTATATATATATTTTTTTTTTTTTGTATTTTTTTTTGTAATTTTTCATTTATTTATTGTATTTTCTTTGTTTTTTTTATATATATTTATTTATTGTTTTATTATTTTTTTCCTTTTCTTTATTCATAGTTTTACATTTGTCATACTCCCGTTCAAAACACAAACTTTTCCCACAAACTTTCGCTCCTCCCAACTTTTTTAATCCATAGTTTTTGCATTGCCTAGCCAGTTTATTGACTCAAGGATATCTTAGGGTCCGCCTTTTTTTTCATTTATCTTTATGTATCGGAATTTTTGGCGCATATTTACGTTTTTCCGAAGCGTGCTTTTTGGCTCGCTTCGTCTTAACTTTGTTGTGTTATGTAGTTTTTGTCTGT